>CM053582.1:393950348-393979949 GCA_028627135.1 Pseudochirops cupreus
AAAATCCTCCTTCAAGGCTTCTGAACCAACAGCCAGGTTCCAAGACCTCCACAACAGCGGCACTGTCCTTCACCATCAGATGAATCTGGCAAAACAACATCAAAACAGACAGACAAAATACCGACATCGCAGCCATGCCTCCTCAGTCCTTGGCAGTTCTCAAAAGTCCTGGGCAGCTCCAATGGACTCTCAGCAGTCTTTGTCTCAGCATCTCAGGCTCCACAACACTGGATACTGCTCTCCCAAAAGTCCTTCTGGCCTTCTCTAGGCTTGGGCCTCTCTCCCAATTCACGGCTCCTCCCAGTTCAGCCCTCTCTCTTCACATCAACAAGTCCATCCCACAAATGGGATTCACAAGCTCTGGGTTTTAACACTCTACCCAAAAACCAAGCCAATACAGGGGCATCTCCAAATTCCATTACCAATACAGTTAGCCTGAAAAAAATATATAATAGTCACTCCTTTGAGTTAGACTTGGAATCATTTTAAAATGTGCTACCTTCATGAAATATCTTTCTGCCATTCTAGGACCTTTCTTCCATTGGTAAGTTATTTCATCTCTTCCTCCTACCCCGCTCTTCATTTGGAGAAGGGGCCCAGGCTGGTCATGCTTCATTCCCTTCCCAACCTTACTTCTAGCTTTCTGAACTGGAATATCCTGATCCGCCTTCATGTTCCACCCCCACCCCCCCATCACCTCCCTTTTGTGTGTTGTCTTCCCCTGGTAGAACACAAACTCCTTGAGTGCAGAGCTCCTGTTTTTCTTGTATTTGGATCCCAGCGCTTAGCACAATGTCTGGCACATAGAAAACACTTAATAAATACTTCTTGCCTTGCCTTGTATATCACCAGGAAAGGAAAGGAAAACTCTGAGAGTTCTCTCCAGGCTTCCCTGTTTAGCACATCTCATAGGGATCGGCACATTAATTTGTTGTCATATTGTGAGGCACATTGTCTGATTGTAAAGGGCATAAAATTCAGGACTGGTTGAATTTTTTTTGGAGGGAGTGGTGGAGGGATAGGTCTGGACTTATAAATTTCCTTGGTATAGGGAGCTCTATGGAAACTGCTTCCCTCAGGGCAGAACCTCTGTTTATCTGTAATTTATCATCTTAGGGAGTTTCCTTGATGCACTGAGGGATATGTCTTATTCATGGTCACACAGGCAGTATATGGCCTAGGTAGAAACTGAACCCAAGTGTTTCTGATTCCAAGGCTGATGCTACATTATACCGTACTGCCGCCAAGACAGAGCTTCCTAAGTTTCCTGTGTCATGAACCCCTTTGACTGTCTGATGAAGCCTATGGACCCCTTCTCAGAGTATTGTTTTTAAATGCATAAAACAAAATACATGAGTTTACAAAGGAATTCAATTATATTGAAATGGTTATAAATATATTTTAAAAATAAAGCCAAGTATTCCAGGTTAAGAACCTAGACGTTTCCATGAAATGCTGACTATAGCTATTAAGCCTATGTGGGGATATCTTAAACAACTAAGGGTACCAGGGAAGGTAGGATCTGAACAATTAAGCATCGAAAGGAGTTTTTGTTCTATAAAACTGATTCCTTTTTTTTGGTCCATTTTTGTTTTGCTTTTTGCTTTTTGGAGGGCAATTGGGGTTAAGTGACTTGCCCATAGTCACACGGCTAGTGTGTCAAGTGTCTGAGGCTGCATTTGAACTAAGGTCCTCCTGACTTCAGAGCCACTACTCTATTCACTGTGCCACCTAGCCACCCCCATATAAAACTGATTCTAAATCCAATTTTGAACTGATAACTACCAGTCAGTCAACAAATATTTCTTAAAACACCTACTATGTGCTGGGGCTACAAATATGACAAAGAAGGATAGTCTCTGCCCTCAAGGGGCCTCCAGGGGAAGATGACACAAAAAGAAGCTGAAGCTGAAAAGGTGGGCGGAGAGAGAAGATACCCAGTGTGGGGGCAGGATGGGGTCTAGTCCAGAGGGAAATTTGGAAAGAGATAGGTAGTCCAGGGGCCGCTCTAAATGGAGGCTTGGGGATAGGTTCTTTCCTCCTGCCTGAAGCTCCCCATTCAGAGGGGCAGAGAGTTCTGAAGGTACTAAGCAGAGGTACCAAGCCTGATGCAGTCTTGCAGGATGATGAGTTTCCTGATAGTGAGGTTTCCTGGGGGCATGATGAGTCCAGTCCAAAGGAAAACATATATCTGGCACATAAGACTTCATAAGTTGGAGACAATGCCAACCCCAGAGGGTTCCAGCATCATTCTTACAGATCTAAACCAACTCCTTCCATTTCCTTTTTGGAAATAGCTAGTCAAGGGCAGTAAATGACAAATGTTTTATCAAATTTACCCTAAGTAGCCCAGGAGAAATAATCACTCAATGTAAAATAGTGATGGTTTAAAAAATGTATAATCTGGCTATGTGCTACATTCATGTGATTGCTTTTAGATAGCTCTCCTGTAAGGATTATTGCTATGTGTCCAGGGCATGTATAAGTCACCCCAACATGAGAATTTGTCCATTTAGAGAGACAAGAGAAAGCTGTTTAATGTGTACTTTACTACCACTTATTTCAGTGTATAATCCTTTTATACCTGGTATTTGCCCAATATAGGCCGTTTGGAGCTTTATGTCCTCATGTTTCTGCTTCTTTGACTTTTGAGGAGGTGGAAATGCCTCAGTACAAGAAGCTAGAGGTCAGCTGTGTAGAATTGTTCTTTTTAAATACACCCAAAGAGGTATGAGGATAAATAAACCTTCAGATGTATGCTGATCGTTAATGTTATTAATCTCATACTTTGTCTAAAGAATGCAAGAGACGGGCTGGTAACTCCTGCTGTGGATTGTGAAGACCCTGAGTAATGAGATAACTACAATCACATTTCATCTACTACAGGTAGACCACTAATATTTGAAGGATACTGCTGGTCTTTATCAGCCCTGTTTTCTCCAGCAAGGTATTTAAGTCTAATGAAAACCAAAGGAACAGGAAAAGACCATTCCTTCATGAAAATTAAGTGTTGAGGTCTTTATGGAGGAATACTGTCCTAGAAGTCAAAAAGATTTGGTTGGGTTTGAGTCCCAGCTCCAGACACATGCATACTAGCTCTATGATTGTGGTCTAATGATTTAATTTCTCAGTGCTCCAGGCCACTCCCAAAGACTGAATTACAGATCAACTTTGAATCAAGCCCTTTGAAAATGTTTTATTATGTAGCTCTCTTGCAAAGAGTCCACAGACTTTTTGCTTGACCCTGTAGGCATACAGTGAATTAGATCAAATTTGTATTTCTTATGAGTCACCTAGGATGAATTATTCTGAGCACACAAGGGTGTTGCATGTTTGTTATATGAGATATTTTAAATTTTATTTTTCAGAATAAGCTTGCCTGGTAATAGAAGAAAAAATGGAAATTATGTTCTCAGAGTCATCTAGTCAGTTTTATATTATGCTTTTCTGGTTTTCATTTGTTACCACAATATGGGTTGTGACTAATAGTCTCCATTATGACCCAAGAACAACTTGATTTATGAAAGGTATGGAAGAATAGGAATGTTATAATCACTCTGAGGATTATGTGGCTCATCACTACCACCTGGAACCAGCTGACTATAATGGCTGTTCTCAGAGCTGAAGTGAGAGGGAAGCCAAGGTGCTTCCTCCCCCAAGAAGGAAGGAAATTTAAGTCAGATACTGTAGAACCCCAAACATTACCACCAGTATTATTATTCTGAACTTAATATGTTCATCTTTTGCTATAACATATAAACAAGGGGGATTAAAGGGAAGCTTGGTTATTATATGATATAAAGAACATTTACTGCTCTATTCAATTCCGTGTTTTATTTACCTTTTTCTTTTGTATTCAATTGTGTGCTATTTTACTCTTTGATTTGTGTACCCTTTGTATAATCTGGCATAGAAATGACGTTGATAGGGGCTCAAGACAAGATTTGGATGATTGATGATCCAGAATAGCAAATAAGTTTAGGAAGTAGCAAGGAGGTAGTCCCAAAGTCCTGTGAGGACCTTTAGTGAGCATTATTATAGTCTTATACACTTCCAGATTAGATATTTGCACCATTTAGTCTTAGACCATATATAAAATATGTCAGATAACTCTTTTTGCTGATAGGTTCTGATTAAGTGTGGTGTTTCTTTCTCTCCTACTCTCCTTTTTTTGAGTATTGATTTTAACTTATGATAACCCTACTACCAGTGAAAAGTACTGTTGAACTTTCTCAAGAAAATAACATAAAGTTTAGCCCCTAGGTATATCTGGGTAGCTAATGTCCCTCCCCAGCTGGTACCTCGGTAGTTGTTATTTTTGGAAAAGTACAAGTCTGACTGGTTAACTATCTGTCTATCTATCTACATATATATATATATATATATATATATATATATGTAGTAATATAACTATATATTATAACTTTAAATTAATTAAAACTGCCAAAGAAGTGACTGGTGAATTGCTTTGATTATGATTTTTAATACCTGTTGCATTAGGATCTTGGTTTAGTGCCATCACCGTATTACATTCAAAGGCAGCATGGTATGGTGTGCTTCGAAGAGTACGAGACTTGGCGTCAGGAATCCTGGCTCACATGTTAAAGGCTATGTGCCCATGGATGACTCAGTCAACCTCTTTGAGCTTTAGTTCTCTCATCAGTAAAATGGGAACAATCCTTGCATTGTCTACCTCACAGAATTATAAGGAAAGTGCTTTGTAAGCTTTCCAGTGCTATCTGAATGACAGTTGTTAGACATTATCATCACCAATTTTCTAATTGCAATTTTATTTTTAATAGTTTTATTGACAGCTTTTGTTTTTACATCACATAGATTTTCCCCATATTTCTTCCCCTCATCTCTCCCAAACAGCCTTCCCTTAAAACAAAGAATTTTTTAAAAGAAGAAAAAATTCATTAAAACTGATAAACACCTTCAAAAAAATTGACGTTATAGGCATTATTCCATACTTGTAAATCTGAGCCCTGCAAAGGAGCAGAAGGAGGTATCTTCTCATGTGGATGTTACCAAATATCGCTGTTCCATAAGAAATGACAAAAAGGATTCAGAAAAGCATGGAAAGTCATTTAGAATAAATTATGTAGAACCGGGGAAACAACCTACATGGTGACTGTAGCAATGGAAATGGAAAGAACAAAAAAGCCAAAACTGGGTGCTGTGTAATTATAATCATCCAGGTTTGGCCCTGGAGAAGAGCTGAGAAAATGTATCCCTGAAGGACAAAAGTGTCAAACAGTCCATATACTGGTAGAAACAGGTAACAGATTGATTGGTTTTGCTGAAATGTCTTTTTTTTCCCTTTTTAATCTTTTCTTACAAAGAGTGGCTCCCTAATTAGAATAGATATATTTGGAAGTGAAAGTGATATGTCATGCAGATAAAATCGCTTTTTTAAAAAGCCTTAAAAATGAGTCAGATTTTGTTTTCCTGTCAGCGATCTTTTTATTTATGTTGTTACAATCATTCTGTGTTCTTTTGGTACTGCTTAGTTTATTCTTAATAGTTCTTACAAGTTTTCCCATGTTTCTCTGAGCTCTTGCCAATTTATCACTTGTTATAAAACAGTAACATTTCACTGGCAAATTCACATGCCCTAGATTTTTCTGCATTGTCTATTAAAGTGCCCACTTTATTTCTAATTCTTTACCACCACAGAGAGAGCTGTTATGAATATGTTGGTCCGTATCGCACTTTCATTTCTACCTTTAACTCACTGAGGGTAAATGCCCAGTAGCGAAATTTAGGGGGGTCAAAGTATACAGATAGGTTAGTCACTTTTCTTGCGTGATTCTAAATAGATAACCACAACAGTCAGTCCAATTCACAGGGCTAACATTGTATTAGTATTCCTGTCTTCCTAATGCCCCTCCAACACCGACTGTGCCCAGTTGCTACAGATGTATAAGCAAGAGTCATTCCTTGATAGAGCAAAAGAGTTCTTAAAAAAAGAAATGCAAGTTATAAACAGGGATATTAACAGTGCTCCAAATCACTGATAGCAACAGAAATGCAAATTAAAATGTTTCCGAGGTTGTACCTCATGCCGGTCAGATTGTCAAAGATGACTAAAAGAGGAATGGCAATTGTTGGAGTAATGGCGAGAGTAAAGGCATGCTAATACATTGTTGGTGTAACTGTAAATATTGGGGCCAGCCATCCTGGAAAACTATTTGGAACTGTATACAAAAAGTCATTAGTCTGTTCATTCCCTTTGACCTAGGGACCAATTAATAGGCCTCTGCTTCAAAGAAAGACAAGAGGAAGAAAAATATTTATAGCAGGTTTTTGTGGTGCTAAAAAAAAAACCTCAAAACAAAATGGGTCTGCTAGGGAATGGGTAAAGAAACTGTGATGCATTATTTCAGTGCAAGAATGACCAAGGCTTAGAATTTAGAGAAATATGGGAAGACTTATATGAATTGATACAGAGTGAAGTAAACAAAATCAGAACAGTTTGCACAGTAACCAATCATGACTTCAGAGGACACGATAATGAAGCAAGCATTTCATCTCTGGGCAGAGAGTTGATGGATTATGGGTATAGAATGAGACATACCTTTTCAGACAATCAGTGTGTAAATTTGTCTTGTATTACTATATTTGTAATGAAATAAGGCTTTTATTTTGTAAGGGAAGAATTGGGGGAGTAGGAGGTTAGTGACAGAGATTTTTAATGAGCAATAAAGATTCATGTTTTCATATTAAACCCCCTTTTTCTGTTCTTTGTGTGTGGAAATGTTCATGTTTGATGTTTGTTAATTTAATTTTAAAAAATATGGGGATAAAGTATTGAATGTTGCTGGGTTTTGCCATCTTTGCCATTTTGCAAGGTGTGAAGTGAAACAATGGAATTTTTAAAATATGCATTTCTGAAGCATGTTTTCATATGTTTGCTTGTAGTTTGAAATTCTTCTCGGGAAAGCTCTTTTTCACGTCCTCCGGCCTGTAGAGGGATGGTCTAGTCATTTATTTTTAATTGCAACTCACTTTTCTTTTCTTTTTTAACTGAGAAACAGTCATTACATTCAGACTTTTCATGACTTTGTTTTACTTTTATTTTGTTGATGTATTTTGGGGGAGGTTTTTAACATTTGCTCGTTTCCTTGTTTTCTTTTTGTCGTTCATCTTTCCTTTTCTTTTTGATTGTTTGTTTTTCAGACCCGAGTCAGAACTCCATCACAGGAGAGCACAGCCAGCTGCTAGGTACAGTATTGCCGAGGGGACCAGCTTCTGTCTATGGTCCTCCCTGTCTGCACTAACCTGGACATTTGAGTCCTCGTGAATTGAGTTCCCTCACTAAATCTCTTTTTTTCTTTTTCTTTTTTTCCTTTCTCATAATTTCCAACTTTCTTCCACCTTTCATAGCCATCATTTAGTAAGGGCTTTTGGAGATCATCCTGCACCTCGGTTGTTAAGGCTCAGTTTGTCTATATTTAGAAAACCAGTTTGTTAGCGATCTTCTTCTAGAATCTATAGTTGGAGAGAAAATTGTGGGAGTTAGAACCCCTTTGTTCCAATAAAATCCTAAAAGGAGTCTATTGTTGGTTGTACCAAATAAAATGGGGAGAAGATACATCCTGCATGATATCCTGAACTTTGCAACTGCCTTATTCTGTGACTATTTGGTGGGTGTCTTATTGTTGTTTTAGGTACTTTCATTTTAATGTTTCAGAGTATTTTATAAATAACATTATCTTAAGCAGTCCTTATCTATTTATGTTTCCTATTCTATTCTAAGCAGGAGGCCGTGGGGAATTAATTTTTTCATTATTCCTTTGTATTTAAAGAATAGTGCTAGAAATTGGGGGGAAATTAGCAAGATTCCAGAATTGGTACCTTTCAGAGATTTTGGAACAGAACAGAGAAAGATTGGGATTTAGGGGTGGGGAACCTGCAACCTTGAGGTCACATGTGGCCCTCTAAGTCTTCAAGTATAGCCAGCCCTTTGACTGAATCCAAACTTTACAGAACAAATTCCCTTAATAAAAGGATTTGTTCTGTAAAACTTTACTCAATCAAAAAGGCTGTACCTGAGGACCTAGAAGGCCACATTTGGCCTCGAGGTCACAGGTTGCCCACCCCTGGACACATAAAAAGTGTGCAAAGGGGAGAGTTGATATAGTCATTATTTTTATTTAAAAACCTGAGAGGGACAGCTAGGTGGCGCAGTGAATAGAGTACCGGCTCTGGAGTCAGGAGGACCTAAGTTCAAATTCAGCCTCAGACATGACACTTACTGGCTGGGTGACCTTGGGCAAGTCACTTAACCCCAATTGCCTTGCCTTCCCTCCTCCAAAAAATAAAATAAAAAAAAAATGAAAAGTCTCAGAATTTGATGTAAAAACTAAGATACTAGTGCCTTTTTCTCTTTTCATTCAGGGAACACCTTGCTGAGCAAATGTATTTGTCATACAAATTGGTTTAAACATGTCTCTGGACTTTAGAAAGTTGGCACCATTTCCCTTCCTAGTGTTGAATTAAGAGTCAGAAGACCTGAGTTTTGATGCTGGCTCTACTATTTATTAGTCATTTAACTTCAGTCTCTTCTTGCCTCAGAGCTTAGGGGATAATGCTGTCCTGCCCACAGGGTGTTTCTAGGGATCAAAGGAAATAATAAATTCCAAGTGTTTTGAAAACTATAAAACTCTACATATAAATATGGTGGTATCTCTAGGGCAATTTTTCTTGAATGGTGTTGTTTTTCCAAATTTTAATTTTGGAAATAGTTTCAGTTTAAACCAATCTTTTCTCTCCTCTCACCTTCCCCCTTCCCCCATTAAAAAAAAGAAGAAAAACAGAACCCTTGCTTCAAATATACAGTCAAACAAAACAATTCCCACATGGGGCATGTCCAAAAATGTGTCTCCTTTTGCATCTTGAATCCATCACCTCTCTTTCAGGAGATGGAGAGCCTCCCCCCTAAAACTGTAATTGATCATTGCATTGTATGTATTGTATAAATTGTTTTAGTTCTGCTCACTTCAGCCCCTATCGGTTTATACAAGTCTTCCCAGATTTTCCTGAAACTATCCCTTTTCATCATTTTTTATGACACAATAGTATTCTATTATAATTACCATAATTTGTCCAGCTGTTTCCCAGTTGTTGAGCACCCCCTTCGTTTTCAGTTCTTTGCCACTAATGAAAGAGGTGCCGTAAATATTTTTGTAAGCATGAGTCCTTTCCCCATTTCTTTGATCTCTGGGGATTGCCAAGTGGTGGATATTTGGGCCAAAGAATAAGTACAGTTTAGGTACTTTTTGATTATAGTTCCAAATTGCTTTCCAAAACGACTGGACCAATTCAGAAACCCACCAACAAGGGTGTATTAATGTGCCCTTTCCCACAAATCCTCCCACATTTGTCATTTTCTTTTTTTCATCAACTTTGCCAATCTGCTATGTGGAAACTCAGACTTTGCTTTAGTTTCTGCCTTTCTCTAGTTATTAGTTATTTGTAGTATTTTTTTCATGTGGCTATTGATAGCTTGGATTTCTTCCTTTGAAAACTAAAAGTTTAACTCCATTGACCCTTTATCAGTTAGGAAATGACCCTTATAATACTTTTCATATATCCGTTTAGAACTTACCTTAGTACATGGCATGCGGTTTTTTTCTTAACCCAGTATCTACCAAACCACTTTCCAGTTTTCTAAGCAGTTTTTGTCAGATAGGGAGTCCTTTACCCAGTAGCTGAAGTTTTTGAGTTTATTGAATACTAGCTTTGTTTTCTTCTGTGTGTTGCATACCTAATACATTACCCTGGTGACCTCTCAAATTTTTAATCTGTATCAAATCATTCTGATGATTTCTGCACTATCATATTGTCTGAGATCCAGTATCAATAACCCTCCTTTCTTCCTGATTTTTTTCATTATTTCCCTTGAGATTCTTGCCCTGCAGCAATTCCCAAATGTTGGTATTTAGAAATCTAATGTTCTGTGTGATGGGGCAGGGGTTCTGTGAAAAAAGGTTGATGTTTACAATATTTTTCCTCTAAAAAACTAAATATTAGTCAACACACACGTATGTCCCAAGAACTATATGTGCGTATACATGTATGTATCTCTATGTACATACATATATACACACTCACATGTATATATTTCAAAATATTTCTATGTTTTAATTTTTCAATATAAGAATGATTCTTTTTTTTTCTATTAAATCCTAAGATTTCTCCATACTTACACACTGGACATCAATATTGCCTCTATTCAGGAACATAAATCCGTTCAAGGCTTTTCAAGAAATAGTTTAAATTAGTTTCCTAATAAATATAAAATGAAGGCACCTTGAAGAGGGGAAACAGGATTTGTCTCCTGCTAACCTAGTAGACTTGAGGCGTAGTATAATATAATATTATAATAAAGTGAATCACACATTTTTTTTAAAGAACTATGAAATCTAGGGGTAACAGTTGCTAAGTAAAAGTCAATGATAATTATTATTATGCTTTTCCTTTAGCCTGGTAAAGGGGCCTTAGTAATTGGCAATGCAAGTCTTGATAGCTGTCTGTGATGTTACTATTTGGGGTTAAGTTAGCCCTGTTAGATGAAGAACTAATTTACTTGTTAAACATCACATGCTGAATTGTATTTATAATAGTTCCTTTCATTCCTCCTATTTTTTTTTTTTTCGACAGTAAGGTACAGTCTTTTCTCTCTCTGTAACCGTTGTTTCTACTGGGACTCAGCATGCCTCTTCCACAAGTCCCAGGGATGGGCTGAGGGAGAACCAAAAAATGGAAGAGTAAAGCTGCCAGCATGATCATATACAGAAGTGTGTAGCAAGCAGGGTGAGGTTTCAAAAGGGTGACTATGGTTAAGATCAGTTTAAGAAACTTTTCCTAGCCAACAAGGTCTATACCAAGACAGGTAAAAGTACTAGCTAAGAGATTCTGAGCCAAGATAATTTCTGAGGACCGGGAAGTGGGGACTTTAAGAAACATTTCCAAAATTGATACATTAGACAGTGGACTCAATAATTTTTTCTATTTAGTTTAATATGTAATCATGTCTTTTTAAACAGGCCAAACTTTAGCTGGGTTAGGAAGAAAGATAAAACAATAAAATGGAGCTGGTATATGTTTCTCTTTTTAGAGGTACTGACTATTTTTGACCACTTCCTGTTATTTTTCTATGCCTAAGATGGATATTTTTAGATGAGCTGCCATTCAAATTCTAGTATTCTAGAGCTAGAAGGGCCTCCAGAGGCCATCCAGGCCAACCCCCTTATTTTACAGATGATGAACTGAGGCCCATAGAGGTCATGTGAATTGCTTGAGATCAAACAGTAAACAAAATCTGAACCAAGGTCCTTTGACTTCAAATCCAGTGCTCTTTCTATTCTACGATGCTGCTTCTGTTTACCTCTTCATCCCTCAGCGATTGAGCATGACTTAAAAAAAATTATAGAGCTGTTTACATTTCATAAAGACGACTTTCTGTTTTTCTTTAAGAGACATGGTAGAAAATGAGGTTTGGGTTCATTTGAAATCAGCCACATACTCATTGAGTAAGGAGTATTTAGCCATTGCTTTTCAATTGGCTTCATGGGAGCATTTTTGTCGTTGGTTTTGGAGAGGGTGCAGAAAATAGTGGCCTTATTACAATGTAAAATTGTTTACAATGAAACAAGAAGCCTTTGAAAAATTATATCAAAGAGAAAGTGATACTTCCATTTAAGTTATGCATAATAAGTCACAAAATCAAAAGACAAAATTCAAAATAGTAAGTACGATTTCTTGGACAGGGGAAAAGCAGGTGCTGCTTCAGGATGTGGGAGAATAAAAGACTTAGTATTATTAACAGAACCCCTAGATATCTCCCTCTGTCTCTCTAACCCTCTATATCTAATATATATTATTTCTATATTTTTATGTTGATATAAATATGTGTCTATGTTTATATACCTAGATCTGAGAGATATCTATAGGCAGATATCTGTGTATCTGTCTATCAACAGATATCGAGGTCTTAGATACACACACACAGAGGCATACGTACCTTGGAGATACTGTGGGTTTTGTTTCAGATCGCTGCATTAAAGTGAATATTATAATAAAGTGAATCACAAATTTGAGGGGCATATAAAAGTTATGTTTACACTGTACTATAGTCTGTTAAGTGTACTGTAACAGTATTATGTCTAAAATAATTTATATACCTTAATTTAATAATACTTTATTGCTAAAAAATTACTAACCACCATCTGACCCTTCAGTGAATTATAATCTTTTTGCCAGTGGAAGGTCTTGCTTCCATACTGATGGCAGCTGACTGATCAGGGTGATGATTATTGAAGGTTGAAGTGACCGTGGCAATTTCTTAAAATAAGACAGTAATGAAGTTTACCACATCAATTGACTCTTCCTTTCACTTGAACATTTTGAGGCCATTGTAAGGTTAATGAGTTGTCTAATTTCAGTATTGTTGTGTGTGTACCTCAAGGAATAGGGAGGTCTGAGGAGAGACAGAGAGAAAGAGAGAGAGAGAGAGAGACAAGAGAATGACCCATCAGTGGGGCAGTCAAAACACACACATTTATCAATGAAGTTCACCATCTTCTATGGATGCGATTTGTGGCACCCCAAAACAATTATGATAGTAACATGAAAGATCACATCACAGATCACCATAATAGATATAATAATAATGAAAAAATTTGAAATATTGTGAGAATTACCAAAATGTGACAGAGACACGATGAGTACTGTTGGAAAAATGGTGCTGGTAGATTTAGACGATGCTGAATTGCCACAAACCTTCCATTCGTAAAAAATGCAATATCTCTGAAGCACAATAAAATGAAACACATTAAAACAAGGTATAACTGTATATCTACATAGAGAGATAGATATAATGATACTCAGGTTCTGTTGCCAGTGGATAAACAGGGCAGGAGAGAAGATAACTTTCTGTCTACGACAATTTCAGTAAAATGCTATTGCTCCCACCTCCTTCTGTGGATGGTCTTAGACATTAAGCAAGCTTCTTTAAAAAAACTTCTTTTGCTACTTCCCTTTCCAACTTTAGAATGGAAAGACAAATATTTGTAAAACCTTTGAAAGTTACCATATGACCAGTTTGGCCAGATCAGAACTGCGGTACCCTTCATATAATGAGAAATATTTACGTTTTTAAAATAACATAAACTCTATTGGAATAATAATTTTAATTATTTTTTACTGTCCCTTTTCTCTTTTTGTCCTCAAAGTTTTGTTGTTCATCTGGTCTGTCAGTACATTGTGTCATGTTCTTTTATTCCTGCGTTCTTTGCTTCCTATTACTTCATGTATCTCCTTCCGTTTTTCTTTATATTCTTCATATTTGTCATTTTTAGTGGTGTAATGATATTCCATGAGAATGCTATACTACCTCAGAGGGGTTTTTTCTAAAGGTACTTCCTATAATTTCTCATATTCTTTTTAGTGTATTTGAAATTGGAGGGGTACTATGGTACTATAGAGAGGGTACAGGGTTTGGAATCAGAAGATCTCAGTTCAGATCGTGTTTCTGCTGTGTAACCTTGGGCAAAGGGTTTCATCTCTCTGAATCTCAGTTTCTTCATGTGTAAAGTGCAGAGGGGCGGACTTTAAGGTCCCTTCTGGTTCATAATCTAATGATAATGCTTATTTCTAGAGAAGGGGAAAAAAGCGTGGAAAAGAAAATAGATGAGAGAGACAAAATACCAGAAGAGGGCACAGCAATGTAGAATGAAATCAATTCCAGAGTGTATTCATTCCAATTTATTTTAATATATACCAAACTTTTCATAACTGTGAGATACCACATGCTGTGGCGGAAAAGTCAAGCCAACATGCTTTTGTTAAAAAGCAAAAGACAGCCCCTGATCTCATGGGACTCAAAGTCTAATGAGGGAGAGTAACTATGTACATGCAAGTAACTATGTACAAAAAAAAGATATATGCAGGATAAATTGGGGATGATCAACAAAGTGAAGGCACTAACATTACAGAGCATCAAGAAAGGCTCCTTATAGAAATAGGGTTTTAGCTATGATCTGAAGCAAGCCAGGGGATGCAGGAGGTAGAGATGGCAAGGGAAAGAGATTATCCCCATGGGGGATAGTCAATGGAAATGCCTAGAGCTGTTAGATGGGGGGTCTTGTTCAAGGAACAGCAAGAGGGCCAATTTCACTGCATCACCAGTTCTTTGTGGGGGGAGAAGGTGTAAGAAGTCTGGAAAGATAAGAGGGGTCAGGTTATGAAGGACTTTAAAAGCCAAACAGAGGATTTTGTTACATTGATCTTGAAAATGATAGGGAGCCACTGGGAGTTTATTGAATTGGAGAGTGATATGGTTGGATTCCTCTCTGTAAAACTTATTGTCTGAAGCTATGCTTCATCTGTAAAATGTAAGTAACATTTTCACTTCCTGTCTGATAAGATAGCTGTGAGGAAATTAATTGTAAACTATAAAAAAAAATTATAACCTACATTTATTATAGGATCATAGATTTAGAGCTTTGAGAGATCTCAGAATCTGATTCCCTTGCTTAACAGAGGAGAAAATGGGTCCAGATAGAAAAGGAGTTCGTTTGTTCACAATCCCTTGTTTACAAATGAGAAAATTGGAGGTGAGAAATGATTTGCCAATGGAATGGTCACAATATCAGAATTGCCATTTACCCTCAGGTTTCCCATAAGTCAGTACTCTTTGTGTGTGTGTGTGTGTGTGTGTGTGTGTGTGTACATTTCATATATTTATATCAATATATAAATTTATGTGAAAATATATATCCACATGTTTATATGAAAATATATACATATATTTCATTTATGTACACATATCCATATTATTTTAGTATGCATATAGTACTACAGATATGTAGACTTGACTTTGTGAGGGAGTCAGATTCTAAGAATGTCACATTTATATGAAGTCTATAATTTGTATATATACATTTATATATATGAACACACATACATATACACATAGTATAATACATATATGCACAAATACATTTAACTATATAAATAGCACTGATTGCAGATACCTTCTCCATACTTGCTTTTTAGAATCAGGGGTTAGGAATATCCTCCTAATTCTATTTAGAAACGTATTTATGAACATGTCATCTACTGCTTCCCCAAGTCTGCTTCACTTATCTTTTTGCCTAACCTAGGCCCATCATAGCAGAGATGTGCTGGTAAATGTTTACAACCAGCTCTCCAAAAAGAGAAAGGAAAAAAACTGTATACATAACACTCTTAACTTTAATCTGCATCATTAATATTCTCTCCATTATCAGGTATTTTCTCTGGCTGTTCTCCAAGCCTGGAATGCTCTCCTTCCTCATCTCTACCTGCTATGTACCAGGCACTGTGCTAATCCCTGGGCATACAAAGTAAGGCAAGCAGTAGTCCCCACCCTCAAGGATTTTACAGTCTAATAGGGAAGACAACAAGCAAGCAATTATGCACGTACAAGTTTATGGGATAAATAGGGGCAAAAATAACAGAGGGAAGGCACTGAATTAAGAGAGATTGGGAAAAGCTTCCTGTAGAAGGTGGGATTCTAGTTGGGACCTGAAGGAAACCAGGAGGTGGAGATGAGGAGGAAGAACATTCCAGGCATAGGGAACAGCCAGAGAAAATGCCCAGAGCCAAGAGAAGGGGCAATTTGTTCATGGAATAGCTAGGAGGCCAGTTTCACCAGTTTGGAGCATTGGGGGAATGGTAAGTATAAAGTGTAAGAAGACGAGAAAGGTAGGGGTGGGGGCTAGGTTATGAAGAGTTTTGAATGCCAAACAAAGCATTTTGTATGTAATCCTGAAAACCACTGGAGTTTATTGAGTAGGGAGGTGACATGACTTTAGGAAAATCATTTTGGTGGCTAAATAGAAGATAGATTGGATTGGGGAAAGAAACAGGCAGACCACTAGCAGGCTATTGCAATAGTTCAAGCATGAGGTGATGAGGACCACCACGCTAGTGGTGGCAATTTCAGAAGACACAAGGGGGCATATGCAAGAGATATTGCAAAGGTGAAATTGATAGGCCTTGGCAATTGCTTGGATGTGGAGGGTATGAGATAGTAAGGGTCTGGGATGACTCTTAGGTCACATATGAGCCTGGGACATTGAGAGAATGGTGGTACTCTTGAAAGAAATAGGGATGTTTGGAAGAGGGAGAGGGTTTAGGGGAAAAGATAACAAGTTCTTTTTTGGACATGTTGAGTTTAAGATGTCTTCTGGAGTTCAGTTTGAGATGTCTGAAAGGCATTTGGAGTTGTGAGACTGGAGGAAAGCAGAAATGTTAGGCTAGATAGGTAGAATTGAGAATCAGCAGCACAGAGATGAGAATTAAATCCATGGGAACTGATGAGATCACCAAGTGAAGCAGTATAGAGGAAGAAAAGAAGAACGTCCAGGATAGAACCCTCTGTAGTATGACCTGGATGAGAAATCAACAAAAAACACTGAGAAAGAAAGGTCAGATAGGTAGGCAGAGTGATTTCTCTAAAACCTAGAGAGAAAAGAGTTTCAAGGAAAAGAAAGGGTGCTTGGCGATGTCAAAGGCAGCAGAAAGTTCAAGAAGGGTTGAAGGTTGAAAACAGGTAATTGGATTTGGCACTTAGTAGATTTCTTCTTAGAGGGAACAGTTTTGGTGGAATGGTAAAGCCAGATTGAAAGGGGTTAAGAAGGGAGTGAGGGGAGAGGAAGTGGAGGCATCAATTGTAGATGTTCTTTTCAAGTTTTTCCACAAAGGGAAGAAGAGATAGAGGATGATAGCAGAGATGGAAGGATCAAAGGAGGGTTGTTGGTTTTTTTTAAGTTTTGAGTTTCAAATTCTTTCCTTCTCTCCTTCTCTCCCCTCCCTGAGATGGTAAGCAATTAGATATAGGTCATACACGCACAATTATGTAAAACATTTCCATATGACTCATTTCGTACAAGAAGACTCAAATAAAAGGGGGAAAAATGAAAGAAAGTGAAAAATAGCATGCTTCAGTCTCTATTCAATCAGTATCAGTTCTTTCTCTTGAGGCATATAGTATGCTTCGCCATTAGTCCTTTGGGATTGTCCTGTATCATCATATTGCTGAGAACAGCCAAGTCACAGTTCTTCATCAAACAATACTGTTACTTTGTACAATGTACACGTTACTGTGTACAATGTACACGTTTCCTTGGTTCTGTTCACTTCGCTATACATCAATTCATGTAATTCTTCAGGTTTTTCTGAAACCATTCTGCTTGTCATTTCTTACAGCACAATAATATTCCATCACATCACATACCGCAGCTTGTTTAGCCTTTCTCCCAATTGATAGACGTCCCTTTGATTTCCAATTCTTAGCCACCACAAGGAGAGCTGCTATAAATATTTTTGTACAAATAGGTCCTTTTCCCTTTTTTTTGGCCTGGCTTTGAGATATAGATCTGGCAATGGTATTGCTGTATCAAAGGGTATGCACAGTTTCATAGCCTTTTGGGCATAGTTCCAGATTGCTCTCCAGAATAGTTGGATCAATTCACAACACCACCAACAGTGCATTAGTGTCCTAGTTTTCCATATCCCCTCCAGCACCTAACATTTTCCTTTTCTGTCATATTAGTCATTCTGATAGGTGTGAAGTGGTACCTCAGATTTGTTTTAATTTGCATTTCTCTGATCATTAGTGATTTAGAGTGTTTTTCCATATGACTATACATGGCTTTGACTTCTTTGACTGAAAACTGCAAGGGAGGGTTTTTTTGAAGATGTTGGAGACATGGGTATGTTTGTAGGCAATAGAGAAGCAGCTAGTAGAGAGATTGAAGATAAGTGAGCATGGTGATTTAAAAGGGGGAAATCTGTTAAAGGAAATGGGATAGAATAGAACAAAGAGACAGCTTCATGGAAATGAAAAATTAAAGGCAAAGTTGATTTAGGTGAGAAGTGTAGTGCATAAAGATTAAAGAATGACAAAATTGAAATATTTTAACTTTGTCCTGCAGGCAAAAATTTTAAAAAGTTGTTGAACACTAGGGACTGATAATGTGGGTAACCTTGAAGAGAGCTGTCAGCCTAATACTAGGACTGATTTTCTTCCATAGTTTAGTGGCAAAATGTACATGATATTTTATTACCTAAGGAAGCAGTAGTTTGCTCAAAGTCAGTGTACCATTGGTACAAAAGTATAAACAGACTGGCATTTAAACAGACTGTGTGAGAAAAATCTTCCATTTCCATGTGGAATAATAAGAATATGGGAAGAAGCTCAAAGGAAGGGGAAAGAGCCTGGGTTTGGTGTCAGGAAATATGCCTGATACTTAGGCTGTGTGACTATGGACAGCTCCCTTTAAGGCTCAGTAGCATCCTCTGCAAAATTGGGGAAAATACCTGATTGTACCACTCAGGGCTATTTTAAGGATCAAATGAGATAATGTTTCTATAGTGGCTTGCTGTCGTAAACAAACTTGTAGGCCCCTTTGAAGCCTAGTATGTGTTTTTCTGCATGGATTTTTTATGTAAAGTCCTAGGAGTATCACAAATTTTTTTTTAAGGATATAGCCTGAGATTATTTTTAAAAAAAAGTAATTCGTTGTTAAGTGACTTAGATCTGAGACAAAAGATTTTTGCCCACCAGTAGTAATAACAGGGTGAAGTTACCCATGGTTAACACAGTCCCAGTATAGGGATCAGCAAAAGCTTGATGATTCAGCATGACATAGAGCAAGCGGTATGATGTGTGGAAAGTACCAGATCAGGGGATTTGGATTCAAATCTCATTGCAACACTTACTAGTTGTGTAAGCATGAACAAAACCCTTAACTTCTCTGGATCTGTCATCTGCAACAGAGACAGCTGACAGTAGTACAATAGAGTACTAGACCTGGAATCAAGAAGATTTGAGTTCAAATCCAGATTCAGATATTTCCTAGCTATGTGACCTTGGACAAATCACTTAACCTGTCTCAATTTCCTCAACTGTAGAAGGGGAATAATAATAGCACCTACCTTGAAGGGCTGTTGTGAGGATCAAATGAGATTTTTATAAAAGCACTTAGCACAGTGCCTGGCACATAGGAGGTATTATATAATACTTATTCCCTTCTTTCACCTTCCTTTCAAGAAAGGGGATAATACTGGAACTAATAGACTCATAGAACTATTGTGAAGAAAGCACATTGTAAACTTTAAAGCACTATGTAAATGTGAGATGATGGTTGTTATTACTTGTACAGGTGACGGAATGATGGGTCTCTGAGGTTTCATTTTCTGAGGGTCTTCCAGACAGCTGCCTGAAGAATCACTGGAATGATTTATGTTCAATACTTGATTCTTATGTACTATCCGTATCCAAGGAAAAATGCTATTCTTTGATCTTTGGCATCCTTAAATAAGAACTTGCTCATCACTATTTCTTATTAGGAGATATGTTTTATGTGTCACAGCTGGTGCACTAACTTGCCAGTGTATACCTGTGGCACTTGAATCCCTCTAAGAAATTCAATGGGTTTTTTTCACTTTTTTTTTTCTTTAAAACAGATGATGGGCATAAGAAAGCTCGAAATGCTTATCTCAACAACTCCAATTTTGAAGAGGGGGATGAATATTTTGACAGAAACCTGGCACTCTTTGAGGTAATAGTTGAGAGAAAACAAGAATTAGAAACTGAAGTGAAGTCAGTTATGGAGCTTCTATGAAAACATGGGCAAGAATTCTCTAGTATTTTCTATCCCATTAGTTGGCAATAAACAATAACAGTTGTATAATTTAATGATATGATTGATTAATGTTTTAATTTATAATTATAGCTAATAACTTAATACATCATATAGTGTAACTTAAAATGAGTGGTTGACTTAGCCAAATTCCTATTTGAAGAGTAAAAAAATCCAGAAATCTCAGGTATGACTCTTATAACAATGATCAGTTAGTTCCTAAATGGTTCATTTGGGACTCTCTCCATAGTACTTTTTGTGGGGTTGGGGTCGATAACTGAAATTTCATCACTACATAGAACTCTCAGTATGAAAACTTCTTTCATCTGATTTTATAAATCAGCAGTTTGTCTTTCATTTGTAGCCTTAGGGACTGCCTGGGTTACTGAGAGTTTAAGTTACTTGCCAGTTTATGTCAGAGGCTAACCCTCTTATACCATGCCATCTCTCCTCCTGAGTACAAAGCAACACAATTTGTATCAGTTTGAAAACCTGTTTCAGGAACATCAGAAAAAGATCACCATAGAAAGTAGAGTTATGCTGATAATTCTAATCTAATCGTCTATCTGTTTCCCAACAAAGACAACAGAGCTCATTCTGAAAGGCTCTGTAGAGCTCTGGCCTAGATATCAGGCCAGCACTGCCTTTGGCTGACTTTGAGCAAGTGAGGATTGCTGTTTCAATGCTGCTTTCTGAAAAGGACCATCTTCTCTCAAACCTTCAGGAGATAGACTGAGGTTTTAAGAAAAGCAAAATTAACCAAAATACCTTTTTATAGATCTACTCTCTTAAAGTGACAGATGGGTCTAATCTGATTGCCAGGAATATCAGCAACCTAAAAATAGTGCTATAGTCAATAGTCGTATTTTCAGTATTCTTACTAGGCCATATTTTTGTGTCTAACATGATTTTTTCCCCAGACTGCAGGCTAAGTTGAAAGGCCATCATAAAATACATTTGATTTAGTCTTTTTTTTTTTAGCAAGATGGTACTTACATTCATGTTCTCTGATTTGAATTTGTGGTCCTCTGCCTGTTGAAGGAGGGAAAAGGTAAATTTTTTAGAATAATTCATCTATGAAGTGTTTTTTTAACTTATATAGTTTTCTAGGTCTTGTGTTACTCTGCTGTTCACTTAGATGTTTATCACTATTCCTAATTACATATTTCCTTCCTTTCCCTCACTTGGTAGGAAGAGATGGACACTAGGCCAAAGGTGTCTTCACTGCTTAATCGCATGGCTAATTATACTAATTTGACACAAGGAGCAAAGGAGCACGAAGAAGCAGAGAATATCACAGAAGGGAAAAAAAAGCCCACCAAGGTGAGGCCCCAGGATGTGACAAGTGTATAAAGGGAACCCTGCCTATAGGAAAGGGAGAGACTGTCAGGATAGTACAAGAGAAGAAATCTTACATCCCCGGGTTTGTTAGATTGCACCATCTATCTCTGACTTTCAAAAAACAATCAGTTTCACTTAAGAATATGAAAAACACATAACTTAACTTATATTGTTGTTCAACTCTCTGAAGACAGGAAGTGCCTCCAAACCTTCATGTTATTGGCTGCTTTTGAGGATTTCTTGCCAAATACTAATGGAGATTAAGTAGTGCTAAGGGAAAGAACCCTTCTACCTGAGTCATTATTCCATTATCACATGGAGGTGATCTCTGTTTGGAGAGGAACTGCATAGCTCTGAGAAGCAGGCGATGTGAAATTATAGAGGACCCATCGATAAAACTTATAGATTTTTATTTGGGACCAAGTACCTATGTGTAATAAAAGGTAGGGTACCTTTCATCTGTAAGGTATGGGTTTCACATATATATATTTATGTATAGTATTCCCAGGGAACTCTTTAATATCCTATTGTTTATGCTGTTGAAATTATGATGGTGGGTAAGGATCACATATCTTGGGCATTAAAGGAGAAAGGGCACCTTGTCTCCTGAATAGCCATTTTTAACTTCTTTGTTTTTTCTTCTCTACATCTTTCTTTCCAGAGCCCCCAAATGGGTACTTTCATGGGTGTGTACCTCCCGTGTCTACAGAATATTTTTGGGGTGATCCTCTTTCTGCGGCTCACATGGGTGGTAGGCACAGCTGGAGTTCTCCAGGCCTTTGCCATTGTCCTCATCTGCTGCTGCTGTGTAAGTCCCACATAGACTTCTGGGACTCTTTGGGAATCTTGTGCTTCTGAAAGTCTATGTACATCAACTATTAGACTCAATATTTTGGTTAATTGAATTGAATTCAACTAATTTTTCATTTTATCCCCAAAATAACATTTAAGGCAAAGAACAATGATCCTATCCAGAAGAGAACATTCTGATAGCAAAAGCAAGTGCAATGTCAAATATTTATTGAGTACCTACTGTATGTTACACCATTCTAGGAATTTGAAAGGGAAAAATTTGCAGGAAAATAGAGAGTGCCATCAGTGAGGACAGAAATGCAGTCTTATTCACTTTCATATTCCTTGGCATCTAGCACAAGACTTTGCGTACAATATATATTCAGTAAATATTTGTGAAGTTGAATTAAGGTGAATGTGGACCCCATTCTTAAAAAACTTGGAATCAAAAGAATTATGGCTTTTTGTTCCTCAAAAGGTCTAATGTAGCAACAGAAAATTTTTTTTATGTAAAAATTGTTAAGGAACCCACTTTTATTTAAACTAGTATCACCTCTTGATTCTAAGGATCAGAAACCAACTGAGAATATAATCTCAGTGAAACAATTCAAAGGGAAAAATGTTCTTATATATTAAAGACCTAGAGATGATTGGATCTTTGGCAGCTGTGCCAAGCAAATTCTAATGTGGACAGAGAATTTTATTTTGCTCCTTAAATCTGAACTCTCATCTGTGAAACCCAGCCACCATCACTAGTTTCACTGGAAAAGGTTAATAAACTACTAACTCTTTAAATCATGCTGTTATTAGATCAAACGATTAATGAAGTACTCTTCGCTGTGCATTGTGCTAAGTTGAGCACTAGACTGAAAAAGGAAGAACTTTCAGTTACTACCAGATTATAAATGTAAAACCTTGGAGACATAGAACATAGGATAATAGATTTGGAGCCAAAAAAAGCCTTTAGAGGTCTTCTAGTCCATCTGTCTCATTTACAGATTAGGAAATTGTAAATGGCAGAGCCAGTGTTGAAACCAAAAAGGGAAGTTTGCTTGGAAAAGAAAAGTGAATGATTGTAGCATTGATGCTTACTTGCTGCTGTGGAGGTCTAAGAACAACACCACCAGCACACAGGAGGGCTGCGAGCACGGGTTCTTTGATCTGCTTTTCTAAAAGAAAGACAACTTACTTTAATTTCAGATAAGTAGAAAGATAAGTAGAAAGAAGTGAGTATCCGAGAAAGAATCCAATAAACAAGGCTCCAACTGTCTAAACAAAATAATACAACCACTGACATACACCACCAGACCGAGAGAGTACCAACATCTGAGTAGTCAGGGGGCTCTTAACAAATGGCTGCTCAGAGTCCCCTCCAGGGAACAGGGAATCCAAAGGTCCTTCTCATGAGCAAGGCCCCAAAGTGAAATACCAGCCTCCCAGTATATATAGTATGTATAGTTTTCAACTAACAGGAGCCAGAAGACATCACAACTCATGTGATTCAGCACCTAATTAGCTTAGTACCAAAAGATTTGAAAGCCTTCCTACAAGCAAGCCTCCCCCTAAGCATGCTCCTCCTTAGGCAAGTTCCTCCACATATATGGGCTCTATGTGACTCAGGATGTATCACACCTGTTATTGAAAGACCTGTGTACCTTTAAACCTGGGAATACAGCTCCTGTTCCAAGGGAAAAGGGGACACATATGATCACATAGGCCTAGACAGGGAAGATCTTCCTATTCCATTAATATTACAATGATGAACACGGATTACCTATTAAGTTATTTCACCTATGCACAGATATTGCATAGGAAGAGATTAAACTGAATAACATTTGGGAAATTGTGCGGTACTTTTACTGATCTCAAGTTAATCTCTGCTGCAAAAACTAATATTTTTAACATTAGTATTCCCCTACTCTAACTCATGGAATGTCATCATCTCTGAATGGTCATAATTTCAGGTGACCTAAAGGTAATAAAAAGACATTTGGTAAATTTAAGTAAGCCAAAGAACATTATCAGTGATTTTAAAGAAATTAATTGAAAGATATTTTCAAAGAAATGTGTACCCAGAAAAGGAGGCAGGCCAGTTATAACAAGAGTGGAAGCAGCACGTTACAGTGTAAAGGACATCATAGTCAAAGGACTCTAGGTCATACTTTGTCGCTATTACTTACTACCTGGATGACTGAGTCATATCACTTTTAACTGAATCTGTTTCTTCCTCTGTAAATTGAGAGATTGAACTAGTTGATCTCCAAAGTAAGTTTGAATTCTTAAGTCTGTTGATAGGAAATAAATGAATATCATACAAATACACACAGAATCTTAGAAGAACCAGAGGAAAGTTTCCCATGATCAGTCTTCTGCCACACCTTGCCGTTTCAGTCATATTAAACCCTGCTGATTTTATCTCTGAAATGGGTCCTGAGTTAATTCTTTCTTTTTTCTTCCTACAGTCTTGAGCTAACCCTGTTTAGATCCTCAATACTTCTTGCCTGGACTATTTTAATAATCTCTAATTGGTCTACTTACCTCTAAATCTCTCTCCTCTTTTAATATATCCTGCATACTATTTCCAAAATAAGGTTTCTTAGAGCACAGTTCTAATAATGCTGCTTCTCTCAAAAAAAAATCTTCAGTGACTTCTCATTCACTAAAAAAGTACAAACTTAATTCTCCAATTATGCAGTGTACTGCTATAAGCATGAGCCTAGAAACAAGGAGAACTGAGTTCTAGTCCTGATTTTTCGCTGTCTATAGATGTGACCTTGGGCAAATCACTTCCACTCTTTGGGCCATAGTTTTCTCATCTTTGAATTGATGTCTCTCATCTTTGAATTGGTATTCAGTTAGGTGATAGAGAGTCTCCAAAGCCCCTTTCAGTTTTAACGTCTATGATCCTATCATTTCTTTTTTTTTAAGTTTTTTAAATTAACTTTTGTTTATTTTTAGTTTACATCATTCATTTCCACAAGATTTTGAATTACAGATTTTCTTCCCGTCTTTCCCCTACCCACCACCTCAAAACAGCGGTCCCACTGTATACCCCCTCATCCAGTCTGCTCTCTCCTATATCCTCCCCCATCACTCCTATGACTTACCAGTCGGGCAAGATGGATCTCCCTACCCCAGTGCCTGTGTATCTTATTTCCCAGTTGCATGTACCTAATAATTATATATATATATATATATATATATATACACATACATATATACATATACATATGTGTGTGTGTATATAAAATATAATTTTTTTAAACATTTGATTTTTAAACTTTAAATTTTAGATTCTTTCCCTTCCTCCCTCATCCTCCCTCCCCCCCACTGGGAAGACAAGCAATTCAATACAGGCTGTATATGTGTAGTTACGCAAAACATCTCCACAATAGACATGTTGTGAAAGACTGACTATATTTCCCTCCATCCTATCCTGCCCCCCACTTGTTCTGTTCTCTACTTTGTCCCTGTCCCTTTACAAAAGTGTGTGTTTCTAACAACTCGCCCACCAACCCTGCCCTCCCCTCCATCATCTCCCCTCTCATCCCCTTCCCACCTATTCTCCTGTAGACCAAGATACCCAATTTAGAGTGTATGTCATTCTGTCCCTAAGCCAAATTCAATGAGAGTAAGATTGACCCATTCCCTTTTGCCTTCCTGTTCTTCCCCTCCATTGTAACAGTTATCCTTTGCCTCTTCTATATGAGATGATTAACCCCATTCTGTTTCTCCCTGTCTCCTCTCATACTATTCCTCTCCCACCTCTCAACTTTACCTTTTAAATATCATCTCTTCCTATTCAGTTGATTCTGTCTATAATAGACAAATATATATATATATTCCCTTCAACTATCCTCATACTGAGAAAAGTTTCTTAAGTTACAATTATCGTTTTTCCATGTAGGCATGTAAATAGTCCAACCTTTCACTTTGTCTTTGGCATTTATGGGTTGATAATTCTGGAAACCACCACAGCTTCTGGTGATCCACTCTTCTGAATGCTCCAGCTGTGGCTGGTCCTGGCCATCCTGGGGCTAAAACCTCAGCTAGTCTCAGCTCCCAGAGGAGTGCTGCAATGAACCCTTCCTGTCCGCCTGCAGGGCTGCCTTTAGTGGGAGATTTGTTTCTCTGTCACTTTGTGGGTTCTGGAGCTGTAAAATTTGTTTAGAGTCATATTTTCTAGGTATTTGAGGTGGTTAGGGGGGGAGCTACGGAGTTTTCCTGCTTCTGTGCCGCCATCTTGACTCTGCCTGCTTGACCATTCTGACTATTGATCCTATCATTTCAAAAGTCTGTGAGCCTAACCACTCCAGCTTTATTTACCATTACTCTTCTATATATAACATATCTTTCAACCAAATGTGTCCCCTGCTTTTCCTCCTCTCTACTTTTTGTTAGTATTGTTCCCTCCTCCTGGAATGCTTATGCCCTTATTTTATCCTGTTAAAATTTTGTCCATCCTTCAGGACCCACCCACCTCAAATTCTACCATACCATTGCCTTCCCTGAGCCAGAAGTTTGGTTTTTTTCTGCTCTGAATCCCTTCCTCTGAACACAAGGCACTTTGTACCACCCTTTTACGCATTTATCATATTATTGTAGTTATTTAGATACCTCTCATCTGCATTGTTAGAGTATAAAGTCATTGAGAGCAGGAACCATGTTTTATTCTTTACTTCTTCCACAACTCCTAGTTTAGTGCCCTGCAATCAACCAATCAATCAATCAATATTTGTTAAGCATCACTCCATGTCAGGTACTATGACCAAGTTAAGCCCTTGCACATGATAAATGCTTAACAAATAGACAAGAATGATGTGACCAAACATATAATGACATTGAAGACTGATAACTACGAACAGATGCAAAAATTAAGTAAGTTTTGTCTTTTGTATTGTAAGAGAAAGTTTTCTCACTGGGAGCTCCCTATATCAATAAAACCACAGATTCAGTTTTTTGTTTTTAAAATTATGTTATGTATGTGTTATAGGATAGTGATAATGCTGTAAGGAAGGAAGAATAAATGAAAGGGAATGGCTTTGGATTAACCCTAGGGAGTAGGTGATGAGGCCATGATCCCATCACCACATTTCGAGAGACAAAAGATTTTTTCTTTAATGGTCTCAGTACTCGAGATTATATAGGGCTCTACAATTCAGGGAGCAGGAACTAGAATCCTTGGCTAACCTGCTATGCTTTGGAGTTGAAACATAAGACTGATGGTTTTTATAGCACAAAAGCTATAAGTGAACAGTGTAGCGTGCTTCTGAATAGCAGGCCCAGGAATCTCCAGCCTCTTGAAATGTGACTTGCATCATAATATGGCAACATACTTATAATAGCATCACCCTCTTATCTTTACCTTCAGAGGGAGGAAACCAGCTTCCTACCAATGAAATACACAGTTAAGTATTAGGTAAATTATTTTTTAAAATTTAAGTGCTTTGGAAATGCATAAGAAAAAAGGTAATAATAATGATAGCATTTATATAGGTGCTTTGGTTGCAAAGTGTTTCACATGTCTGTGTTATTTCACTGGATAAGGTAATGCAAAAGTATCATGTTTATTTAGTATTGATCTCTTTTCTTTTACTTAGACAATGCTCACTGCTATCTCCATGAGTGCCATTGCCACCAATGGTGTGGTGCCAGGTGAGTGTTCAGTTTGCATTCTGGTGTTAGTGCAGTAGGATTGTGGTCTTCTGTTATTACTCTATAGTTATGAAACCTGGAATTTAGAAACTTAGTTATTCTGAGAAAGTAGAGAGTGTTATGTCATTTAACATATACCCTGACTTCTGATACATAGAGTGTTGGTCTGTATTCTATGGAAAGCATTTCATTATGTTTAGAAATCTATATCAGCTTAAAGACAAGCACGTAAATCTCTCTCTTTCAGAATAAATTACATGTCCATTTTTTTTTTACCTAAAGTGACCACTATCTGATTTTTCTGAGACAGTCTAGTGAATTTGATTGCTTCATGTGGAATAAATGAAGAATAGTTTTTATTCAGGGAAGGCTTAATGAAACTGACCTTACACTGGGAAATTTGTTCCCTATAAAATCCTGGGTGGTTGAGAATTTTAGTTATATTTACCTTTCTTTTGTGTTTTTATTTTTACTGGTATATATTCCTTTTTAAAAATTCTCACTTTACCTTTCTAGCCGGAGGCTCATACTTCATGATTTCCCGAGCATTAGGTCCAGAGTTTGGTGGAGCTGTGGGCCTCTGCTTCTACCTTGGTACCACCTTTGCAGCAGCCATGTATATCCTTGGTGCCATTGAGATATTCCTGGTGAGTTAGTGTGTTCTGAGCTAGGTCCTGTGGAGCAGGAAGGTGCACTTGGTGAAATAATTTGCCAAGTGACTGATTTTCAGCATGTACCTGGAACTCCATGGTCTTTATTGTGAACTTTGTAGAGTGAATGTAGCTATGACAATATAGATTTTCACCTCTCCCTTTGTTATATTTCCATGTAATTTTGAGACTGAGAAAGCAATTTGTTTTCCTTATCAGAGTGAAATGTAGTTGAGTAAAGCAAAAGTAATTTCTCTTGTCATTCTTACCCCCTCTAATCATTTCTATTCTGACAGTCGAAACATTTAAGAGCACACAGTAGTCAATCCTTTTATTTACTCTTTTAAATGCAAGTAATAATTCATTCCTGTTGTTCTGGAGGGATACTTAGCCAGAATAGTGTGGGGGAAAAAAGGTAATCCTTGATTGAATCTATTTTCCCAGTCATTTCAGGTGTTTTAATTCATAAATAGATTGGAAAGGAAAAACCTAAAAGAGTTTAGTCACATTTGAGTAGTGCTGACCAACAATTTATTGAGTGCCAACTACGTGCCAGACACTGTGCTAAACTCTGGGGATACAAAGAAGGGCAAAAAACAGTCCCTGCCCTCAAAAAGCCAGTAGTTTAATGGGGGAGAGAAATTATGTACAAACAAAATCCATGGGGTGAGTTGGAGATAATCTTAGAGGGATGGCACTAGCATTAAGAGTTTTTTGACATAGTTCTGTATATTTCTGCCTTGCTATGTATGTGAGCATTGTTGTAGCTTGCTATAGCACAGCTGTTTGGTTCCATGAGAGTGACCTCATTTTCTCTTTTTGCCTTCCTGGCAGATCTACATTTTTCCCCGAGCTGCCATCTTCCGAAGTGATGATGCCCTTAAGGAATCAGCAGCCATGCTAAATAACATGCGTGTCTATGGCACAGCCTTCTTGGTCCTTATGGTGCTGGTAGTGTTTGTTGGCGTGCGCTACGTGAACAAGTTTGCCTCACTCTTCTTGGCCTGCGTCATTGTCTCTATCCTGGCTATTTATGCTGGGGCCATCAAATCTTCCTTTGCCCCTCCAAATTTCCCGTATGTCAGCACATCTCATCTGCTGAGGGGAGTGGGGAGGATTCAGAGGGGAGGGCAGGGAATCATGTGCCGAAAAGTTACTGCAAAGGTCTCATGGCATGCCAGCTGCAGGACTTAGATGCCAGCAGTGCCTTTGAGAGCTTCCTCTAATATAGGCCTGGTCAACATCTAGGTAGAAATCCTCCCGGTAAAACTTATTATTTTAGTGATGTGACATTGAGCCTCAGCACAAAATGGGTAATTCATTCCATCTCCTAATGACAGATATAAGATGCCTCTTTATCTTGTGGTGATGTAATGGTTATATAATGTTCCTGAAACAGTTTGTATTAGCAGCAGAAATTATTTATCCATTTGTCTGTTATTATGAACAGTCCTGTGAGGTAG
>CM053582.1:393988749-394008371 GCA_028627135.1 Pseudochirops cupreus
GTACTTAGTCTGAATTCGGTAGCATTTTAATACTGTATTCATTTGCAAAATTGTAATCACTGAACATATTGTTCTCTTGGTTTTACTTTCTTTAGTCTTCATCAGTTTGTAAAAGTCTTATAGTGTTTTTCTAAATTTGTCATATTCTTCATAACTTATACTATAGTAGTATTCCTTTAAATTCATATGCCACAATATGTTCATTTTCCCCAATCAACAGGCAGCCCAGTTTATTCCCAGTTTTTTTGTTACCATAATGGGTGCTAGTAAATACCCTGACTTGGGGATCACATTCAATTACATTTTCCCTTACACTGTCTATGCAAATTCATGATTGATTTTAATTTCATTATCTCAATCTCTGTGTTACTTTCTGGTTGCTAAGCAGCTACTACCATATGGGAGAAATGAGTGAATGACCCCTGTGGCCTTGTTTATTTTATGCACTGTCCATTTTCACAATGCATCCTGATTGCTGGTGAAGAATGATGTTATCAATTAATAGAGAAGGTAGAATGCTGGTGAAGTTTGCAACGTGTCCATTCTTAGCTGAATGTTTAATTAGGAAATTACATTTTGCCTGCTTTATGTCAATCTTTTTTCCTTTTTCTTTACCACAGTGCCGAGAAAGAGTGGGGAGATGGGATCCGGGGACTGTCCCTAAGTGCAGCCCGCTTTGCCCTGCTACGGCTAGAGGAAGGGCCTCCACACACAAAGAATTGGAGGTAAAATGGGATACACAGCTTCAGTGTTGTGGCACATAATAATTACTCAACAAATGACGGTGACATAAGAAAGATATGGTGCAGGAAATTAGGATAATAGAGCTTCCACAAACCATTCTAAATCTGTTCCCTTTCATTTAGGTGATTTTCAGTAGGTTTTTTTTCTATCATTTATTCTTCCTTTCCCCCTTTTTCATAGGCCTCAGTTGCTGGTGATGCTGAAACTAGATGAGGACTTACATGTTAAGCATCCTCGACTCCTAACTTTTGCCTCACAGCTCAAAGCTGGCAAAGGTCTCACCATTGTGGGCTCTGTTCTTGTGGGAAACTTTCTGGAGAACTATGGTGAGGCATTAGCTGCTGAGCAGGTAAGAAAGGGGATCGGGTCTAATTGAATTTACAGCTATGTTAGATCATACAGGTTGCTAGGTTGTAACCATCCAAAGTTATAAATTAATCCTATGGCATTTAAGAAGTTGTCATCTCAGAGAACTGCACTGACTTTGAACAGATACTACTCTTCTGCTCCTAAGTTCTCCCATATGACGGAGATGAGTCAAGTCACCAGTCTTCTTGCATTTAAAATATTGGCAGGTATATAAGTTATACCGTTGCAAAAAGATGAGCAAATCATAATCACAAAGATGGTTTCCAAATAAATTCCTAATTGCTAGTTTTTGTGTGTTTTGAGGGAAACTATGTAAATGAAATGTGTTCCTTCAAAATATCAACATAACCTTCTCACTCATAACTAATGATATAAACAAACTGCTTCTGCAGTCTTTTCCTAGCTGTACCTATGTGACAAACATGTCATCTAAAGTTGTTTCTCTCTAGCATGCAAAGTAAGCGCCATCCCCATAAGTGGCAAGTGTCGAGAGGAAATTCTGTATGCCTTTCAATAATCCCATCGGATTCCATTTTAAAGGATCTGTAAAATGCTGTGGGACCCTAGAGACTGAAGATGATCATAAAACATTTGTGCAGAATAGCAGTTCCCTTTGAGAGGGATACTACTAGCCCTTTAAAAGTGGCATTGTATATTGCAATTTCTTGGAGGCTATGAGTGTATCATGTAAGCATTTTTTTCCAAGTTAAATATAAAAGATTCTTTTGTGATCGTTTTTGATAGTTTAATATTAATGAAATAAGGCTAGCATTTTTATAAATGCTAGGAAAACAAGCCTGTAAGGTAGTTAGAAAATTAAAAAAAATGTTTTCATTTCTCTTAAAAAAATCAAAGAGCCCGCATGATGATCCTTCTGGCTTGGTAATGAAGCTACCCTGCTTCTAATGCTGGTTTACCATTGACTTATTCTATGGCTTTGGGTAGATCATACCCACTTTCTATACCAGTATTCCCAGGGATTGTAAAGACCAAAGAGAAAAAGGAGTTTTAAAATGTGTAAACTGCACAGAAGACTATTTCAATAAATGTTATAAGTAAGTGCCATTATTTAAAGATAGAGAAATGAAAGAAAGAGGACCCCAGAAGAAATATTGGGGTAAACTATACGAGTAATCTAAATTAGGATATGTCCGGGTGTGAGAAAAAGAGAGTATTCCCACTAGTTAATTAATGCTACTTAGTCAACACAGATACACTCACAGTGTACATAGTGTACACTCATAGTGTCAAGCTGTGGGGTGAACTACAAAGAAAGTAGAAGATATGTACTAAATCAAGTAATTGGTGGTTAATGAAAGAAAGGAGGACAGAGAAACATATAAACCAAAATACAGCCAATTTCAGATATAGACATATGCACAGAACTGCTAAATATATGAGGAAATAGAAGGGACAAAGAACAGTAGGAGTTACTTGAATAATTTAGGTAAATTAGGCCTATTATCAAGGTCTTGTGGAAGAAATTGGTCATGTGTAGAGACTGAAAATACAAAGCAAAGAGCCATAACATGGGTGGACAACACATTTTAGATGGGAGCAATGGCACAAGTGTCCCAGCGTTTCAGGCAGATCAGTTCAGTGTTCTTATATTTCTTTCAGACCATCAAGCATCTGATGGAGGCAGAGAAAGTGAAGGGCTTCTGCCAGCTGGTGGTGGCAGCCAAACTGAGAGAGGGAATCTCCCATCTCATCCAATCCTGTGGCCTTGGTGGCATGAAACACAACACTGTGGTGATGGGTTGGCCCAATGGCTGGCGCCAGAGTGAAGATGCCCGTGCCTGGAAGACTTTCATTGGTAAAGAGCCCCTCATCTTTTCCCAGGCCCTTAAGCAAGAGTTGCAATTATATCCATCTCCCCTCTCTGTCCTCTGAAATGGAGACCATTGTATTGCTGAGACTGAGACATACATTGCAGTGCTAGAATAATAAAGACCTTAAAGGCTGACTCAACACCTCCCATCCTCTGCACCTTGATCTTGTTTTGTGTGTGAAATGCTCAACTCAGCTGAGTTTACAAAATACAAAATACAGAATGTTTTCTCCTCATCTTTGATTCTTGTATTTCCAGGTGAAATTGTGAATTTCTGTCTTAATGTTTTTGTACAGTGGGCTTCTCCTCCACCCTCAGCAGCCTCTCACATTTACATATTGGTTCCCGGTTCCCTGAAAATACAATAACAGTGTGATTCTCTACATGAGATTTGCTTATGGCTAGCCAATAATGGATTTTCTGAGCATTTTGTCACGTCATTAAGACAGCACATGGTGGTGATATGTTCGTTTTTTACTCCTGGCTGTATGAATGTAAAAATGAAAAGCCATCATCTTTCCTTCCCTAATGATCTCTGAAGAAGGGGAAATATGCAGATTTCTTTGCTTATCGGTTCTGGGTCTTTTTTCCTTTTCTTTCCCCAGGCACGGTTCGGGTGACAACAGCTGCCCATCTTGCCCTACTGGTAGCCAAAAATGTCTCCTTCTTTCCCAGTAATGTGGAACCATTTGCTGAGGGCAACATTGATGTGTGGTGGATTGTGCATGATGGGGGGATGCTCATGCTCTTACCATTCCTACTTAAACAGCATAAGGTACACCCAGGCATCCTTTAGGCCACTCTGTTTCCTTTTCTCCCCTGCCTAGCATCTGTCCAGTCTCTTTAGATACATCCCTCCTCTTTGGCTCAAGTGGAACTTTTGAGATTTAAAATGGGTAGATGTTACCCCTGATACAGGGAGTTAACCTTTCAATTCTTCATTGTCTCCTCATCTGAAAAAAATAGATATTTTAATTTTTAGTACCTCCCTGTCTCTCAGGGGAATAAAGAGTACTAGTGAAAAAATGGTAGCAAATAAATTTCTGTTATCAGAGTCCTCAGGAGAAAAAGTTACAATATTATCTATCCTAGGAAAACTTAAATTATTTACATAAAACAAGACCTTGAATACCAGAAGACTCAAATATCAGTGTTGCTTATATTTTTGGTAAGATTAGGTAAATGAGATTTTCCAAAAACTCGATCTTATGTGATGATTCAAATAATCATTACATTAAAGTGTACAAAACTGCCTTTTCTGCTGTAATATTTTTATCACAGACCATCTTTCTAATTTTTGCCATTTTTTTTCTTAAATAGTAAAATAATTTTATTAAGGACCTACTTAAAGGAATATAGTGGCAGCGCTATTTCTATAGCCTTAGCCCTATTCTTGTGTAGAAGTTAGTGTTCATTTCTCATGATTAATTCTCGGTGTGTATTCTCCCAGGTGTGGCGTAAGTGTGCCATCCGTATCTTCACAGTAGCCCAGTTAGAAGACAATAGCATCCAAATGAAGAAGGACCTGGCTACCTTCCTGTATCACCTCCGCATTGAGGCAGAGGTAGAAGTGGTAGAGATGGTAAGAAACTAGTCTGAGGAAAAGCATGAAAACTGTCTCTATTTATCCCCAACCTGTATACTTCCCGGTTAAGTAGTATCCCTATTTCATGGACCTATTCACTATGATCCAGTGACCTGGAATTGTGGATTAATTCTCTAGCTTCAGCAAAACTTTAATGTACTAAGCAGAATGTCCCCTTTCCTCCTTTTTTTGGTGCCTCTTTATTTTTGCCAACTTTTTGCCTGACTGATTTATCTTAATTCATAGGACACCATTTTAAATTAACGCATCTTATTTTAGCCAATGAAAAGGACACTGACCAGACACCCTGTGTTTGTGTCAAAGTGATATGTGCAGTTGTTGGGGTAGACCTAACAAGTAAAAACTATAAATGGATTTTACCCCTAGATTGAAGATTGATTTGTCTACATAGCTAGCTTTGGATAACTTACTCTCTCTTCTGCCATTTACTCGCCCCATAAAATCAGGATGGGAGTTTAGTTGACCACACAGTTAGTTCTCTGCATTCATATAGTGATTTGAAACAAATGAGTTGATTGTCATTTTTCTCCTTTGTGCTTGTCTTATTTGGCATGGTGTTTCCCTGGCAGCATGATAGTGACATATCAGCCTATACCTATGAGCGCACTCTGATGATGGAACAAAGATCTCAGATGCTACGGCACATGCGGCTCTCCAAAACAGAACGAGACCGAGAGGTAAGAACCCTGTTTCATCAATTCCTTTATCCCAAACACATGAAAATTAAGCCACTGAGTAAATGTAGTATTTTAATTCTCAAAGGTAGCAAGAAAATTCAGGAGTTAAGTCTCTCCTACTGCCCACCATGGAGTCAGCTTTTCAGACTACTCCACTAGTGTTTGGAGTAACCATTACATAAAGGAGGGGTCTTTTTTTGACCTTTGGAATTTGTGCAAATTTAAGATGTGGGAAAAAAGTGAACATGGAGTTGTGTTTGTGTTGAACCTTCCCCAGGCACAGTTGGTTAAAGATCGGAACTCAATGCTACGCCTTACCAGCATTGGCTCTGATGAGGATGAGGAAACAGAGACCTATCAGGAAAAAGTGCACATGACTTGGACAAAGGACAAGTACATGGCATCCCGGGGACATAAACCCAAGACATTAGAGGGATTCCAGGACCTACTCAACATGCGACCGTAAGTGTCTTATTAGGATTAATATAACTACAAGTTAAATACAGAACAATATATCCTTCCTTAGTGTTTTATGCTTAGTGTAAGTCATACATGTAGGCTCTTTGCATAGCTCAAACTTCATTTTATAGATCACATACAACTCATTTCTTAGAATTGTTTCTAGAATCTGACATCTAAAATTCCCCCCCAAAAAGGGTTTAAACATGTGCCAAAGTTGAATCCTTCTACCAGACCCCTGGAATAGGCCCCATAGACATCCATGTTTAATAACATGGTCTAATTGGAAATGTGCCCCTTTCCTATAAATTTTTAATTTACTAGTATCCCCAGTTCACAACAATTCAAAGTAGTGGTAACAGAACTAGCACAATTGGAACCCATTGATAAAGCCACGTATTTATCCCCTAGTACTAACTTGCAAACCCCAAAAATCTTTCACTAAAGCTTTTAAGTTTTGTTTGAAATTTCACTTTCTGGTTGAGGTGCTATTGAGCAGTGAAAAAAAAAGTCTGGTATTTATCAACCTTTTTCAATCTGACACCTATTAATTGGTATGATTACACTGGATAGTCCTCTCCCTGTATGGGCTCCGGCCATCTACAAGCTCTGCCTAGGTCTAAACATGTAAAATAAAGCCTTAAAGGATGAAAAATGGATTATGGAATCATCACTTTAGAGCTAGGAGGGATATTAGAGGGAGACCTACCTCAACTGTTTCACTTTGCAAGTGAAGGAACTTAGAATTTAACCTAGAGAGTTTAAGTGACATGCTGAAGGTCAAAGAGGTTGCAGGTGACAGAAATAGAATCTGTATCGATTCCTTTCCACTGTACCTCAGTTGCTTTGTGAAGTAATGTCTCAGATTTAGAATGGTGTGTCAACAGCAGTAGAAACAAAAGAAAGGTGACTGAGGACATACACAGGCACTTACTATGCTCCCTCTTTTCCAAAAAGGTGTCACCACCAAACTCCTAATAAACAATTAGCAAATGGTATTGAGAGAATTCAGGGCACTGACACCTTTAATGTCTTGCTATGTTGGTTGGGAAACTAAAATGCACACAAAGGCTATCATAGGGAGAAGCATCTAGATAATCCATAAACTGGGCAACTAGTCCTTGAATAATTTGGCAGTTGACTTTAAATGTATTCTGTTTCCCAGCTTGGAATTTATGGTGATATAAAAAAAATAAAGATAGGGATATAAAAAACCTTCATCTTTAGAAAAGGTGGACAGCGTCAGACGTGGTGTGAAGGATCTAAATTTGTTTTTAGATCTGCCACTTATTTATGGCATGACTTGAAACATGTATTTTCACCTTCTATCATCCTGGCCTATAAACTTAGGTGAAGGATTTTTATTACTTGACCTGAGGAATGTTGGAAGAAGAAACTGAAGAAATGAGTGCTTAAAATTTTTCTTCTGCCCAAAATTTCCCATGCCAGTAAAGTTGACCCTGATTACATGGGGGCAGAACAATGTTATCTTGCCCTAAAACATAAAATTAAATTTTGTGTATTTCTAAGGTGCTTAAGAGAAAAAAAGCAAGGAGTACATACTAGCAATATGCCCCAATTTAGTTTTATCCCTACCTACCACATTATCATTCTTCTAACTCAGGCCAGACAAGTTGTCTACTTCAGCTTTAGGCTAATTTCTCTCTCCTGGACTACCTCTACTTGCACTTTGTCCCCTTCCCAGAGACCAGTCTAATGTGAGGCGGATGCACACTGCAGTAAAGCTGAATGAAGTGATTGTCAACAAATCCCATGAAGCAAAGTTGGTACTATTGAACATGCCAGGGCCACCCCGAAACCCTGAAGGTGATGAGAATTGTATCCTTTCCAAACGTTGTGTTCTTTCCCTATTTTTATAAATCTTTCCCTTGGACGTAAATTGACTGTGTGATTATGAAAAATAATTTAGTCTGCCTCAAACAAAAGTATTTTGAAATCCACAGAAACAAAGCCATCTATCCTTCATGATTTAATATTGTTAAACAAGGACTTTTGTAAGGTAAAGACTTTCTGGAATAGATTTCATTTTTTCATCCGGATCCCTATCCCATCGACTCACTCTCAAACAGTTCCTCTTCCAGTAATCTTTCTTACAGATAAAAGCTTTCTGTATGAAGGACTACAAACAAGGGCCAGCCAGTGTGGGGTGGATACCCTGTGGGGCTGCAAGATGCACTGATCCCTTTAACCCACCAGATCTACTCACAGGGAAGAGGAAGCAAGAAGAGCTGTTGGTGGGGGAGTGATAAAAATCACATCAATCAACCTTGGAAACTCTTGTAGAAACAAATATTGGAGGTTCATGTTTTAGTGAACTTCTGGTTCTTATCACTGCTGCTTGAGGGTGAATATGAAAGCACAACATGGGTAAATCCACCACTATTGAGATTTTCAAAACATATCTCTTATGTAAAATGGGAAGGATGTCCAGTATGTCATAAAATGTGACTCAGTTTCTGAATTGTTTTAGCACAGGACCAAATTGGATCCTAGCTGGTAAGCCACGTTTTGATGTTTATTTTTCAATTCTGTGAAGATAAAAAGCCTTTGGGTATCAAGATGCAAAGTTGAAATGTGTTACTGTTTGCCTCTGATTGACTCCTTGACACATTTGTATAGATATGGAGTTCCTGGAGGTGCTTACAGAAGGGCTAGAACGTGTCCTTCTTGTACGAGGAGGTGGCAGCGAAGTGATCACCATCTACTCCTAAGTGCACCTGATCTGTTTTGCTTGACCTAACCCTCCTCACAGGTTTCAGTTCTCCACAAAAATCTCAGATGATCTGGCACTTTATTTGCTGCCACTCCCACTGGACTAGAGGGCTGTTTTCTGTATGCGTGATGCTTAACTTTTGCGGAGCTGAGCCTCAAGACCTCCTCTGTCCCTGTGCTTTAGTGCAAAGGGAGTTGGAGTTGCCCTTCTTCCCACTTGACCCTCATTCTTTCTCTAAAAGAAGCAAGTCAAAGGAAATGTGTATAAAATGCTTTGTGATTAGAAAGCAGTACATAGATGTGAGTTACTCCCTCACCATCAATGGAACCTAAAAATCTTGTCATTGCCCAGTTTAGTGTACATCATAACCAGAAAGGAAAAAGAGATGAGGCAGAAAGGAGCCAGGATCAAAGGGTAAATTTAAATAGGACAGGAGGCACAGTCATTTTGCTTTGGGCAAGACTAAAGCTGCAAGATGGATCTCAGAAACCTTTACTCAACTGTGATCTCCTGCAGAAACTTTGAACTCTAGGATGTTTATTCCAAGGATGATGCTCAGAGAAGTATAACAACATTCCAACAAAAAAATCCAGTCACAAGTACATGGCAACTCAGTCTCTCTGTAACAAACCCATATGGAAAACTTTCTCAGCTCATCTTCAGTGTGCTTGCCTTCCAAGTACCTCATTCTATATTGTGGTACTGCAAAGAATGAAACAAACCTATACACAAAGCCCTTTCTGCAAGAACTTAGAAACCTATCCCCAATAGATGCTGCTCTTTAGTCTGATCCCAGGTTAAAGCATGTGTGTACATTGTATGTACCTTGAATGTTTCAAATTTTCCAAATTTGGCCCATTCTGTGGTATTACTGTAAGACAATGTTACACTAGAAATTACTTTTTTTTTTTAAAGGGAGTGTTATCTAGGTGATTGAATCATCCATGCAAACCCCAGCTAGCTAGCTGCTCAAACTAACACAATTATAGTCCATGGATACTTATAGGCGAGTGACTTGGGCAAAATAAACAAACTGGATGTAATGAGAAATTTACTGGTTTATCTCCCCTTTCCTCCAATGCTCTGTTTAGTAGGCACAGTACTGAACCACAAGAGCAAACTGGGAGACTGGCTGATCTGCCCTAAGGATAATTAGATCACCTAAAATAACATGGGCCTATATTTTGAAGGTGAATTCAGCAATGGAATTGAAAGTTCCGGTGCCATACCTTAATTTACAGTGCCAAAGTCACTGAGTTGCTGAATTCACCTCTTCCTCCTCAAATGACTCAGAATACGAACTGGGATTGGCCTTGCTTAAGAAGTTCCAGGTTCTCTCATTGTGTGGCCCGGTTTTTGGAGTCGAGATGAAGTAGGGAAGTCGATAGCATTGCACAAACAATTTAAGAAATGAGGTTTTTGTTTGGTTTTCTTTTAGAGTGGGAAGTGGGGATAGACATTAACCTTTCTCTCAGTTTCCTCCTTTACTGATTGTAAAGACCTGGCTCTGGACTCAGATTAATCAGAAGCAAGTGATTGCCAATTTCCTTTGCATCCTTAGAATGCAACGAAGGACTAGACTGAGGGGGTAATTTTACAAGTTAAATCTTCTTTCCTTCTTTTTTTTTGCCAATCACCAAGATACTGCTTCCAGGCATAGGAAATCTTTGCCTTACATGGCTGTGGCAATAATTTCAGACACCTGAAGTTAGCCTGAAATCTTTCTATTACAGAGAGATTCATGTTTAGGGACCACTCCACATTGCCTAGGCCCATGACCACTTCATGGACTCAGCTGTTACTTGATTAAACTGAAAATAGTTATAATCTCTCTCCCTTCTTTACTCAGTAGCATTTAAAATGAGCCCTTTTATATTCAGAATGTGCAACATTCTGATGATTCAATTAGATCCATGGCCAGAGAAGGCAACCATTCAGTATAACTGAAGAAAATCATTAGTAGCCACACACAAATTAGGAAATCGAAAAACGAGTCAACTCTAATTCCTGTTTTCCTTGGACAGAACAAGGTATTTAACCAGTCTTAGGTCCCACTTCTTCCTCCAAGGTGTCAGGAAGAGAATGGTAGTAAATGTTTATACCTTGCATTGCACCTTCTATTTCTTGTTTCTCTCTACCAATTTCCTTTTTATGGTGTGGACTGGAGTTCAACAGCAGAAGAAAATTCCCCCCCTTGCTCTGTCCAAGAGCCTAGACTTAGCAACCTGATACTCAAAAAGTCATTTCATCTCCTGATGAGCTTTTTAGTTTCTCTGAGCAGCACCCCCTACCCCAAAAGGGTGATGATTTTAGAGGTTAGGTAGATTTAAGTTAAATGTAATCTAGAAGGCTTTCAGGAAATTCTCCCTGAAGTTTATAGTCAGAATATTTTAAAGGGATGACGGAACTGGAGGTTATTTGTATAGCCCCTCTGCCTCCATCTGTTGTTGTTTTTTTTAATCACTGTTACACGGCAGAGTATTGTCCCCTGCCCAGACCCACTCCCATCTCTGTGTGGGACACTGTATATGTGTGTATTTTGTCTCCTGTGTCTACAACGTGTCTCTCAATCATTGCAAAGTAGAGCAATACTGAAAACTCAACAAGAGAATGCACCTTAGGGAAGGGAGCTGTCTGCTTTCACAGAGGTAAGGGAGGGAAAGGACCTTCTACCTTTGGGACAAGATCAAATTTGGAGATTTAGCCATAATATTACCAGGGAGTGTAGTGTCAAACATCCTCTTGCTATTGGTCTATGCCTTCACTAGCTGGATTAAAAGTCATACTGACGCCAGTCTTTTAGCAGGGGAAAGATCACTACTTCACTTTCATATATGCCTCACAGCTTCCCTGAGGCAGCTGGAGACTGCCTCTCCCTAAGGAACCCATTTCCTACCCTGTGATGGATTAAGCACAGTCATCTTCCTCTGTTCCCAAGTTAAATAAAATAATATGGCAGGTAGAAATTGCCCAGGTTCAGTCTGGTATTAACAATTATTTTTCTTTTTTTTTCTTCTCATCATGTATAATTTGAAGTTAGCTTTAGTTTCTCAAATCTGCCACATTGTCTCCAGCAGTATTTGCCCCCTTTAACATCATGTAGAGGTAGAACCTTTATTTTAAGGAAAATGGATTTAAGGGAACTCATGAAACTTTTGTTTTCTTTTCCAAGAGCTGTTCTGAGCAGTTTAATTTATTGAGAGGAGAGGCTGAAGCAGCCACTCTTGTTTACACGGAATTATGGTTTTGATTGTTGTTTTTGCTCTGTATTGGAAACATAAATAAAGTTTTTATATTATTTTCAGCCAAGAGCATCTTTGTAGTTTTTCTTTGTTGGTACTCTTGTACTTTGACCCTATAAGCTTTGTTCTTTTTTACCTTTGAAAAAAGAAGTTTTTTGATGCTTCTTTTCAGCACAGGAGGTTTTTGCAAAACATAACAGACGGAAGTGTTACTGAGAAGGAACAAATGACAAAAATCAAATGGGATCCCAGTGTGAAAGGAGTGCCAATACACGTTTTCCCCTGACTACAGGAGTAGTCCTCCACCACTGAATTCCATTCTCTGCAAAGAAAAAACAAAGAAGAAAATGATAAAGGTCATAGCGTAGCCTGAGTCCCTTTAATCTTTTACTCCAAGCCTTATGTGCCTTATCTCCTAAGACTGGTTTTCTAACCCCAGCCCCATCTTCTGACAAATAAGGTAGGTGACCCAGTCAGCTGCTAATTACATCTCAACCTAGGCAAGTTTAAATTTCTACTTTTTGCCTTACCTCAGGGGGTTCAATGAAAGCCAACCAGTCTGATGCATGTGTAGGCAGCAGTCCCATGGACTGGCACTTATAGACAGCTAAAGCCAACCCCATGAGGTTCCCAATGAGATAGACCAAGCCCTGGAGGAACTTCTGGCTTGAACTCTCCAGCATCTTGAAAGCTGCAATGGCAATGAGAGGTATCAAGATAGATCCAAGGCAACCACAGATTAGTAAGTACAAGGACATACTAAGACTGGGTCACTTATTGAGGAACTGATGATTATAGGAAAAAGAGAAACTCAAATATAAACAATTTATCCTCACTTCTCACTAGCAAACAGCTTTGTAACAAGTTACTTCAATGGAGATATCCCTTAATGAACTGAATTTTGGTCTCCAAAGACTATAGGGAAAATATGTGCTTCCCATGTTCTGGAGAAGACAGACTGTGGTTCCCTCTGTGGCAAACCTGCTTGAAAAGACAATGCATACCTTGCTAGCACCAAGAATACTTACTTGCTGAAATGGCCATAAGTGCTTGAATGGGCCGCCAGGCCATCATACACACCATCATGGTGGGGAAGATGGAGATAGTGTTGCCTGCCATGTACATGATGAAAAGGTTCATGGGGATCTGTTTGAGGGGACCCAGGGCAATGTCCCAGCAACGCTAGAAGAAACATGATTATTTCACTTCAATCACTACTAATACCCCCAATACCAACACCCCCAATTACCTTCCCCAAGGTTTGTCAGCAGAATGTCTTTTCAAATTTGTTTTCTGCTGCCATCTGAGGATCTCTCATTCAAAGATTAGAAAACTGGAGCCAGAGGCCTGCTTATTAAAATTTTTAGGCTATCTTCCAAGGAGTTATTCAGGGACCATTTTCTCCAGTTTCTACTGGTGGAGAAAAGAGATAGATTTTATCCTCCCTATCCCTGTCCACTTCTGTTCCAAGGGTTGTCTCTAAAAGGCCCAAAGTCTTTCGTCTTTAAAGAGATAACTCTTCTTAACTCCAAAGAAAGGTAGAGCTCAGATTTCAAAGGCACTGATCATCTATTTATATACAAAGGTACCTTTTCTACCAGAATCCGGTCTGTTTCCTGCACGCTGGTGTCTGGCACTTGCTTGTCCAGGTAACCCACTGGATACATAGAATCTCCCTGGCCACCTCCCCGATCACTTCGGCCTCTAAAGAACCAGACCAAGAAGCAGTGGCTAGGGGTTTCACAACCTCTCTCCCAAGCAATCTCCCAAAATGCCCCCCCAAAACCCTGCCATTTTCTCTGACTTCTTTCTGGGTTAGCATTACCATCTTACCAATCACCCATGCTCATAATTTTGAATCATCTGTAAAAGGAAGGGTTCAAAACTAGATGGCATCTGAAGTCCCTTCACAGTCCTAACCTATGACAACTGTGTCTTCAGGTAGTAAGTGTCTTCTTTGTGCCAGATCCTGTGTTAGATGCTGGACATAAAAGTACAAAGAATAAAATGATCCCTGCATGCAAGAAGCTTACATTCTAACAAAAGACATAAAAATATATATAACATAAACTCAAATATATAGAGCGGTTAAATACAAGGTAGTTTGAGAGGGAGGGCACCAGCAGGTGGGGGAAGTAAGACTGGAAGCTGTGTTTTTTGCCTTTCTTTGTACCCCTAGTGGTTAACAAGTACCTAGCATGTAGTAAATGATGAGACTGACTAGCAATCAAATCCTTCTACAATCCGGCTCCCTGCCAGCTGTTTTGCTTTACTTAATTTCTCTGTTTCACCTGAACTGAACTACTATCCCTTGTTCTCACCTTGTTCTCTACACCTAGAAAGGACTCTTGTGCCTGGCACATGTAGGCTCTTAATAAGTGTTTATTGCTTTCATTCATTTATCTTGTTCCATTCATTCTCCATCCGTTGAAGTCCTCTTTTCCTTCGGGGTCCGTGAGATGCCATTTCCCTGATGCATTCCTCCTCCAATGTCTCAGTCTACCTTGCCTGTCTGGGTGTCCCTCTTTGCTGTCACACTAGGGTGGTGTGCGTGCGCGTAGGTGGGTCTCACTCCTAATTAGTAAGCTCCTAGCAAGCAAGGAATATCAGTACCCCCGGGTCATATGTAAACACGAGCCGTATACATAGCAGGAGCTGGATAAAACGTATGCACAATGACATCTGTAGCCCCATCCCCCTTTTCCAGGGGCTGCCCCGGCTGGCAGGGAATGAACCTTTCCCGTCCTCCCCTGGTCCTAGATCCCGTTCACGCCTCACCTGCTGCCTCCTCCTGGGCCGCTCAGCTCAATGGCCCATTTGAAACGCCGGCCTCGGTTCGCCACCAAACTTGCCTGGGTTGTCATGGCAACGGCTGCCTCCTAACGCCTTGGAGAAAAGAAGCAGGCCCGCACCCCGTAGATTCCCGGGATGCACCAGGGACCCCGACCGCCCTCCAGCGGACACAGCCCCAAACCCCGAAAACGCGACCCCGCGAAGCCCTGGCCTCGCCTCCCAAACAGCACTTCCGGGTCGTCCGGGTGATGTCACTTCCTGTTCTGCTCAGGCCGAGAGCCTAGAGGGCCGTATTGAGCATGCGTGTGAGGGGAAGGGGGCGGGGCCTGGAGTTTATTGAAGGATGGGCCTTCCTACCTTGCGGCCTATGGTCCTCAACTCCCTTCCCATTCCTCTCTCCCGTCCTTCACCGCAACTCTTGCCCCCTCCATTCCCCATCTGTACCCCCTACCCTCCTCCATCAATCCCACCTCAGTCCATACCACCTTTCCACCAGCCTTCTTGCTTTGTGCCCTTGTCCTCTATATCGCTTGCAGGCTTAGGGGTGGAGAATGGAGGACTCTCCTTAGAAATGTGCTAAGAGATCTGTGTGTGTAAGAAGATAGAGTCGCCGCCTTACTTGTGCTATGCGGCTAGTAAATAAACACTCGTCGACCACTTGGTTCTTTCCAAGTGGCCTTTCAGTGACAGCCTTATCAGTCTGTCAGTAAGCACTAAGCTAGGGATACAAACAGGAAAAAGAAAGACGGTACCTACCCTCAAGAAGAGAAAAGGAGGGATGGGGTGGGTTGAGTACCCAAGACAGGGGCATTACGAAAAAATCTAAAGTAGTGCTGTTAGATGGGAAACAAAAAGATGCATGACCTGGGGCCCTCCTTAAATAGAGATTTGGGGAGGAGCTTAACGTCCCATTCAGAGGTCCCCGAGTAGAAGGTTTCAAAGAGATGTAAGTACCAAGGCTGAGGGTCCGGAAAAAGGGAGAGACCTGGGGGACCGCCCGCCCCCCTTCCCCACTCACTCTTTTCTCCTAACTCCCGCAGCCACCATCCCTAATGGAGACCAGAAAGATTTGTAGTGCAGTCAGTCAACATAGTTTTACGATTTTTTTCTAGGTCCATTCTGCAGTAAGTGAATTAGGAGAAAAAGGAGCAAGATGGTGGAAGCAATTCAGGGATACTCAGTTTGGTAAGGCAGGATAAGTAATAGGACAAGGTGGCAAGAAAATTGAGTGTAGAGTCTACACTCAATGTAGAGGGTAGTATAGTATAGGGTTGGACGGATTCTCAAAGGAATTGAGATAGGGAAGGGAGGAGAGCGTAGTGTCTAGCTAGTGTAGGGATAATGGCCAGGGAAAGAACTGAGGGGTGGAAAGATTAGAGATCATAACAAGGACAAAAATAGGGTTAGATGCCGTAAGAAAGAATAAAAGATGGAATAATAAAGAACGATGATCAGATTAAAGAAAGTTCAGAGTTCAGTAACGTGGAAACGGAACGTTATGGGGGATGGGAAGCTCTGTGGGCAGCTGAAGTGTAGGAGCCTGTGGGTAAATAAATAGAGGAATTGGGTAGTTTGGGTACTTGAGGAGCATCGGTATGTTTAGTATGAGGGCAAGAGCTGAGAAACCCATTTCCTTATTTCTTACAGACAGGTAGGGCACATCCGGTGTATTCTATTGCAATACCGCCACAGTAGGCTGGTGCGTTATGTTTTTGCCAGTTTTGCTCTTTTCTTTACTTTTTAATTCTTTGTTACAAGGGAAGCCTCACTCAGTAGGAGAGGTATTCAGAAATGAAAGTGTTATGAAGACAAAAGATACCAAAGACACATTTCTAAAATGTTTTTTGAACTGTTGAATCCTTAGGATTGATTCTCTTCTTAAGTGTCCTGGGTCCACAAGTGCCCATCCTGCCCATACATGTAGCAAAAACTAGGGCACTCTTCTTGGTGGGCTCTTTTGGCACAGTTCCAGAGGATTACTTCCTTAATCACTGAGCTTGCCTGGTTTTGTCCTATTCTTGGGCTGCATTCCTATCAAATCTTAGTTACAGATTTGATAGGAAGATCCTCAGCATCTTAGACCCCCAGGCTTTCATACACTGTTAACAGACAGGTTTTTCTATTCCATGCATAGAGTTGTTGGTTTTGTTGTTGTTTTGGTGGCAACTACTTATTTTTGTGGCATGGCACCACAGTAACAAATGGGCCAGCCACTATTCAAATTTCTCCTCCCCTTCTCAGACAACAGTATCTCCTGGGAATAATTGCCAACTTCTTCTAGAGCCTATGTCATAGTGATTACATTATTTTCCAAATAAACACACAAAATGGAAGTTATAACCAAACAGTGGTCAAGTCCACTGACAGGTCTTAACAAGCAAGTGCTGCAGATGAGCATGTTGTACATTGTCAGGGAGTCTAGCATACATCCGCAGGAGTGTGTGTGTGTGTAATGACTTGTTTACAATATGATACTATAAGGTTACAAAATTTCAATGCAGGAAAAAACCCACAAATTTACAATAAATTATTAAATTTAAGATGCATCATTTTAAAAATATATTTTATATATTTTTTGAAAAGATGCAATTTTTTAAAAAAAAACTGTTAAAGAGTTAACGAAAGACTTCCAAGGGGGCACTGAGTAATTTTTTTTTTTAAGAGGCAATAGGCCAAATAAGTTTGGGGACCTCTGGAGGATGACCCTATTTGGGGTTTTCTTGACAAAGATACTGGAGTGGTTTGTCATTTTCTTCTCCAGCTCATTTTACAGATGAGGAAACTGAGGCAAACAGGGTTCAGTGGCTGGCACAGATGGTAAGTGTTTGAGGCCAGATTTGAAATCAAGGTGATGTCTTGATCATCCTGACTCCAGGCCCAGCACTCCATTCCCTAAACCACCTAACTGTCCCAATATGAATATGAATTATGAATAGGCTAGATATATTTACTGAAAGATGCATAATATCCAATGGAAATCTGCAATTTTTTGGTCTGCTATCTCTGAAGTGCCAGCATATATGCCAGTGTGTAGTCAGCCCTGCACTTAGCTTCCTGTATTCTGAGGTGTGCTTGGCATTTTTGATATCAAATATGCTACGGTGCTCAGCAGGACACTACCTCTGGAACCTAAAGTGTTTTATAACTAATCAAAAGGTTGGATGGAAAAATACTGGCAGTGTTCTAGTAACATCTGGTTCACAGGAACATAGATTTAGAACTGGAAGGGACATCAGAGGCCATCTGGTTTCCTCATTTTACAGATGAGGAAAATAATGAGCAAAGAGATGAAATGGTTTGCCAAGAGTCATATAGCTAGTAGTTGGCATATCTTAGATTTGAACCCAGGTTCCCATTTTCCAAATCCACTATACCACATTGCCTCTCTATCAATGACAGTGGAACCAACACATTTGAGAACTTGAACGTCACAGCAACACACTCATGTGTTGCATGAGTGAGTAAAAAGGCAAAGATGGGAAGACAGCTAACCTGGACAGAGTAACAAAAGAGAATTTCCTGCTGGAAGAGATAACTTTTTAAGTTTGAAAGATCCATTCTTTTTTTTTTTATTTTTCCCTTTAAAAATTTTTTAAACTTTATTTTATTCTGAATTTAAGAAATAAAACAAGCATTTTCATAATATAGTAGAATAGACAAAAAGATGATTGTATAAAGAACTGCAAATCTGTTGTATACAACTTGCTATTCCTGTTAAATATATAATAAAGTTATCATGTAACTTTCTTTTTCCCCTTTTTTCTTCCCTCCCCCTCCCCCAGATGGTTACCATTAGACATAAATATATGTATGTATGTACGTATGTATGTATGTATATTATATATACACGCATATACATATGTATGTAAAACCATTCTATATTTCTATTAGTTCTTTCTCTGGATGCAGACAGAGTCTTCCTTCATATGTCTTTTGTAGTTAATTTGGTTATTTATAAGAGTCAAAATGACTTAGTCACTCAAAGTTGTTCTTAAAACAATATTGCTATTACTATATACAACATTCTCTTGGTTCTGCTCATTTAGCTCTTCATTATTTCATGCGTCTATCCATGTTTTTCTAAGATCATCAAGTTCATAATTTCTTATAGCAGAGTAGTATTCCATCACAATCATATACTACGACTTGTTCAGTCACTCCCCAATCGATTGGCAACCCTGCAATTTCTAGTTCTTTGCCATTACAAAGAAAGCTGCTACAAACATTTTAGAACATATAAGTTCTTTTCTTTTTTCCTTAATCATCTTTTGGTTCTTTCAAATGAATTTTGTTATTATTTTTCTAATTCAGTAAAATAATTTTTTGGTAATTGAATTGGGATGGCATTGAATATATAAATTAGCTTAGGTAAAATTGTCATTTTTATTATATTGTCTGTGCTTACCCATACACAAATAATATTTCTCCAAGTATTTAAATCTGATTTTATTTGTATAAAAAGTTTTTTATAATTTTGCTCATATAGTTCCTGGGTTTGTTTTTGGCAGGTATACTCCCAGGTATTTTATATTGTCTAGATTTATTTTAAATTTTTTTTCTTTTTGGAGGGCAAGTGACTTGCCCAAGGTCGCATGGCTAGTGTTAAATGTCTGAGGTCTGATTTGAACTCAGGTCCTCCTGACTCCAGGGCTGGTGCTCTATTCACTGCACCACCTAGCTGACCCTGTCTGGATTTATTTTAAATGGAGTATCTCTTATTATCTCTTCTTGCTGGAGTTTATTGGTGATATATAGGAGCACCAATGACTTATGTAGATTTACTTTATATTCTGCTAACTTTGCTAAAATTATTGTTCCAACTAACTTTTTAGTTGAGTCTTTGGGATTTTCCAAGTATATCAGCATATTGTCTACAAAAAGATATAGTTTTATAAACTCATTCCCTATTCTGATTCTATTTCTTTTCTTTCTCTTACTGTTATTGCTAGGATTTCCAATGCATTATACTTTCAAATGTTTTAATGGAAATGACTGTTGTACTTTATAAAAACTTTTTCTGCATCTGTTGATATAATCGTATGATTTTTAAAACTTTTATTATTGATATAATCAATTGTTAATAGTTTTCCTTATGTTAAACCATCCCTACATTCCTGGTATAAATCCTACTTGGTCAAAATATATAATCTTCATAATATATTGTTGT
>CM053582.1:394008871-394041977 GCA_028627135.1 Pseudochirops cupreus
TTTTTGTAAATATTCTTCCATTTCACTTAAATTATTAAATTACAAATAAAATTTTCATTTTTAATAATAGTGATTTGGTTTTCTCTTTTTAATCAAATTAACCAATGGTTTAATCTATTTTATGGGGAAAAAAACAACTCCTGCTTTTATTTGTTGATTCAGTTTTTACACTCAATTTTATTAATCTCATCTTTAATTTTTAGGATTTCCAATTCAGTGTTTAATTGGGGATTTTTAGTTTGTTCTTTTTCTAGTTTTTTTTTAAACTGCCTACCTGATTCATTGTTCTGCTCTTTCTCTATTTTACTGATGTAAGCATTTAGAGAAATAAATTTTTCTCTGATGACTGGTTTTGATGTATTCCATAGGTTTTGATATGTTGTCTTGTGATGGGCCAAGTTAGGGGAACCCTGCCTTCTGTGGCAGAGCTGAGAAAATGTGGGGCAGGCTGAGAGAGAGGCTGGGAGCTCTACTGTTCCCCAGCAGGGCTGAGAGAGTTGTGTACCCAGAGGCTGTGAGAGGGTGAGTTAAAAGAGAAATGGGGGCTCAAAGAGTGATGGAAAATAAGAGTCTCCTTTATTGTCTGAAGTGCAAGCCTTTATAGGATGCTTCCTAATGACTTCCCCCTGTGGACACTGCACACTTTAGTGTTCCCGAGCTGGGAGTGTAAATACCATGCTTTATCTCAAGGATCCCATCCTCACACCTGTGTGCTTGAGCTCTTTTCCTGGGGGAAGGGGAACCGATCCAGGCCTGGCAGCAAGCCCTTCACCTAAGGGGGTTTATTCAGACATCAGGGTCAGAGTCCCACTAGCCTGTGTTCCTCAACATTGTCTCATTATTGTCATTCTCTTTAATGAAACTATTGATTGTTTCTATTATTTGTTCTTTAACTTATTCGTTCTTTAAGATCAGGTTGCTTAATCTCCAATTAGTTTTTAACCTAGGTTTCTGTGTTCCCTTATTAAATATTATTTTATTGCATTATGATGAGAGATCCATTCTTAATAAGGATCCATCTAGGGAAAGATATTAGGAACTTGAAGAAAATATGAAACTTATTACTCAAAAAAGGCAACTGAGAAAATGCTAATAACTAACAATCCATATGCCTACTTTCCCATCTCCATATAATATTTAGTAGAATACAAAGGCATTGAGGAAATCTTTGCTAAAGGGATGAGAAGGGAAGAGGTATGCTTTTGCAGATGCTTTTTGTAAAGGGAGAATAGCTTTATAATCACACATTTGATTGAAAGGTGAGAAAAGTATAAAATCCCTCTGTACTTTTTGTTTGTTGACCACAAAACAGAGCATTTGCTCTGGAAAAATTAAATAGTCCTTAAAAGCTCTCCTACCAGGTATGTTCCATGCATATGTACAAATCATACAAGATTCCTCAAAAGGTGCAACAGAGATAACTTTGTTTAATGATCTTCAGATCATTAATTACTTTATTGAAGGTCCATTGGTCTAACTAGTCATTGTTATAATAGCAAATGGAATGAGGTATTAGAGAAACCTATTTCACAGGATGCCAGCAACTAGAGAATGAAGTGACAGCTCAAACAAAACCCTTGCAAATCTCTCAGTGCTGCCTTGATTTATGTCTATTGGCTCAGCATCAACAGGATATATCACAATTTTCATCCTCAAAAAAGTTCTTTCCATCACTCTGACTTCATTAGAGATAGTAAAGAGGCATACCTATTGTATGAGAACAATGAGTTTATCCTTCTAATATCTGCCTTTAAGTGAGATGATGCCTAAAATATTTGACAAGTATTTGTCCATTTTGGTTTTTTTTGTTTTAATCTATAGGAAAGGAGATTCCATAACCTCCTTTGAGAATGAATTCAGGGTCAATCCTCAGTAGACAATTCTTCCTGGTAACTAACTATAAGCCTACATACACTAATTTATTACCATTCCCACTTGTCTTCAGCAAAGGTGAAAAGGAAGAAAATCTGTATGATTTATTATTTTTCTTTGTTTAGTAAAAGTATTGAAGTTAAAGGAGTGAAGCATTTTTTTTTACCAATAATATACTAACATATATGGAGTTAAGTATTTCTGGGGGCCTTTCTTTGAATCTTTTAACAGTATGGGGAAACCATGAATCATACAGGCTCTCTATTTTCTATCTCTAGCATTCCCTACATGATGAACCCCACCTTCTTTCCTGATCATACATCAATTTGATGATATCTTTTACAAATATCATCCCAGGCCAGAATGGTGTGTTTCTGGGTAACCTTAGGTATACAAATAGTGTTCAAGTGCCTATTTCCTGCGTTCTCTACCCAGCAGTCCAGAAACTATGAATCAAATGGCAAAGCTTTTAAGTGGAACTAAGTAAAATAAAAAAAAAAAACTAGGGGAAATTCCTCATATGTAAAGGGATACAATTTCCAACAAATTTCCATAGTGATGGTGTGATAAGAAACACTCTTCAGGCAAGTTATGCTCCTAGGGTTGAATCTCACCTGAAACACAGCTGGAACATGGCTAGAACACATTCCTTGGAACTGGTTGTGCCTCGTTCCACTTCTTCAGCTACCAGTCCTCTCTATCCCTGTTGCTTCTCTGCAAAACCACTGCTGCTATTTGGTTTTAGACTTCTCTTCTGAATTGGTTTTAGCTGTTGAGGCTGCTTCTGCCTTGAAGGTAATGCTATCACTTTTTTGTGAAATTACCTCTAGGATTAATATCTGAATTTTCAGCTGTTTTGTTAGGGAGGCCCAAGGCCTATCCAGTGCAGGAAAGGACCTCTGAAATCAAGATCAGCTTTTCCAATGATCTTACTTTACCTCAATAGGAATGACCTTTGACTCCCTTGTTATTGAGGTGGGTAAATTTCTATGATAACCTGCCTGAATTCATTCCTCAATAATTAATATACTCCCATCCCATGCCAGTGATTCTGAACCTATGGCTGTCATTGTACAAATCCCTGTCCTTGTTTCCCACTCCCCATCTCATTTTCAACAACCCAAACCTTCCAATGTACCACTTAAGCAAAATCTGCCCATGCTGTCTTCCACTGTGCTCTCTGGAATGCCTGTTCCATAGGTAACAAATCTGCTTTCATACTAAATCTTTTCTTTTTTCACTCTTCTAGATACAAAGACTGGAGCTTCATCCAGGTCATGCTAGATAACTGCTGGTATTCTCCCAAGGAAATAGAGTACCTATCCTAGGTACTCTACTCTTCTCCTTCTACAATTCACTTGGAGATATAATCAGATTCCATGGATTCAATTATCATCTCTCTGCAGTCTCTCTCCTGATGACATAGCATCCCTAGCCACCCTTTTGTAATGTTAATGGGGATGTAAGATCTTTCCCAACCATTAATAGGCCTCATGTGGAGCCCATTAAGGGAAGTTTGCTTAGGGGAGGCTTGCTTGTAGGAAGGCTTTCATATCTTTTGCTGATTTCTAATTAGGCACTGAGTCAGGAGGGTCGCGATGACTTTTGGCTCTGAGAAGTGTATATATACTCTGCACTGGTATTTTGCTTTGGGGGCTCGCTTATGAGAAGGATCTTGTGATTCCCTGGTTGAGATTCTGAGTGACCTTTTGTTCAGAGCTCCCCAACTGCTCAGATGTAAAGGCTCTCTCCATCCAGGGTTATATGTAAAGTGTATATTCAGGCAGTCAGAGCTTTGTCTGTTGGTCTTTATCTCTCTGCTTATATTTTCTCTGTTTGTATTTTCTCTGAAGTTCAGGGTGCTTACTTTTCCCCTGAACTAGTGAATGTAATTAAAAAAGATTGTTGACTGCTTAAACAGCTATCTTTCCTAGTAAAAGAGATTTAAGAACCAGTACTAGCAGCCATCCTGGGTATACCAGTGTGGTTGCCACAACAGTTTTCCAGCTTTGGTTACAGTTTCACCCATACCTCATCTCACTACATCACTCATAGTGGTAAAGTTGGAATACTCTGTTCTCTGTGGATACTTCCAAACTCTCATACTCTACTACTACCTCTTAGTAGCCTCTCCTCTTTGAAGTTTATTCAATTCATATTTATCACTCAGTCAAGATTCTGGTGGTTGTTATCTACCAACTTCCAGGACACCCTCCTTCCTTCTTCAAGGAGTTAAGTGCTCGGCTAAAAATCTTTCTCCTCACTAACTTCTGCTCTCATACTAGAGGATTTTGACGTATTGATAACTCCCCTAAACATCCTAACTTTCCGACCTCCACCCCACCTCAGCTATACACATATGGTCAAACCCTTACCAACTCCCACAAGTGTTGTTCTCCAATGTTCATGAACTCTGAAATTCCTTTATCTGATCATAATATTTTGTTGTTATCCCTTTCCCTCTGCATTACAACCCCTAACTTTGTGTTTCATCCTCCTTGTGACCCTCCACTCCAAGTGATCCTTCCACTCCACCCCTTATCTCTTTCCCAGGCCATCACCCTGGCACTGGCTACACTCTCCTCTCTTCCTTATCTTGACACCATATCATTAATTTTGCCCTTTATGCCTCAGCCTAGAATCCTCCTGCTATCTTCTTTCACTCTTATTCATGTACTGCTAGATGAAGCTGGAGAAAAATAATGAGACCATGATGACTGGGTCCACAATATATTTAAGTTACATAATCTCCACTTTGCCAAAGCTATAGCAATATAATGCTTTTACACCTCCCTAATCAATTCACTATTCCTTTCACCACAGCAACTTTTCCAAATCTTTTCATCCTTCCTCAAACATCTCATAGTTTTCTATTTCCCACTCTCTCAGTTGAGAATCTTGTCTCATATTTCACTAAAAAAAATCCCTCTGAGATCTCTCTTCTCTTCTTTTTATCATATATCACACAGATGTCTTCTGTTAACTATCTTTTTTTGTTCCTGTTTCACATGAAGAAGGTGGACCTTTTCCTTGTCAAGGTAAACTCTTCTAACTGCACAAGTGGTCCCATTCCATGTCATCTTTTCCAATAGATTGCTCCCTCCATTTCCCTCATTCTCTCATTCATTTCTAGTCTTTCCTTTCCTGCTGGCTACTTCTCTTGCTCCCTACAGATGTGTCCGTGTCTTGTCATCCTTAAAAAAAAATCCTCGCTGGATCCATCCATCCATACTCATTATCATGCGGCATTTCTCCTCTTGTTTGCAGTTAAACTCCTTGAGAGGTCCATCTACAATTAAGAATTCTAGCTACATTTATAAACAGAAGTCTTCAGTTCCTTTTCTCTCACTTCTTGACTTTCTTCAGTCTCACTTCCAACTTAATCATTCAACTGAAATATTGTTGTTGTTGTTTAGTAATTTCAGTTGTGTCCAACTCTTCACAATCTCCATTTGGGATTTTCCTGGCAAAGACACTGGAGTGGTTTGCCATTCCTTTTCCAGCTCATTTTACAGTTGAGGAAATTGAGGCAAAGAGAGTCAAGTGACTTGCCCAGGGTCACACAGATAGTAAATGTCTGAGGCCAGATTTGAACTCCAGAAGATAAGTCTTTCTGACTCCAGGCCAGGTATTCTAACCACTGTGCCACCTCGCTGCTCAAATTCAAATGAAATAGTTCTTTGCAAAGTGACCAGAGATCTATTAATTGCCAAATTTAGTGGTTTTTTTCTCAATCCTCACCCTTCTTGACCTCTCAGCAGCCTCTGATGCTCTTGTTCACTCTCCTTCCTTTGATATTGTTAATTCCAGTGTTTTCTCTCCTTTAATCATTTCCCATTTATCACATAGATAGTTTGCTTTGTATATACGTGTTTGCATGTTGTCTCCCTTATCAGGTTATAAGCTCCTTAAAGGCAGGCAGGGACTGTCTTTTGCTTCTTTCCATATCTCCACCACTTAGCACAGTGCCTGATACATATAAGTGCTTAATAAATGTTCATTGATTGATTGATGATCTCTTATTTCTAGATTTTCTTAACACTGTTCTCTCCTGCTTCTCCTCCCACCTGTCTGACTGTACCTTCGTAGTCTCTTTTGCCTGACCTTCATCCAGGTCATGCTAGATAACTGTTGGTATTCCCCCAAGAGAATAGAGTACCTGTCAAAGGTACTCTAATCTTCTATATTTTCATTTGGAGATATGATCAGATTCCATGGATTCAATTTTCATCTCTCTGCAGATGATTCTCATATCTATTTATCTAACCCTAATCTCTCTCCTGACTTCCAATGTTTCATCTCTAACTGCCTATTGGACATTTAAAAAAAAAACCCTCACTGGATCCATCCATCCCTACTCATTATCATGCTGCATTTCTCCTCTTGTTTGCAGTTAAACTCCTTGAAAGGTCCATCTACAATTAAGAATTGTAATTAAGAATGTCCATCTTAAACTCAACATATCCAAAGCTAAACTCATTATCTTTCCCTGACAAGATACTGTCCCCCAAAAGATATTGTTCCCCTCTTCCTAATGTTTCAATTACTGTCAAAGTCACCTCCATTTTCCTATCTCCAGGTTCTCAAACTAGATGCCATTCTTAATTCCTCACTCTCTCTTACCACCACCACTCCTTTCCAATCTATTGCCAAATCCTATTAATTCTACCTTCATAGTGTCTCTCATCGAAGTCTTCTTGTCTCTCTTCTTATGCAGCTGCTACCATGGTGTAGGTTTTTATTACCTTATGCATGAACATTTACAATAAAAATTGTACCTTATGCATGAACAGTTGCAATAGCCTTCTAGTTCATAACTGACATTATCCTTGGCTACATGATTTTAATAATTATACATTTATACATATGTGAATGTACAGGAAAAATGAGTATAAGGGGACTTAGGTTTATTGATAAACTTATGTTACTATTTGTAGGTTTAAATATCTGTTTTTACAAGTGGGTTTGAATATAATGTTTCAAGGTTTTTGTTACGTAATATCTCTATCCCTCGCCCTCATTCCTTAGGCCCCATTTCTATCATACTTGCTATTCTTCTTCCCATCAAAATTTGTTTTATAGAAAGTGATTTACACAATATTCATATGAATATGTAAAGTGAAGTTAAGGAGTTACTTCTACCAGTGAAGAACTTTTATATATATAAAGGCTAGCAAAAGCTCCAGTCAATAGGGTGAATCTCTTAATGATGAAACTTCAGGTATTACATCACACAGAGGGACCTAATCTGCACCCCTAAAATAACACCATAAAAATTGATGTCTACATCCCTATGTCTAAAATTCTCACTGTAAAGGTGGGATGAACTATTCTTGATTCCTATGTAAAGGGGCTCTGGCACAAGGACAGCCCCATTAGCTTACTCAGATGGCATCTGTACTAATGCCAACAGGAAATCTTTGGACCTTTGATAAGGTAGGATTCATTCCAACTGCTATATTGATGAGCTATGACAGTATCTAAAATTTGAAGACGTGACTATCAATATTCCTCCTCTTTAATGCTCTGACTTTGTCCTATACTCCTCAGTGGAATAGCTTTTCTGTAGAATACCTTCAGCCTAAATGTTAACTTGGGTAGATGACATAGTGGATAGGAAAGTAGCTCTAGAGACAGGAGGACATGAATTCAATTATAGCCTCAGATACTTCCTAGTTGTGTGACCCTGGACAAGTCATTTAATCCTATTTGCCTCAGTTTCTCATCTGAAAAATAAGTTGGAGAAGGAAATGGCTCTAGGATCTTTGCCAAGAAGACCCCAAATGGGGTCATGGAGAGTCGGACCCAACTGAAATGAAAAAAACAAACTTTGGGAAATGGTTTAAGGACTTAAACTGTTCAGAAATAACCTCTAATTCATCTAGAAGTGACTAAGTTGTGGTCTCTTCTACATTACAGGGCAAGGGAGCATATATCAATTGCATGACTTTCAAATGAGAATCCTACTTCTGTTAGATTGGAATAAGCTATGTGAGGTACATTGTGGCCTTGGATATCTATAGGTTACTTTAATATGCAAAGGAGCGTGCATTTGATTTTGCATTAATAGCTTAGGTCCTGTTAACTATCTGGGTCTAGAGGTTTTCCTCAGTTCTACAATTCAAAAATCCAAGTTGTGAACATGCTTTATTTATTAAAATGAAAAATATGTGGATAAAAAATTTCAAGCTGCTTAATTTTAAGTGGTTAAATGAAACAGTGCTGGTCACTGGCCCCCTAACAATGGAGGGAACACAGCCATTGAGGACTCAAACCAATGACAGTAGGGAAAAGGCTCTCACAAACCTCTCAGGAGATTTGAAAATCCTGAGGGGGAGATATGTGGGGTCAAAGTGCCTACTTCAATTAGTGCCAATGTGTTAATATCACCAAGAAAAACTAAAGCATCAAGATTATGTTATTTTAAAAAATTCCTTCTATCCCTCAAAAACAATAGTGTTCTATAAATTCAATAGCTAAGTGTTTTGCAGGATGCACTGAGTCATTCATAGTCAAATTCTGGCCACAAGAGGGTGCTGAAGATCAGTTTTTGTCCCTACAGGTTTGCTCTGTGTCCGGTAATATGTAACTACAATTTCTTGTGAGAGACTTAAGCAGTAAGCATCCATAAAGCTCTGAGCTTCTTTTCTATTGGAACTAATCAATTATAGCCCGCAAGTAACAAGAAGCAAGAGATTTTCTGTAAACTGAAAACTTTATTTTTAACCAAGAATTCGAGAAAACCCAGAGTGAACCAAAAAAAGCATAGTGTTAAGCCATGTGGGACACCCTATATGGCCACATCTCCCTTGATTTCGTGTGATTATAGTTTTAAACTAGAATTGAACTTCCATGGGTTTCAAATTATCACCTAAAGTAACCCCAGTTGTTGATTCACACAGAACCTAGATGCATTCCTGTGGGATCCTGACCCCTAAGATTGGGCTTGGGAGTTTTTTTCCTCTCACTCTGCATCATTTTACCCATACCCCAGAACTCCAGGGAAAATCTCTTAAAACAATGTTTAGTTATCATTCATGTCTGGTGTCTTTCCCTAAAGGGATTGATGGGGTCCCTTCTAAAAGTCTACTCAATGTATAAAGTAGATATCAGGTAAGGGGACTAGACATGAGCTTTTATTGTACTGGGAACTCCTGAATGAGAACTCTATCCACCGAAAGAGATTGGCACCTTCTCTTGGCAACATATAATCTTAGAGAGTTGCCTAATGAAAGATAAAGTCACTTGCCCAGAGTCACACAACCACTCTATGTACAGAGGAGACTTGGTTTCAGGTCTTCTTGGACCCAAGGTCAGCTCTCTATTCATTCTACCATGCTGTCTCTGGTACAGGACAGCTATTTATTTACTTCCTCAACTATAAAAGAAATGCATAGAATAAAGAAGACTCAAAAACACTACTTCTTGCTCTTTTAAAATTGTATTTGTTATTCTAAATTTAACAAACTCCAAATAAGATAAGCGTTTCTGTACATAAAGCAGATCAGAAAGAGTATTGCACATGCAGACACAAATCTACACCATATTCAGCTTACTTCTCCCTCCAAGTATACAACAAATTCAAAGTGTTATTTTCAGAAATATCCTGTTTGTTTCCTACTGATCTTCCTTCTGTTCTCATTTGTGCATTTTAAAAAATGCTTCAATGACCCTCTTTTCTTTTCTTCATTTAACTGTTACTATCCTCCCTCTTGCCTTTCCCCAATTCTTCCCCCCAAATAGCCTTGTAACAAATATGCATAGATAAGCAAAAAAAAAAATCCTCACATTTACTGTGTCTGAAAATCTCTCTCTCATTTTGCATCTCATTTTTAGGAGCTGGATAAGATAGAGATGCTTCATCACCAGTCCTGTGGCATCATAGGTGGTCATTGCATTAAGGAGAGGTCTTAAGTCTTAGTTTGTTTTTCTTCACAATTTTGCTGTTACTATACAAATTGTTCTTCTAGTTCTGATCTCCATTAGTTCCTACAAATCTTCCTGGATTTGTTGGAAACTATTCCCATCTTCATTTCTTATGACACAATAACATTCTGTTACATCTGTACACTATTTGTTTAGTCATTTTTAAATTTATAGGCACTTCCTTAGTTTCCAGCTCTTTGCCACCACAGAAAAGGCTGTTATGAGTATTTTTATTTTTACATATGAGTTCTTTTCCATTTTCTCTGATGTCTTTTGGGTATAGGTCTAGCAGTGTTGTCACCATGTCAAAGGGTGTATGTGGGTTAGAGACCTTTTTGGCCTATTTCCAAACTACTTTCCAGAATGAGTGGACACATTTACAATTCCATCAGTAGTGTATAATTAATGTGCATGCTATCCCATAACCCCTCCAACAATTGTCATTTTGTCATTTTAGCCAAACTGAGGGGTACAAGGTAGAGAATCAGAATTATTTCAATCTGCATTTTTCTAATTATTAGTGATCTGGAGTAACTTTTCATGTCTGTTGATATTAACATTTAAACCATAAATGATTACATATCACTTCTATTGTACTCTCCTAAGATGAAGAAAAGACTCCTGGGAGACTTATAGGATTGGTGAATAGGTATTTTACTTTTATCTCTGACTTATTATGCCTCTGCAATTCCTAAGTCCAGTCTCCTGGCAACGTACAAGATAGTTTGGGCATTAACCCTTTGGCTGCATAATCCAACTGGTGATTTTTCCTGGCAGCGGTGCATCTTTTCTTCTGAGAAACACTTCAGATGCAGGTATTGCCTACCACTGTCATTCAATACCTGGGATGTCTTGACTTTTCTAGGTCACTGAAATGTGCATTGCTAGGGATCACTCTTCTATTTAGTGATGGATACTCACGGAAAGAAGAGACAGAGATCCAGGGACTTGTGGTTTAGTCTCAGGGTTACCCAGATAAGCACGTTTTCTCTGTTGTAGGTTGATAGTCACTACAATTGGTGCTAGGGATAGAGAGTTGAGGGATATGGGGGAGAGGAAGAAAAGTCCAAGGAGAGTTGGCTATGGCTGTGTCCCAACAAAGAGTCTTTCTTGAAAGAGAGACAGAAACTCTCTCCTTGCTCCTTATAGCCCACAAAAATGGGAAGTTCTTCCCATTACAATTGCTAATACTTTTTTTTTTTTTGGCACAGCCCCTCATTCCCTACCTTGTAATAGGGACCAAGAGACCAATCGGGAGCTTTTGGCCATTCATGTCCTTTAGCAAGGAGCCAAAGGGATCATGCCCAGCTCCATGCCAAGTACTCCAATACATCCCTGCTACACAATGACTAAATGCTAGTGATGACTGATTCATTGCTGTTGTTGAGTCTTTTCAGTCATGCCTGACTCTTCATGACCCTTTTCTCCGAAAAGGCACTGAAGTGGTTTGTCACTTCCTTCTCCAGCTCATTTTACATATGAGGAAACGAGGGCAAACAGGGTTAAGTGACTTGCCCAGGGCCATACAGCTAATAAATATCTGAGGCCAAATTTGAACTCAGGTCTTCCTGACTGTGGGCCCTGAACTCTGTCCACTTCACCACCTCAATAGATTCATAGAAATAATCTAATCTAGCTTCTTATTTCAAAGATAAGATCCGGAGGGGAAAAGCAGCTGACAAAAGTTGTACAGCTAATAAATAGTGCACCTGAGATTTCCTCTTAATTCTGTGTTCTTTTCCACTGTATTATTCAGGTTCTTAAATTGATTTGCTTTTTTTTTAAAAGCTCAGCTTTTATATATTTTTAAATTACATGTTTTATTTATTTATTAACATATAGTTAGGTGCCTAATAAATATACCTATCTACCTAGTTATTGAAAACTTAATATTAAACATCAAACAACCACCCAAGCTTGTTTAGTTAGCTTTTACAATAGAACACAAAATCTTTTTACAAAGGAATATTTGCTTCCAAAATAAATCTTAAAATATACAAATTTACTGCCCTTAACACATGGGAGGTATAATTCCTTTTCTTCTTGTACCACTTTAGTGGGTGGGAAAAGGGGATTAGGTTTACAATTTAGCTCCATTTCCATAGACCACAATCCCAGTTCCAGGTTTAAAACCTTTCTTGGGCTCCCTCTGGCTTCTTAGGGCTTCCAGCCTGGTGGGTTAGCTGGCTGGCTGACTGCACTACCCTGCCTGCAGTTCTGGCTATAAGGTCATCATGACTCAAACTCCCTGTTACTTAGGGATTACCTCTAGCACCTAAACCTGAGGACAAACAACAAAACAGAAACATCATCAGACTCATTTCTCAGAGCTGAGGTAAAAGAGAGGTAAGCTGGGGAAGGACTGTCCTTACCCTCTCAGTTCATGGTGTCCATGCTGGGCACAGCGGATAGGAGTCACAGAAAAGAGCATAGTAGTTAAAAGATGGTGGAAAAGAGATCACATGGGTAGGATTCAGCATTTTTAAAGACATTGTCAGTCAATCAAAGGAGGCTACCCCATCCACATGCTAAGAGATGGGGGAGAGGAGCTCCCCATTAGACAAACTGGATATGCTCAAAGGACCCTCAAGGCCAGCTTCATTTAAAACTGGGCATACTTGGAAAAGCCCAACATATAACAGTTAAATTAATTCATTTCAATGGATGAAATATCACAACTTTTTTTTCCTGTTTTTATTACCATCCTCCCACCCATCTTCCCCTCTCTCCAGCAGATGTTCCTCCTTATAAGAAATATGAATAATCAGGTAAAACAAATCAACAGCTCAGCCATGTCTAGAAATGTCTGTCTAATTCTGTGCTTCTAGTTTAGGGAGTCAGCAAATTATAACCTGAGGGCCAATTCTAGCTGACACTGGTTTTTGTATTGCCTGATACCTAAGAATGATTTTTACATTTTTAAATGCAATAAAACTTTATTTAAAAAACACAAAAACCATTCTTAGTTCTAGGACTATAAAAAGAAAATAGGCGTGGACAGGATTTGGCCCATAGGCTGCAGTTTGCTGACACCTGTTCTAGTTCAAAGGGTAGAAATTATGTTTCATCTTCTGTCTTTTGTGGTCTTGATTGTTTGAGGCTTTGATCAGAGATTTGATGTTTTTCTGGATTATTTCTACTCACATTATTGTTGTATTCATGGCACAAATTATTCTACTGGTTCTGCTAACTTTACTGTGCATCAGTTCATACAAATCTCTCCAACAAATTCCTGATTTCTTTTTTTTAAATTTTATTTCTTTCTTTTCATATTCCTGATTTCTTATGGAAGCTAGGAGGTGCAATGGCTAGAGTATTGGGCCCTGGAATCAGGAAGACCTGAGTTCAAAATCAATTTCATTACTTATTTACTGTGTAACCCTGGGCAAGTCATTAACCACTATTTGTCTTAATTTTCTCAATTGTAAAATGGGTATAATAACAGTACCTATATCTCAGCATTGTTGTGAAAATCATATGAGATAATATTTGTAAAATATTTAACACAGTGCTTGCAGTGTAGTGAATACTGTATAAATGTTTGTTCCCTTTACACTTTCCCCTATGGTACCATAAAATTCCTATACATGCTTATAACACAACTTGTTCAGCCATTCTCCAATTGATGGATATCTATTTTGTTTTGAGTTCTTTGCTACAACTAAAAGTGCACCTATAAATATTTATGTACATATAGGTACATGTGTACACTCTTTCTTTTACCTGTTTAGGGTGCATACCTAACAGTAATATCCATGGGAAAAGGGTGTGTATACTTTAGTGACTTTTGGGGCATGGTTCCAAATTATTTCCAAAATGATTACACCAATTTACAACTCCATCAACAATACACCAATTTATTTATTCTCTAACAATTGCTATTTCCCTTTTTAATCTTCATTGCCAAATTCATGGGTATAATGTAGAACATCAGAGTTGTTTTAATTTGATTTTCTCTTATTATTAGTGACTCAGAGCATTTTTTTCCATATTATTGTTGACAATTTGTATTTATTCATTTAAGAATTTGCATAATAACGTGTATTTTTTTAGAAAAAACTGGAGAAAATTTTCAAGAAATCTAGAAATAAATCTAGGGCATCTTATTTTAAGACATCAGCAAGAAAGTTACTTAAACATAAATTAATCCAATAGGGAAAGAAACCATTATTTATTAGTTAGTTATTTTAGGTCTAGTAGAAACGGTGTTGGAAAATAATACAGAATTATGAATTATAAATGAAGATTACTTCTCCTATTCTGTTCTTGGCCTTAAACAGAAAAACATCAGCCCAAATATGGGACTCACTTCTAATTTCATCAGTGAGATAAGTTCTATAACTTTGCAAAAAAAAAGTCAATAATAATTTATTAAATGCTTACTATGTGCCAGGTATGCTAAGTTCTGGGGACACAAATGCAAGCAAAAAGAAAGACAATCTCTGCTCTCAAGGTGCTTACATTCTAATGGGAGAAGATAGCATATAAAAGGAAGCGGAATTGGAGAAAGCTGGGAGAGTCTGGAATGGAACAGAGAAAAGAATGAAAACATGGCTGGTTGTCCTCTTTGTAATGGAGTTTCTGGGAGGACCTCGCAATTAGAGGAGAGAGCCATGGGGGTTGGGGAGTTTGAAGGTTGGGAGGGTTGGGGGGATGGAGTCAACTTCCAGGGTGAGAAGGCTGTAGGATAGAATAAACTTCTAGGGTAAACTTCCTTCATTTCACTTGACTCTGGCTGGACTTTCTCTGCCATTTATCCAAATCCTCTTCAGCTGGAAGTTTCATTTACCCCTGGACTTCTCACACTGGAAGTACCTCCTGCCCTAGCAGCCTGTCCCTTTGATTGGGTGGTTCCTCTCAGAACTTCCACTTTAAGAAGGACACCCAGGCTTACCATATCTTCATTCCTCTAGAGGTTGCAATCCTATCTGGACAAGTCACTTAACCTCTGTTTGCCTCAGTTTCCTCATCTGTAAAATACAGGTAATGATAGCACTTACCTCCCAGGTTTGTTTTTCCGAGCAAATGAGATAATAATTGTGAAGTGCTTGACACATAGTAAGCCCTACATGAATGTTAGATTATCATCATCACCATCAATTCTGACCCTCAGTCTTTTTCTACTATGTCCCCAGCCTTGGTACCTTCATCTTTTCCTACCTCTTCAGCTTTTCAGCTTTCTTTTGTGTATTGTCTTCCTTATCAAAATACAAGCTTCTTGAGAGCAGGGATTATTTATTTTCCCCTCTTGTATTTGTATTTCTCTGGTTGGTGAAGAGGATACAGTGCTGGACCTGGAGTTAGGAAGACTTATCTTCCTGAGTTCAAATCTGGTCTCAGACACTGTATGACCCTGGGCAAGTTGCTTAACTCTCTTTGCCTTAGTTTCCTCATCTGCAAAACAAGCTAGGGAAGGAAACGGCAAACCACTCCAGTATCTTTGCCAAGAAAATCCCAAATAAGGTCACAAAGAGTCAGACACAACTGGAAAAAAAATGACTGAACAACAACAAATTTGTATTCCTAGTGTTTAACACAGTGCCTTACACTTAGTTGGTGCTCAATATAGGCTTTTTGATTTGACGTGACTTAAGAAGGCTGCTGTGGCAGGGTGTAGAAAGTCAGGAGAGTCAGGGAAGAACGAAGACATGGCTGGCCTGGATACTTTCCTTAAAATGGAGGTTCTGGGAAGAATTCACCATCCAAGTAAGTGGCCACAGATCAGAAATTAATTTGCAACTTAGAGTTCAAGAGGGTTCCCTTGGGCACTAAGATGTTTGGTGACCCTTTATGGTCACTCAGCTAGAATGTGTCAAAGCCTGGATCCTCCCAGATTCCAAGCATGGCACTCTACCCACTATGCCAGCGTTTCTCAACCTGTGGATTATGTTCAATTTGTAACAATGAAAAAACATTCTGCATATCAAATATTTACATTACGATTCATAACAGTAGCAAAATAACAGTTATGAAGTAGCAATGAAAATCATTTTATGGTTGGGGGTCACCACAACATGAGGAACTGTATTAAAGGGTCGCAGCATTAGGAAGGTTGAGAACCACTGCATTATGCCAAGCTTCCTCTCCACTAAATGTGTTGTTTTAAGTAAATACATAAGTAAACAAATGAACAGATAGTTTTAAGATTGCAAGATATTGCTATAAAGCATTTCTTGCTTAGTTCATACCATCTTATTCTACTAGTTGAGTTTTTATATCTTACTTGGCTTAGGAAAGGGTATGAAATTATTTCTAATACATTATTATATAGCCTCTGGACTGATACATTTGGATAAGAAATCCAAGCCAATAAAACAAAAATTGCTTTTGGCATAAATAAATGGGAAAATTACAAAGACAGTTACTTTTAAGGAAAAGCCTTTTGCAAAAGTAACCAATATTTTTAGTTAGTGCCATCTAAAATGTAACTATACTGATTCTACTTGGCCACTGTCCCTGGTCAAACAAGTTCTACCACTATGTCCTAAAGTCTCTTATGACTTTTTGCTGCTTCAATTAAGTGGGCTTCCATTGCAAACCCTCCAGTTTACGTGTTATCTTTGTGTGTGGTATCATTCTATTATTTTGTTAACCTGGTTTAATTATACTGTGCCATCCATGACTTCAATATACAGCCTAGTAAACAGTGTTGGTAGGTAGGGTCTAAACAGAGAAAGAAGATCTCTTTACCCCCATTTCTGCTGAATTTTCATTTCCCTAACCTTTTCAGTTCAAGAAAAAGATCTACATTTACTGGATCTCTGACTCATTTCCATATTAATTTGGGATTTACTCAATTCTGGTTCATGGGCTGCTATATCATTGTGCTTCCCCCTTAGCCAGCAGTGACTTGGGCTTGAGGTATGTTTCCTGGAGAAGACGTTGGTGGTATGACCTACAAGTGGTTAGTAACACCATTCCACCCTGACAATTATCTTTTGTCATTAAGACTGAGCTATGTAATTATTTCACTGGTTCACATGATCTATGATCCCATTATGTTGCTTCCCTCAAGCATTTACTTGGCAGAATGAAGGGAGGAGGGCATCCATTCCCACAGATCAAATCAAAGGATAAGAACGACAACTATATAGTGAGTCATAAAGACAGCCACATAACTACATAAGAATAGTTCCCTACTTGGGCTGGGTCCAGTCTAGAAAAAAAAATTAAACTAATATTTATTTAGTACCTACTATGTGGAAAACTATGTAAGGCACTGGGGTGATAAAAAGATGAAGTCTAGTCCCTGTCCTGGTGGGATACAGCATTTAACTACAATATTGAATAGGTTATAGGATCTACAACTGGAAGAGATATTGGAGGTCATCTACTACAACCTCTTATTTTTACTAGTGAGACTCAACAGGTATGCCATGCTGTGTGCCAGTCTAGCCTAGCAGTGGAGTTATCATTGGCTTGATATCTCACAGTGAACTTTTTGAGTACTCTCTGGGGAGATAAAGGTATATTAAAGCTCTGAAGTTTCAAAGTCATGACTTGCTTTGTACAGAAGTGCTACCTAAAGTTTGTGCCTATTCTTCCCTCTCACTGCCCCCCCAACCCCACCCCCATCCCTCACTGTGACTATAGTTATGAGAGAGTGCATACTTTGGGCTGTGTTTGACTCAGGCCAATCTCCTGTTAGACTATAATGAGACAAGTGTAAGTCATTCAACAGCTGATGAAAGGAGATTTACTTTTTTCATAGCAGGAGAATATTTAACAAGGGTCATCCGAAGTTGATTCTGCTAGGTGAAGCTGTCTTGTGTCTGAGTTGCCTTCCTGCCAAGTAGAGCCCATTTGGAGCTCCTCCTGGCTGCTTTGCATTCAGGGGACCAGAAAGTGATAGCAATAGCATGAAATTTTAGTCCTCTGTGCCAATCAAGTTTCAAGGATTTTAAAAATTAATTACTTATTTTTAACATTCATTAAAAATTTTTTTGAGTTCCAGATTCTTTTCCTCCTTCCTGCCCCTCATCCATCCTTTGAGAAGACAAGCAATTTGATATTATGTATATATATATATATATATATATATATATATATATATATATATATATATATGTAAAGTCATGCAAAATATATTTAGCCATGTTGCAAAAAAGAAAAAGAAAGGAAGAAATATACAGCAAGTGAAAAAGTCTGTACTGAATTCATCAGATCTCTCTGGAAGTAGATAGTACTTTTCATGATGTATGCTTTGGAATTGTCTTGGATCATTGTATTGATCACAGTAGTTAAATCTTTCACAGCTGATCATCATTACAATATTGCTGTTACTATATACAAAGTTCTCCTGATTCTTCTCACTTCATTTTGCATCAGTTCATATAAATCTTCCTAGCTTTTTCTGGAATCTTCCTGATGCTCATTTCTTTTTTTTTTTTTGGAGGGCAAGGCAATTGGGGTTAAGTGACTTGCCCAAAGTCACATGGCTAGTAAGTGTTAAGTGTCTGAGGCTAGATTTGAATGCAGTTCCTCCTGACTCTGGGTCGGTGCTCTATTCACTGCGCCACCTAGCTGCCCCAATGGTCATTTCTTATAGCACAATAGTTTATCATTGCAGGGAAGCTAGGTAGGGCAGTGGATAGAATGCCAGGATTAGAGTCAGGAAGACCTGAGTTAAAATCTGGCCTTAGACACTTGGTAGCTGTGTGACCCTGGGCAATTCACTAAACCCTGTTTGCCTCTGTTTCTTCATCTGTAAAATGAACTGGAGAAGGAAATGGCAATCCACTCCAGTACCTTTGCCAAGAAAACTCTGAGGGGGTCACAAAGAGTCTGACACAACTGAAAACCACTGGACAAAACTAAATTTACATGGGCGAGGGGATTAGGCTATTGCTCATGCCACAATGCATCCCAGGGTTTGGAGATATTATGTAACTATTATTCTTGCTATATATTTGCCTAAATGCCTTGGCTAAGCAGTAATTGAGTCAATGGCTGGTTTTCAGTAGGTAACGAGTTAGTGGAAGATGATGAGCTAAAGTATTAGGAGTATAGCTATACAGGGTTGCCTAGAGAATGTGAGCTATCAGTTGCCCTTCTGAGGATCCAACCTGCCAATGGTAGTGAAGAGCTTACCCATAAAGAGGATTAGGGTTGCTCTGGGGACCCCAAAGTACAAACACAACAGGTCCTGCTGAAAGAATTCAACTCGTCTTCTCTCAGACAAAGAAAAGTAAAGTTTATTGAAAGTTCATTAAAAGTTCGTTAAAAGTTCGCCATATTGGGTAGACTCTTAAGGCGCCTAGGTATCTGTGACGCTTGCACTGGGCAAGCAGGACAGAGTAAGTCCATGACAGAGTAGGTCTGTCACAGAATAAGTCTGTGCTAGGTCATTCTATGGCGCTCTCACACCACATGGAGAGAAGATGTGATCTTATATACAGAAAGGTTGTGGGAGGAATCTAGGGGACGTCTAGAAGAGGAGTTTGGGGAGGGTCTTCAGAAGGAGTCAGATGAGGTCAGACTCCAGTAATGAGTTTGGGGAGGGTCTTCAGGAGTCAAGATGAGGTCAGACTCAGTAACTGAGTAATTAAAAGTGGGAAGTTGCTGGAGGCTACCTGGAGACCATAGACAATGGTGGGCCAGGCCAGTTCAGGGGTGGGAACAGGAGCATCAAGGGTGGGAAACTGTTGGAACAAAGGAGGGCTAAAGACTTGGGCAGACCTCAGGCAAATGCCTTCAGTGGGAAGATTCAAGGAGAGCTCTAGAGAGGTCCCAGAGCCTGTACCTCATCATTAGTGCAAATTTAGGGGAGTATCTCCAAAGCGGGTATTATACAGTGGAAATGAGATGTTCCCATTTGCTTCTCTACCAGTTTCTTCTTAGGTCTGGATCCTATGAATATTGATGAAGGCTTACATTGCCTTTCTCATACCTCAAAGTGGCTCTTGTCAGCTCTTAAAATGGCTCAGAGTAGTTATTCAGTCCCACTCTTAATGGTATAAGGACCTGGGTTGGAGCAGGAAATAGAAATGGGGTCCTCCATGATGGCAGAATCATAAAATGGAAAGAATGTAAGACTTGGAATCACAAGGGAAATGGGTTTAAATTCGACTCCAACACTTCTTAACTGTACAACTATAGGCAAATTACTTAAAGTCTGAGCCCCAGTTACCTCATCTATAAAACAGGGAAAATAATACTGAAGTGGCCAGGAACTAGTTAAGTAGCATGGACTCAAGATAGGAGTCAAGAAACAGGCCCAGGAAACACTTAAGTGATATTTTGTGAAATTAGAAATCAGCCAAGTAAAAGCTTTATGAACTCGAGATGAATTCGAGATAGGAGTCAGTAAACTGGCCTGGGAACAGAACTGGGTAATTTGTCTTTTTCTTCATTTTTCTTCTCTTTTGTGCTCAGTTGTCATGCCCTGTGCCCCTCCCCTTATCCATTAGTCCCTGCCTACAGATAGAATTACAACTCCCCCCATGCCTTAGTATCTGAATAATTAGCTTAGTGACAAATTATGTTAGTTAGCAAAACAATGAAGCTATATTGTATATAAGATTCTGCAACTCTGAGCTATCTGCTGCCGTCCTTAACAATTGGCATAGAGTCAGCCCCAGCTGGTAAAAATAAAGCTCCTAAAATCTTTTTATTCAAACTCTGTGGTCACTGTTTGGACTTGTCATATCAATACCTATAGAATAAGAGAGAGGAGGGAATAAGCATTCATATAGCCCTAATATATGCTAAGCATTGTACTTAATGTTTTACAAATATTACATTTTATATGACAATGCTGTTATTATTCCAATTTTATGTTTGAGGAGAATAAAGATAACAGAAGTTAAGTGATTTGCCAGGGTCACACAGCTAGTAACTATCCGGGGCTGGATTTGTCCTGACTCCAGGCTCAGTACTCCATCCATTTCACTATGTAGATGCCTCCACAAAGTTATTCGAAGTAAGAGATTTTTAAGTAAGGTATTTTAAGTAAGAGATAATATATGCATACACTTTACCAGTACGTGTAGTAGCAGATTTAGTAGGTATTAGGGAATTGTGTAAATCATATAAAGGCTAAGTAACTTGCCAACATATCAGTTTCTTAAAAAGTCAAGGGTTCCATATTCTCTTTCTATTGTTCTCTGTCTCACCCTGTGCTGCTTGGTCCACTGTATAAGACATGAAGAGGTTACCCACAAGGAGGATTAGGGTTGCCTGAGACCCCAGAATACCAACATGCCGGGTTCTGCTGAAAGAATTCGACTCAAGTCTTCTCAGCCAAAGAAAAGTAAAGTTTATTGAAAGTTCGCCATATTGGGTAGACTCTTAAAGAGCCAGTCTATGCTAAGCCATTCTATGGCGCTGTCACAGAACAAGTCTGTGCTAGGGCATTCTGTGGCACTCTCACACATGTGGAGGGGAGATGGGATTCTATATACAGAAAGTTTGTGGGAGGAATCTAGGGGTGGTCTAGAGGAGGAGCTTGGGGAGGGTCTTCAGGAGGAGTCAGATGAGGTCAGACTCCAATAATGAATTTGGGGAAGGTCTTCAGGAGTCAAGATGAGGTCAGACTCAGTAACTGAGTGATTAAGGGTGGGAAGTTGCTGTAGGCTACCTGGAGACTATAGACAATGGTGGACCAGGCCAGTTCAAGGATGGGAACAGGAGCATTAAGGGTGGGAAACTATTGGAACAAAGGAGGGCTAAAGACTTGGGCAGAAATACAATTTAAGGCCCATAACCTTAGGCAAATGCCTTCCCTTGGGAAGATTCAAGGAGAGTTCAAGGGGGCTCCCAGAGCCTACACCTCATCACAGGTAGTCCAGTGTTTCTAAAATTAATTTTCCTCGATCTGTTTTCTAGGTCAGTTGTTTTTTTATATGACACAATTTCTTCTCTTTTTTCAGTCTTTTGACTTTGTTTTAATATTTCTTGCTTCATGGAGTTGTTAACTTCTGCTTGATCCATTCTAATTTTTAAGGAGTCTATTACTTGGACAAGGTTTGTTTTTTTATCTCTTATATTGTTATTAATTCTTCTCTCCTCTAAAGCTTTCATTTATTTTCTAATTCTTTCTTCAAACCCTTTCATTTCATTTATAAAATCATTGAAACTCTTAAAAAAAAGCCTTCTTCCTTCACTTATTCTAGGAATTCTACTTGGCCTTATGTCTAAGTTGTTTTTCTTTGAGGCTTTGCATGTACATATTTTGGAATCATTTTCTTCTTCTGAGTTTGTATCTTTGGAGTCCTTATTTCCATCACAGCTCTTTATCTTGGGAGATTTTTTTATGTATACTTGTTTTTCCCAGCCTTACTTCCCAAACTGAAACTTTGTGTTAGGTCCAGGTTCTTTGCATTTCTTTAGGGAATGTCTGGACCTTGTTTGGTTTTGATTTGTATTCCCTGGGATCTTGATGCTGTTTTCTCTAGCTACTGAATGTCGTATTCCTCAAACATCTCAAGGGTGACTCAAGGGTAACTGCAAACTTCGAGTGCACCCCAAGCAGTTTAATTGAGGGTAAAGTCTTAATATTGCCCTCTTGCTCTGAGCTTTGAGATCTATTTCAGGTTTAGGTCTGAGTGATATGGCTGTAGATGTACTCCTCATTGGAATTGGACCTCTAATAGATTGCTACTGGCCCCATCCCCTGTCGGGTAGCCTAAAGGCTACAGAGGCTCAGAATAACAAAGCTTCAGGCCTTCTCTTGGTCTTAACTCTGCCCTCTTCAGTTGTAGATAAACCAGGGTAGGAGATGAATCTAAGTCTCTAGGGTCAGAGCCACTTGCTACTTTCATCTGCTTCTAGCCTAGGCTACATCCTTGGGCCCATGACCCTTCCTGGCCTTTGTATGCAGCATAGAACACCCCTCCCTAGGCTCATGTCTAGAGCTGCCAGTTGGTTCCTGTTTCTGTTCCCTGCACAGCCCTCAGGTCAGTTTCTGCTTTAACCCAACTACTTCTTGCTCTAGTAGACTACTGATTTAAGCTTTTAGTTTAGTCTTTGGGATAGAAGTTCTGCATGGCACCTTCCTTTCTAGACCATCCCCAATGCCCATAGATCTCTGTCTCCTTATTCTGAACTGAGCTGGAAAAATGACTTATCCTGTTTTCTGCTTAGAGTTCCTTATCACTACTCAGTTTGGCACTATTTATAGGCCTTTGTTTGAGTAGCTTTAGGGGAGAGTTGGCCAGTACTACTCTCACCTGTTTTCCATCTTTGTTGATTTCTCATTTGGACCAGGCTTTAAGGATGGTTAGGAATTTAACAGGCATCTTTGTGCGCCTTTCGGAGCTCAGAGGGATGATAATTCTTTCTGTGTGAACTCTCCACATCCACCACACTCTCCGAGGCTTTAAGATATACTCACAACTCCCAGCCTGTGTAGGTCAGTGCCAAAGGGGTAAAAACCTCATTTGTTGATAGTGTGCCTTAGGAAGGCTTTAGTGGTAACTCATATCCTTTAGCTGTGGCAAGGGCAAATCTGCCCTAAATTAAGAGAGATTGGAAAAATTTCTTGAGCAGTTTCTCTAAAACTCACATATAACCTTTAACAATTGCTTTGATATCATAGCCAGGTCCTTCTCAGGAATCAGGATTTGTTTTTGTTTTGTTTTGTTTTGTTATTGTTTGTTTTTAGTTTTTCCGTAGCTAGGACTATCCATCCAGGACTTTATAATTGAGGTACCGGATGGTAAGGTAGCTGAATGTTGGTTTGAAAAAGGTTTTCATGTATGACTATTTTAAGACTTGGCAAAATAGAAATATCTCTGATGGCCTGACTTACAATGCATGAATACTAGAACTCTGTCAAGATGAAATCATGTTTTTTAATGATGGTGACAGGCTTTCTCCTTAACCCCCTTCATTCTGGCTTCCAACCTCACCACTCTAAAGAAACTATTCTTTCCAAGGTCACCAAATCACCAAATTAAATAACCTGTTTCTTTCCTCATTCTCCTTGACCTTGATGCCAGTTCTATGCTTGTTGACCATGTCTCCTTCTTTAGTTTTCTGACTTTTCTTTTTCTCTAGCTAATCCTCCTCAGCCACTGTTGCTTATTCCTTTTCCTCTTTCTGCCTTCTTAAATGTTGGTATTCCCCTTGTTTCTGTTCTTAGTACTTTTCTCTCTGCACTTTTTCTTTTACCCACTCTCCTATTTCTTTATCATTCATTATTCTAGGGCATGACTCTCAAATATTCTTTCTATGCCTGATAGCTTTTTCAAGTTCACAACCTAAATTTTCACCTGTCTTCTTTGAATTTTTATGTAATTATATCACATTCACACTCACTATGTCACATAGCTCTTCTGTACGTTCTCAAACTCAAGCCTAAAACAGAACATATTTTTTCTTCCTTCTCCTGTATGCTTCTTTTCCGAATTTCCCTATTTCTTTGGAAAGAGCCTAGGTTCATAATTTCTGTCATCACTAAATCTTTTTCTGCATCTCACATGCCCAAATGCCATATTTTACGTGCTGTCTTCACAGTATTTTTCACGTATGCCCCCTTCACTCACATAGTTACCACCTCTTATCTCTCTGTCTCTGTCTGTCTCTGTCTGTCTCTGTCTGTCTCTCTCTCTGTCTCTCTCTCTCTGTCTCTCTCTCCCCTCTGTCCTTTTCCTACCCCCCTCCCCCATTTGTTATCCTTCACACATATGTCAAAGTACTTTTCCTAAAGCACTGATCTATGTCTCTCCCCTACTCATAAACTCCAGTGGGCTTCCTCTTGCCTTTAGGATCAAATACAAACTCTTCTGCTTATCATTTAAAGCTGCTCACAACCTGGCCCCAATCTTAACTACAATCCAGACAAAATAGTCTTCTTGTTTTTCCATACATGTGGCATTCTATTTCCCATGTCTGTCTGTGATTCTGTACAGGCGGCCCACCCATGCCTAGAATGTACTCTTTCCTCACCTTTGCCTTTTAAAATCTCTAATTTTCTTCAGACTTCAGTTTAAACACTACCTTCAAGATAAGGACCTACTTGACTCCCCCAGTTGCTAGTACTTCTCCCCCCCATAATTATCTTGTGTTTAATTTGTATATGTTTATATATGTAGAGATTGCCTGTCCTCCCAAAAGAACACAAACTCCACAAGGTCAGAGACTATCTCGTTTTTATGTTTGTATCTAGGGCATGCCACAATGCCTCTCACGTATTAGGTGCTTAATAGATACTTTTTGATTAACTGTTATCCAAAACCAAACTCATCATCTTCTCTTTCTATCTATCTAGTCTTCCCAATTTCAATTCAATTTGATTCAATTAAACAAGCATTTATTAAATTCCAACTATGTGCAAGGTACCAGGCAAGGGGACATAAAGAGAGAAATTTAAAAGTCTCTCCCAGCTACTAGGTAGTGCAGAGTTTTATCTCTTTTTTTGGTGGGGGGAGGTGTGAGGTGGAGTGGGTGCAGAAGTTGCATTCTCATTTGAGGTCATTTTCTTATACTGAGATATGCTTGCAATGAATTGTCAAAAGTCACCTACCTGATGAGGACAGGAGCTATTAACCAAGACTACATCCTTATACTCTCCACTCATCGGTTTCCCCATTGAGATTACTTCCTCTTGAAAGCAAAGGTGGTCCTAGTTGTAGGCTGAATGGTTAACTGGTTTGATTTGAGGGACTTTAGGAAAATTCACCTTGCCCCAAAATATTTCTCCTGGTAGTCCGTTACTATTTTCTGGGACTTAAGTAAGTCACTGTGTCTTACTGGACCTCAATTCCCTCAGTTATGAGATGAAGTTGATGGACCAGATGATCTCCAAGCTCCCTTCTAGAACTAAAATATTGTTAATTTTTTTTTGATGAGTTCTCTATGTAGGTTGAGGGAGCATCAAATTCAGGATCTTGTTTACAGACAGTTCCACTTAAGGATCATCACCTTAAAGATGGAGTTCCTTGGGTTCAAACCCCACCTCTCATATTTAACTGTGTAATCCTGAACAAATCACTGAATCTTTCAGTCTCCATTTCCTTATCTGTAAGATAAGGTGTTGGACTAGAGAGATTTTAAGGTCCCTTCCAGCTCTAAACTGATGATCCTATAATCTTTGAGACATTCCCACAAATGGAGCATAGGGAAGATAACTCTTGGGCACGAATAGAACTTTTGTTCTATTCTGATGCGTTATCATCATGATATGGAGATTAGAAGGTTGCAACAGGGAATTTAGGGATGTGGGGGCCCATTTGATTGTAAGCTCCTAAGAGCAGGAACTGTTTTTTGCATCTTTTTATCCCAGCGCTTTCCACAGTGCCAAGTACAAGGTAGGCTTAATGAATGTTTATTGAGTACAATTGGTCCAGGGTTCCAGCCACAGGAAAGAGCCAAAGGGACCAAGCGCCTGCAGTGAGCAGACATTGACGCTAGGGGGCGATGTAGCGGAAAGTGGGGCGCTGGAGCCCTTGGAAATGTGGGCTCCTCCTCCCTTTTCCTCCGTCGGAGGGGCGGGGCCGGAGCGGGGCGAGTTGCTATCCCAGCTGGCCGCGCGGCCGGTTTTGAATGGCGCTGCCTGGGGGGCCTCACTCTGGGGTTCGCGGAGACGCTCTAGGCTGTCGGGGCTGCAGCTAAGGAGGCGCCGCTGTACCATGAGCCGCCGGTGAGTGACTTCTCACTCCCCATACCCCCCGCTGCCCCCTCCGCCCAGCCAGGTTCGGAGGCCTCCTCCTGAGCTCTCTGCTGCCCAGCCCTGGGGCCGCTGTCTCCCTGCTCCTTGCTGGGCCTGACTGCCCCTTCCTCGGCGCAGCCGGGGAAGAGGCCGCCGCCCCCTCGCAGCTCCCGGTTCCCTTCCGTCTCGTGAGCGCCAGCTTGGGGCCGCGCGCTTGCCAGGCCTCTTGGCTTGAGGGGTGGGGGTGGAGGAGAAGTAGGCGGGGGTCGTTGCCACCGAGGAACCCGCCTCTGCTGTCCCAGGGCTAGGAGCTGCGTCTCTACTGGGGCCGGGGCCAGGGGCGGCCCGAGCGGGGCGGCTGGGCCGCTGCTAGGGCAGCATCCTGCCTAGGCGAGTGGGGGAGAAATCGAGACCCGCTGTCACGTATTAACTGATCCTTTGGGTGGAGTTGACATCTGCAGGGTGCTTAAAAAAAACCCAAACATTTGTGCTTCGAGAGTAAAGGGCTTTCAGGTTGGCCCTTTAAAGAAAGATCAGTGAACTTAGTTTTGCAGAAAGTGTGCCCACACACAGGATTTCTCTGATTGCGCTTTGGCATCCTTTTCTTTTCTGTATTTTTTTTTTAAGTTAAGCTTTTGTTTTTGCCAGAGAGAAACTTGGAATAGTTGCATAAAATTTGCTGACTGCGCCTTTGAAAACCCTCATTGTGTATTTTCTGAAAAGTTCTTCTGTTACAGTACTCCGGCATGGTACCTTCTTAGGTGACTTAAATATAAAGATAACAAAGAGTTGTTTTGTTTTTTTTTCTTGTTGTCTTTTGAAGTTCTTTGAAAACAGAAGTGTCCAAGCTGCTTGCTGCGTGATTTTAAAACACACACACACACACACACACACGGTGGAAGAGAGATTTATTTTTAAGTAATTTTTATTTGAACCATTAAAAACGGTCTGGAATTTCAGTCTGTGTCTCAGTAGTTTAAAATACAATGCCTGGAATTTTAGACTAAATGTAGTTTAGTAGTTTAAAATATTTAACACAGTTTAAAATGTTTTTTTTTTAAATTACCAATATTTCGATTAAAATATTAGAGAAGTGCAAAGGCCCCTAGCAAACAACGTGAAACAACTCTAATCAGAACTCTAATCTCTAATTGGTGATTTGATGATGAGTTCACAGTAAGAATATCCATGTGGGTTTTGGTTGTTCTTTGAAGTCATTTGCCTCTGTTAGTGACAATTCCTGATTTTAGAACACTGGTTAAAAACGCAGTTGTGTTTTCTAAGGTGAATGTAGTCGATAGGGTTAAAGTAGGTTAAGAAATGCCGTGCATTCTATAGTTAATGACTTTCTGCCTATGTGTGTGAATTGTACTATATTTTTTACTGTATGTGTATGCATGCAGTTAGCATTGTGGTTTCAAGATATGAAAAGCCTTAGTACAGAGATTCTTGTTCTTTTTTTGTCGTGCACTCCTTTGGCTGTCTGGTGAAACCTGTGGACCCCTTTGCAGAATAGTGTTTTAAAATACATAAAAGTAGGTAGGATACCAAAGGAAAACCAGTATATTGAAATACAGCTATCAGATTTTTAAAAAATAGCATGTATGGGTCCCAGGTTAAGAAAGGAATAGAAACTTTACATCTAATTTTAAACTGAATATTTAAATATGGTTTCACATTTCATGACTATTTGCCAAGAACAAAGTTCCACACCATAGAGACACTTAAAGCATGAGATCTTCCCTACAAGGAGATAGTCTAATTGTAAAAATAAGACCATGAGGTATGAAATAATTAGGCAACAAGTGCTAATCTTAGAAATCATAGAAACAGCTAGTTAAATGGAAAAAGTGATGAACTTTTTCATTGAACTTGGGTAGGACTTTACTTTGCATCCCAGCTCTGCCTTTGTGAACCTGGACAACTCCCCTAATGTTTCTGGACCTGCTTGCTCCTTTGTAAAGTGAAGATACTGGGCTAGATAACCTTGGAGGTCCTTTCCAATTCTATATCTAGCTTAAGATCCTGTGTTGGGGCTGTGCAGTAGTACTTGAGAGAAGACAGTGTAGTCAGGGAAGTTTTTTTTGGAGGAGATAACATTTGAACTGGACTTCAAGGGATGGGTTGAAATTAATGAGAAGTTTAGGGATGGACAGAATGAATAAAAGTTCTAAGAATGAATAAATACAATGTATGGAAATTGAGCTTCTTTTTAAGGAAAAGGAACTTAATGATCATCTGGTTCACTCTGTTGTTTTAAAGTTTAGGAAATAGAGGCTCAGAGAGGAAAAGGAATTTGCCCAGGGTCAAATGTAGTAGAATCTAAATTTGAACCTAAATCTCCAGACTTCAATCCAGTGCTCTTTCCATTACAAGATACTTGAGTCAATGGGGATAAGTTAGTCCCTAGAAGCTAGACATATGTTTTGAGCCATAATATAATAGGAATAGTAGGCAACAGGGATCCCAAGTAGATTCAAGAGTAGGAAAGTGATATGATAAAAGTGGTATTTTGGGAAAATTAGTCTGACTCTAGTATGCAGGAAAGGTTTAAGGAACAGGAGGTAGAGAAAGGCCAGATTTGAAGTGATGAGGGACTAAGGTGGTAGCAGTGTCGTTCGAGAATAATCCATAAGACATTTTGAAAGAAGAAATGACAGAATTTGCTGACATATTACTGATAGAGGATAAAGATGAGCTGAATGACTTTAAAGCTTTTTTCTGAGAGAAATTTAAACACTAATATAACCAGTAACAGAAAGATTTATCATGATGCTTTTATTAAGTTTCCTAGGGAAACCTCAGATGGTTAGAGCTATGTGAATTATTCAAGACATTTGTAACTAAATAAGGAAGGAAACAAGCATTTATCAAGTTCCTACTGTGTGCCAGGCACTGTGCTAAGTGCTTTACAGGTAATAACTCATTTGATCCTTATAACCCTGGGAGATAGGTGCTATCAGTAACCTCATTTTACAGTTGAAGAAACTGAAGTAAATTGAGATTAAGTGGCTTGTTCAGGATCATACAGCTAATAAGTGTCTGAGGTCGAATTTCAACTCGGGTCTTCCAGATGCCTGGTTCTGTTCTCTATTCACTGGATCAGCAGTTGCCCCTAGATAACATTGTAATCTATTAAAAGAGTAAGTGTAATTATCTAGATCAAGTTTTTTCCCCTGAAAATTACATGTTTAAAATGTTGTATTTCTTTTGTTCCCGCATAAAGTAGGTGAGTTTTTTGCTTTTGTTTTATTTAGCTCATTCTTCCAAGCCTTTTTATTTAAGGAGCTTTATTTTTGGTGGGAGGGGGGTACAAATATGTTTATATCTGTTAGATTCTAGTTTCTTTACTCTGATTAAAGAAAGTTCTGACATAAAATATTTTGAATGCCTTAATTTGACAAAATGAGAAGGAAATGTAATTGTTTTACAGTATTTCTTTTAACGATCCTGAAATACATATCTTTTGACTAAATACTCCAACAGACCATGTTAGCATACGTAGTTATTAGCTTTAGCACTTAATGGAACATAGATCCTTATTGGAAAATAGTCAGATTGATGTTTGGGGAAGTGACTTTGTTTTCCTTTTAAAAAAAAAAGGAACAGCAAACCATAAATTTGATCTGGATTTATGTTTTTTTTTTAAGTCAAACATTTTATACTCTTATAAAGTCCTCAGAATGTGTTTAAAATTGATGGATTATTTTTCAAAGCATGACCACTTAAGTTGATATGAGTTAATTTCGTGAAAGATTGTGTTTATATAGTCTGTTTCATTTAATTTATATACTGAGTAGGGCAGAACAAGTCTACTTCTGGGCTAGTCCATTATTCAGAAAGTGGGATATCAGGTTCTTGGCAGGAGAGTGGAACCTAGAAGAGTTCCCCACCATACCTCCCCCAACTCAAAAAATCTGCCCCTCAATTAGAAATTGTTACCTCACTTTGACAGAATTTTGGCATTTCTTCTAATCAGAGATTCATTTGGGTTGAATAAGGAGATAAAATTCTTTTTGTAAATGCTCTTGTAAGGGCTATCAGTCTTTACTACCTTAATTAGTTTAGCTTATTTTCTTCCGAACTACAATAGTAATTTGTGGAGATTGAGGCACTAAGGAGAGAGGGCTTTGGGCAGCATGTAGCCTTTAAAAACCTAGTGCTATGAGGGAGATAATGAAAGGGATGTGAATAGGGTGATAATGCTTGCAAGTTTGTCTGGGCCTGGCCCTTTGACTTATCTATTGGGGGACATAGTAGGACTACAGGTAATGATATTCATTATTGGTTCTGGTGATGATAAGCTAGATTTGGAGAGAATAGGATTGATCACCTTTGTGTCAGTTTCCCTTTACTCCCCTCCCCAAGGCCCTCCACCACCCTGACACCCCCATTAGCCTAAGTGCTGTCATATACCCCCTGGATGTTATCATAATGGAAAGATCCCCAAATTTTATATTTATAGGTTTTAGCGTCAATGCCATTTCAGTAGTGTGTCTAAAGATCTTGTCTTAAGAAAATGAGGAATGATCTCTCATAAGAAGAAAAAAAAGGATTATGAGTTGCTGCTTTCTGTGGTTGTTTTTTTGATTTCTCCATTTTATAAGGTTAGTGCTGTGTTAAAGAGGGTATTAGAAGATATAGAATACATTAAAAGGGAGTGAGAAAAATAAACATTTATATAGTATTACTACATTCTAGACTCTGGCTAAGCACTTTTACAAATATTCTCTTTTAATTTAATTTTAAGACCTTTGTAGCAGTGTTTCCCGAACAAATTTGGTCGTGGAACATTTTTTTTTTACTTAAAATACATTGGTTTAGGAGTATGGGAAACTTCTAGGAAAAGGAGAATCAGGTAAATTTGGCGATAGTATAGAAAAAATCAGCCCTTTCTCACATCTCCTCAAATTATTGTGTATAATGTTTTAACATGTATATAACAAACTCTTGTTAAGGTCAAGATCAGATATCTAGTATTTTAAAGGTTAAATACTACTATTATATTCATTTTTTTTCATGGAACCCCTAATCACATGAATTGCATTTCAAACCATTCCCTTACAGAATAAATATTAGAAATTCCTTTCTGGGGATCAGTATCTCTATTTAATCATGGGAAAGAATGCAAAGGTCAGCCACCAATTTTAGTACCTTTTGGAACTCTTATAAAAAAGCTAGATGATAGTCTCAAGCCACATATTAGCTTTTTTTCTTTAACTTTTTGTGGTCACTGTTTAGAGAAACCTTGTCATTCTTTGTTCACCTGCCACACTGAATCTGGCTTCATTATAATAGATTTTTAAAATCACAACTTTAAATCATTTTTGCTATTTAAACAACAGGTAGTTAATTGGTACACTTTATATTTAACAGGAATGACAACAACAACAAAAACCCAGTCTACTCTCAGACCACATAATGTATTCTGAAGAAAGCAAAGTTAAGTCGACAGGCATTTATTAAGTGCTAAGAACTGTGCTAAGCTTTGGGGAATCAAAGAAATAGTACCTACTCCGAAGGAGCTCACAGTCTAATGGCAGAGACAGTATTCAAACAACTGTGTACAAACAAGCTGCATACAGGATAAACTAGAAATAAATTGAGGGAAGGTACTAGCATTTAGGGGGATTGGGAAAGCCTATAGAAAGTTGGATTTTTATCAGGGCCTTGAAGAAAGTCAAGAAATACTATAACTGGAAATGAGGAGGGAGAGAATTTCAGGCATAAAGAACAGTCAGTTAAAAGTGCACTGAGTTGGGGGCGGAGCCAAGATGGCGGGGTAGGAGCAGCAAAGTACCGCAGCTCCCACACAGCCACCTCAAAATACCCATAAAATATGACTCTAAACAAATTCTAGAGCTCTAAAATGCACACAAATATACTTTCTGCTGAAGGCAGCTTGGCTAGGAGAGACCACCTCAGTACTGGGAGCCGAAACCAGCCCAGCCTGAAATGGCGGCTTGGCCCTGGGGGCGGCCTGAGGAGCCGAGCCGAGCCGCAGCTGGAGCTTCAGGAGAGCAGATCTATGGCAGCTGTGGCAGTATCCAGAATTATCAAGCCATAAGAAAAAAAGGACTAAGTGAAGGGTCAGTGGAACTTGCCTAAAATTGGGGGAGATAAGCAGTCCGGCCAAACTGCCTCCGGGGCAAGGAAGTGGCAGAAGCGGAGGCCCTGCAGCCACCTCCACCTTGCTGCTTCAGAGCTCCCAGCTTGTAGACTGCAGGGGGGCCAAGCAATCGTTCAGAGGCCAAGTGCTCTTGCATTGAGTGGCCTTGAGTGGTGGTCCTGGGGTGCATTTTCAGTGAGCCAGAGCTGGTGGGGGCTACAGCAGCCTCCTAAAAGCACCGGCAGCTGGGAAAACTCCAGTGATTTGGGACAGAGCTTTCCCCTCTGGAAGCAGAGTTCCACAGAGCTAAAAAATCAGTGACTGGCCAACCATGAACAAGCATAGGAAGCAAAGTAAGAACAGCAACCAAACTCTAGATTCCTTCTTTGGGGAAAAGAAGGATCAAAGCAGGGAACGGGAAGAAGACAACACAGTCAGAACTCCCGCACCAAAAGCTTCCAAGAAAAATGAAGATTGCCTAAAAGCCATAGATCAGCTTAAGAAGGATTTTGAAAACCAAATGAGAGAAGTGGAAGAAAAATTGGGAAGAGAAATAAGAATGATTCAAGAAAATCATGAAAAGAGAGTCAACAACCTTACTGAAGAAA
>CM053582.1:394042477-394112017 GCA_028627135.1 Pseudochirops cupreus
TGATGGAGGAGGACATAGGAGAGAATAGATTGGGGGAGGGGTTATACAATGGGATGGCTGTTTTGGGATGGTGGGTAGGGGAAAGATGGGGAGAAAATTTGTAACTCAAAATCTCGTGGAAATGAATGATGTTAACTAAAATAAAAGTTAAAAAAAAGTGCACTGAGTTGGAAGTTGGTATGTCGTGTGGGAGAACATCAAGGAGGCAACCGTCACTGAGAGTAAGATGTAAGAAGACTGGAAAGGCAGGAAGGGGCCAGGTTATAAAAAACTTTGAATGTCACATAGACTATTGCTGTAGACCAGGAATGAAGTAATAAGGGTTTGTGCCAGTATGGTGAATGGAAAATGGGGCACAAATGAGATGTTGCAAAGGTAGAATCAACAGGACTTGGCAACAGATTGGATGGGGATGGGATGTGGGAGTGAGAGAGAGTTTGGAGTTGAGCATAACACTTAGTTTGAGAGCCTGGGTACCTGGGAGGATGCTGATGCCATTGACTGTAATAGGAATGTTAGGAAGAGGGGAGGGTTTGGGGGAACAGATAATGAGTTCATTTTTTGTACATATTGAGTTTAAGATGTCCTTGAGACATCTAATTTGAGATGTCCAATAAACAGTTGGAGATGTAAGACGAGAGGTATGGAGAGTGGCAAGGGATGAATAAATAGATTGGAGAATGATCAGCAGAAAGAGAGATGGAGGAAAAGACTATCCTACATGTAAAGGGGGAATAGGGAGTTACATGAGGGCAGTATGTGGTCAAGCAGGGTGCAGCCATATTATGGAGGACTTTAATTGTCAGACTAAAGAATTTATATTTTATTTGTAAGCAGTGGGGAGACGTTGAAGATTTTTTGAGAAGGCAATTGATATGGTTAGATTTGTGCATTGGAGTTATTATTATGGCATCAATGTAAAGGCTAGATTGGAGAAGGGGGAGAGGCAAGGAGCACATTTAGGAAGGTGTTATCTAAGTTTAGTTTAGAAGAAATGAAGTCCTAAACTAAGTTGATTATAATGGAAGTGGAAGTGGAGGGGATGGATGTGAAAAGTATTAGAGAGGAGGGAGATTGACAGCATTTGGTTGCTGATTGGATATAGGAGGGGGAGATTTGAGAAGGAGGGAGGAGTGGAAGATAATAACTGGTATTTATATGGAGCTTTAAGGCTTGCAAAGCACTTTACAAATATATTTTATGCTTATGACAACTCTGAGAAGTAAGTACTGTTACAATCTCCATTTTGTGGTTGAGGAAATTGAAAAATACCAAGGCCATATGACTTGGGTCACACAGCTAATAATTGTCTGAGGCTGAATTTAAACTCAAGACTTCTTGATTTTAGCTCCAAACCTCTAATCACAGTGCCACTTATCTGCCTCTGAAGAGCATGGATGATTGTAAGAACTGTCTTTGGCACCATCAACAGAGATGGGGGAGTTGGAGGTATGTTTTGAGAAGATGAATTCAGTTTGGGAAATAATGAATTTGAGGTCACGGTAGGACTTTTTAGGTAGACATGTCTGACAAGTAGTTAGAAATGAAGGATTGGAATTCAAGATTAAAGCTAGAGATACAGATTTGGGATTCATTTGTTTAGAGGTGGTAATTGAAACCATGCAGTGTGTTTCAGGTCTTCATAGAACTTGGAATTGAATCCTGCCTCTAACAGATTTGATGCCTCTGTGATCTGTCAGAAACTCAGTTTTCTCATGTAAAATAGGAATAATATATGATCTTTCTCTTTGGTGGGTTGTGGAACTTGCTTTGCAAGCTTTAAAGTGCTACATAAATGTAAATTATTTCTCTTTTCATTATAGTTTGTAAAGTCATTGCCAAAGGAGCAGTGAAATAGGAATGAAATTCTGTGTTTGTTACTGCAGTGAATCTGATTGGAGAATTAAGAGATGAATGAAAAATAATTTGTTTCCTTGAGGGCCCATTTGAAGTTGAATGGGGTAACCTTGTCATGGATGCAGTTAGGATCATTTTGTGACTTCTTGATCTAACCTGGTGGCTTGTATATAGCAATAGAGAAATCTGATTGTGTGGGTTATCTGGTGCTAGGGATTGAGTGAGAATAGCAGAGGGATGAGAAAGTATGTGATTGAATAGTAAAGAGCAACATTGAAGTAGCTAATTATTGAGTGAGATTTGGGTTGGGAAAGAAGTAAAGCTAGAAGAGGAGTGCTGGGGCTCAACGAAAAAGGGAGGGATCAAGAAATTGGAAGTTGTGGTGAGAATGAAGATCAAATTAGGAAGGAGTAAGCATGTGGAAGGATAGAAGGATAGGAAATTGTGGTTAGAGAGGGATATTGAAGAGCTCAAGATATTGGAGGGGGAATAGTTTCAAATGCTAGATCCAATGGGGAACAGAAGTAGAATACAATAGTGGCTCCTGGATTTGAAGAGTTGGAGATACTTAAGTGTGTCATGATTATTTGTATACATTTCTTATGTCCCTTCTAGACTGTAAACTCCAGGAGGTAAAGGACTTTATTTAAACTTTGTAACTACTTCAGTACCTAACACAGTGCTCTGCACACAATAGGTGCTTACTGTACATAGAAGAGTAATATCAGAAATAAATTTCTAGATTTTTAAATTTTTCTCAAAATAGAAAATTTTACACAAAGGAAAATTTGAGGTTTTTTGTATATAATGTCAAGTAGGGTTGATGAGTTTCCATTGGATCTAGAAACCAGTCTCCAAGTATAGGAGGCAAAAAGATTTATTTTTAGAAATTGAATGGAAAAATTCTTTTTGGTCAAATATCTTTTTAGCATTTAAAAAATGCTTATAGTTAAGTAGGTGGGAGGGAAGACTTGCAGGCAATGAAGGTATTATGGTTTAGTAGAAAATGGGCTTGACTAGGAGTCCTCAGGAGTCATGGATTCTTGTCCCAGATCTTTCACTAATCAGCTTTTGTAGGTGATGTTGGGCAATTCACTTAAATCTCCCTGGGCATTACTTTTCTCATCTTTAAACTAATTTGGACTAGAACTAAGACCCCTTTCAGGTCTACGTTTCTATGATTTTAGGGTCACTTTTCCACCCCAGGGCAAAACCTAACTTTACAAAATATTTTTCCCCTTCTTGTTGCAGATATCCTCCTTTCTCTAACTTACATGAGATCAACTGGGAAGAAAGGCTATAGAAATTCAAGGCAATAACAATAACTTTATATTGAGAAGCATCATGACTTAATAGAGAACCAGATTGAATTAGGAATAATAGGATTCAGATCCTTACTCGTGACATACCCTAGCTGTGTGACACTGGACAAGTTGCCCATATCCATTGATAGAGGGACTTCTCTACCTTTTCTTTTCTTTTTTTTTTCTATATGAATAAAGTCACAGGTCTGATTTAAAAAAAAACTAGTGCTTTATTCCTCTCTCGTTTTAATTTTACAAAACTTGTTGAGGAAAACTGTGCATGTGGTGTGTGTGTGTATAGAGATTATGAGATATGAAAGGGAGGCACTATGTACGCAGTCATCACTTCTGTCCTTTCATTAAGAATTGGCCCCCTTCAGATTGCAAGAAGAGGGGAGAAAGAAAATAACTAGCATCCAGAGGGGTGCTTTAGATTGCCTCTTAGACAACTAGAGGATGACTGAACAAATTCTGGTATATGATTGTAATTGAATTATTATTGCACTCTAAGAAATTATGAAAGATATTAAAGAGAATCCTGGGTAGCATAAACTAACTCAGAGTGAAGTGAATAAAACCAGGAGAACAATTTATACAGGAATAGCAACATCATAAAGAAAACAACTTTGAAAGATTTAAGACCCCTCTGTTCAAGGCTATGACCAACTAGGTCTACAAAGGACCTATAATGAAGCATTTTATCCATTTCTTAACAGGAAGATGATGGACACAAAATACAGAGACATACATTTTTGGACTGGCCACTATATAGATTTGTTTGGCAGACCTAGGCCAGCCATGTCTTCATTTCCCACCTGGCTGCATTCCTTTGGACTTCTCTCTCATACCCTTAAGAACCTCATTATCCTGCAAGATAGTATTAACTTTGATACTCACACCTTGTCTGTAGCTGTAGCCTCTGAGACCCCTCTGCTTGGAAGGTAGAATGGAGAGCTGCTCTAAGAATCTCTATAAGGAGGGTGCTTAGGCACACCATCTCTTCATTTTCCCACCTAGCTATATTCTTTTGAACTTCTCCATCATGCCACCCCAAATCTTCTCTGTACGTTTCCTTCTCTTTCCACACTTTTCAGCTTCCTTTGTGTGTTGTCTTCCTCTGTTAGTTAGAAGCTCCTTGAGAACAAGGACTGGGTTTTAGTTTGGTTTTTTCATTTGTTTCCTCAGCACTTAGCACAGTGCCTGGCACATGATAGGTGCTTCTTCCTTGCATACCTCTTTCATGTGAGAAAAATTTCCCCATGATACTGCTCTCTTTTCCCAGTGCATTCCACTTACCCTTTCATTTTCCCCTCAATTTATTAAATTATTTATTTTTAGTTTTCAACATTCACTTCCATAAGTTTTAAATTTTCTCCTCCTCCCTCCCCAAGATGGCCTGCAATCTACACATACATTTCTATTAAACACATTTTCACATCAGTCATGTTGCATAGAAGAATTATAATGAATGGGGAAATCCATGAGAAAGAAAAACAAAACAAAAAAGAAAATAGTCTGCTTCATTCTGCATTCTGACTCCATGGTTTTTTCTCTGGATGTGGCTGGTGTTTTCTATCATGTGTCCTTTGAAATTGTCACCCCTTCATTTTTTTTAAGAGAGCATCCCAACATAATCGACTCATACCTGCCCTCTGTCTATGTAGATTCCTTCTAATGATAAAATTCTTAGGAGTTACAGGTATTATCTTCTCATATAGAAATTTTAAGAGTTTAACTTTATTGAATCCCTTATGATTACTTTTTCATGTTTACCTTTTTAGTCCTTCTCTTAAGTCTTCTGTTTGAATATCATATTTTCTATTCAGCTCTAGTCTTTTCATCAGAAATTCTTGAAAGTCCTTTATTTAATTAAATGTTTATTTTTCCCCCGAAGGATTTTACTCAGTTTTGCTGGGTTAGGCTAGTCATTATTTTAATCGTAATTCTTTTGCCTTCCAGAATATCATATTCCAAGCCCTTGGTTCCTTTAACATATAAGCTGCCAAATCTTGTGTGATCCAGACTGGCTCCACAAAATTTGAATTGTTTCTTTCTGGTTGCTTGTAACATTTTGTCCTTGTAATGCCAAGCACGAGCAGCTTCCCAAAAGAATGCTACTGTGAACAGCTTTTAAAGTTCTGATTAAACAGTATAGTGAACACTTCATTTATTCCATAACAAATCAAGGCAGACATTCACAACAAATCACAATATAATATTCTCAACATTACATCTTATCACAGAAAATCACAATATAGTGTTCACAACAGTTTAACATTAGAATGGCCACATAGTTTTCACTAAAGTGGTCATGGTATTAAGAACAAAGTACAAAAGAATAATCATCTGATATCCCTAAGGTGGTTTGCCTCCTCACTCAGTCATTCAGTCATCTCACAATACAATAGTCAATCTTCCACTCATGGGGCAATCATAGGTTAACTTAATCAGTCACTTATCTAGCAATCAGTCACTAAGTATCATTACTCACTAAATACAGTCATTAGAAAATTACACAAACCCTCCACCCCTCGGTGTCTAGTAAACTTTAGTTTTATCACACATTCAGTATCCAAGGAGAGGCCTTTTCTTCATCTTGACTCAAGGTCGTCTCTCAGATTCCCTGGATTCCCTTCCATGGTCCCAGCTCCTTCCTGAATCCACCAGTCGTCTGGATTCAGACACAGACAGCTCCCAGGTTCTCGTCAAGTCCTCTGGGTAGTTTTTGCTATACACTGAAGTTCACAGGGTCCAGCACATCTCAAAACCTTCACAATTTCTGTTGCTAGGAACTCAAGGATCAACCAAGCCACAAACAAAGTCTTATCCTGGTCATGCTTCTTCAGTCCTCCAGTAGTTTGGCTGACCCTAGGACTCAGAAGAATTCTCAGCCTTTCAGGTGGCCTTCTTGGCAGCAACCTCAGCCTTCACCAGATTCTGGTCTCAGGAAAACACCAACTCAGTTCTCAGTCCAGCAAGTAGCAGCCCAGCTCCCAGATGCTGAGACAATTCTGCTTCCTCCACCAGGAGCAAAAATTCTAATTCTGATTGTCTCTGTCTGGGGCTCTTCTTACACACACACACACACACACACACACACACACACACACACACACACGCTTCCTGTCTCAGCCAAACCCTTCCTGTTACGTCAGCAACAGGAGACAGAGCTCACACCCTCTGCCTCTTAGCCACAAAGGTTTGCTTAGTAACTAAGGGCTAAATATCTGCTTACTTGACATAACAAAAAGGGGATCTTCACATTTAAATTAATTACCATTACAGTCCTTAACCTGAGAGCTCTGGAATTTGGGTATAATATTCCTGGAAGTTTCTGTTTGGGGATCTCTTTAAGGAGGTGATTAATAGATTCTTTCAGTTTAAGTTTTTTTATCCTCTAGATCTAGGATATTAGGCCAATTTTCCTTGATAATTTCTTGAAATATGATGGTTAAGGTCTTTCTTTAATCATGGTTTTCAGGTAGTCCAGTAATCCTTAAATTCTCTATTTTCGATTTGTTATCCGTGTCACTTGTTTTTCCAATGAGATTGAACATTTTCTTCTTTTTGACTTTGCTTTATTGTTTCTTGATGTCTCATGGAGTCATTAGCTTCTGCTTGCCCAATTCTACTTTTTAAGGAATTATCTTCTTCATTGAGCTTTTATACATCTTTTTCCATTTGTCAAATTCTTTTTTTTAAGGACTTCTTTTCTTCAGTGAATGTTTGCATATCCTTTTTCGTTTGACCTAGCCTGCTTCTTAGGGGGTTATTTTCTTCAGTGAATTTTTGTGCCTCTTTTACCATTAGGCCAATTCTTTTCTTTTTTTTTTTTAAGATGTTCTTTTCTTTGGTATTTTTTTTGTGCCTCTTTTTTTCAAGCTGTTAATAATTCTCTTTTCATAACTTTCTTGCATCACTCTCATTTCTTTTCCAAAGTTTTCCTCTAATACTCTTATCTTTTTCTTTAACTCTTATATAGTAATTCTTGTTGAACTTGGGTGCAATAATTAGCATTTTTCTGCGAGGATTTGCTTGTAGTTGTTTTCATCTTATTGTCTTCTTTTGAGTTTGTCTCAGTTTTCCCTTCCGCCGTAGTAGCTTTTTATGGTCAAATTCTTTTTTGTTGTTGTTTGTTCATTTTTCCAGCCTATTTCTTGACTTTGAATATCACGTTGAAGTTGAACTCTGCTGACTTCAGAGTGGAGAGGCACTTTCTCAAGCATCAGGCTCTTTCATGCTGCGGTTTTCAGAGCTAGTTCTGGGAATCTGCAAGTTTCTGTACTTCCAGAGTGGTATGATCCCAGAAGAAATATAGTCATACTTTCCAGGTCTACACTCTGGTCTTTACCCAGGAAGAGCACATGCTCTCTTGCATATACAAGTACTAGCATTCCTCTTGGCCCTGGAACTATGATCAAGTCCCCTGCTCTCCTGCAACCACAAGTGCTGGTGCTCCTCTCTTTCTTGTAACTGGGAACTGCCTTTTGACCGACCACAAGCACTTCTCTCTGTCCTAGAACTGTGACCCTGAATGGTTTATGGGCAGTAAAGTTGCCAAATAATGCCAGCAAGGGTCCTCTGTAATCTGTTTCTGACCAGTCGCCTGATCTGCTTACCGTGTCTAGGTTGAGAGCTTCTGAAGCTGCTGCTGCTGTTCTGGTCACTTCTGAAACCTGCCACTGTTGTTCCTTTTGTGCTCGGGGTCTGCACCTAACTTCGTGTTACGGACCTCTCCTACACACCTCTTAAGTTGTCTTAAGCTGGAAAAATGTCTCCCTTCTGCTGGTTCTGCTACTCCAAAATTTGTTTTGAGGAGTTATTTTTCAGTTATTTGGAGGAAAATGTTGGGAGAGTTAGGTGGATGGCAGCCTTTATTCCGCCATCTTGGCCAACCCATTAAGAGTAATTCTTACCCTAAAAGCAGTTTTGGTCTTATAGAGGAGATAGGGTCATAAGAGGGTTTGGGACAAATATCATAGAAATTGAAAGGATTTTTCTAGCCCTGTGTCATATCTACATACACCCAAATTAGACTATTCTCTGACCTCCATGTCTTTCAGAGTGAAAAAGCCAGCCTTCCTGCTTGGAATGTTCTCCCTTCATGTGTTCACCCATCAAACTCCCTCATTCTCAGGGGGTCAGCTCAAGACCAGTCTCTTTTGGGAAGTTTTTTTTTTTTTAATATCTTCCAGTCAAAAGTATTTTCTCCCTCACTTTTTTGTTGGGTATTTTGTCTATTTCCTTTTTCCCCATTGCAGTCTATCTTGTACTTTGCTTATATATATGTGTGTTGCATGTAGATGGTAAATATGTAGAAGCCTGAGGTTCTTTTTTTTTCTCCATTGTTCCCTCTCCAGTATCATAGTCCTACACATAGTAGATCCTTAATAAAACATTTGTTTGTGTGGGGGGGGGTTCTCATGGCCATGATTGTGTCTTTTGTCTTTGGGAATTAGTCATGGATGGGGTAGAAAGTCTGGAAAGCTTTCCATGCAAGAATTAGAATCATAAAGTCTTTGAGCTGGAAACCTTAGAGGTTATCTCTTTTTTTTTTTTGAGGGGGGGAGTTTTTTTTATTTGTTTGTTTATTTTGAGGTTTTCTTGTTTTACAGATGAGGGAATTGAGGTCTAGACAGGTTAAGCTAAATATGGAGCTGCTAGTAGAAATTTTTTCTCTTGGGGCTTACAGCATTTGGGGTGAGGGAAAGGGGCAGTGACATAGAAGACAGTATGATGATAGTTGGAGTTGTGCCAGGAGGGAGTGCCATCCCAGAGATAGGATTGTGGAGGTAGCAGCTGAGCCACTTAGCAAGAGTAAAAACTAATAAAGGACTGTGAATTGCAGGCCTGAAAGAAATACACTCTCCTTTGCACAAGAGGGTATGTGTGCATGTGCTTGTGTGTATGTGCATGTGTGTGCACGCGCACACACACACACCCCTCTATGTTGATAACCCTGAAGAAAAGTCCCCTTTTGTCCCATGCTAGTTATAGTTCTGAAGAGTTATAAGTAGTGGGGATTTCTAATGAAATCCTTTCTAGGTTTGTCGTCTGAAAAGAATTACTGGACTCAGCTGTCTTTTGGCAAGGTTATAAAAGTTTATTGCTACACTGAGGCAAGGGGGAGGGGTAAGGGGACCTGCAAGTTGACAGGGATTTAAGGTAGAGTTACAAAGTTACGCTTTTCAGCGGGCAGGGGGGGTCAGAGAGAAAACCTGCAAAGTGTAGGGTCTAGAGATGCAGTTTCTAAAGACATAAAACTGTCAGTCATAGGTTCATTATGCTAAGTAGGTGGCCAAGGGTAGAGTTTGGGAGGGTGTTTTGGGTGCTTAAAGGGCCATGCATTTTTAATATCAACTGCGCAGGCGTATTGCCCATAATTCACTGGGAGAAATCAGAGGGGTTGGGGAGCGAGAGGTGTGGTTTTTGCCTTGACATGTCATTAGGTAACTTTTTGGTCAAGGATGAATGACGTAAGTCCAACATGCTGGTTGGGAGGATAGGCTTGATTGTTTCAGGAGGTGCCAAGTTTGGAAGCTGGACTGATTAGGGACCATCTTGGGAGGGAGTTATCTCTTTGATAATGTTGTTCAAGGTTCCTAAGACAGATGGCCACTAAGAACAAAGGGGTTATGTATTTCTCTAAGAATACTTGGGTGATTGATTCATGGGAAACTATCTAGCAGACTTACTGTTAGCTTGGGAAAAGACTTTGAGGCTGGGGACAGAGGAGAGGCAGAGTTAATGCCTTTATGGCTGAAGGAAAGTGTGACTTTTACAGCTTAATGGCACAGGCTTGTTACAAACTGATGTTACATACATAGTTACCCAACCACAAGTGAGATTTTTACAAACTGGGGTTACAGGCAACAGACCTCATCAGTTCCGCCTAAGTAATTTATTTGCTGAAGGTCACACAGATAACCATTCTGATACGATCTCACTATGCCTTCTTATTCTATGCAATTCTTGCCTGTGTCTCCCTGTAATTTCCATAGTGCCCTTACCCAGTGTACATGGAGGTCTTTTTCTAGTTCTTTTTATTTTTAGAAGGTATGAGTTTATCACTAAGGTCACTTTATCTCTTATACCTCATTCTTACATGACCAACCCACCTCACTTTCCAGTTCTACAGGTCCTTAAAGTATCTTTTAATACTTTTGCAAATTATCCTTGATAGTATACTGAACCATACATATACCATACATTTACCTGCCATACAACTTTCTTTTTAAAATTCTTAGTAAGATTTATTTTGTAGTAATACTTTGGATTTCCTCTAACAAGAACAAGCTAGTATACTTTTCCTCATCTGGGTTCTAGCTGAGGATGTCTTCTCTTTAGCCCTGTTTATGTAATGTCCCTTCCATTAGCTGCCATTGATTAGCATACCAATTCATTTAACTATAATCAATTAGTTTCTGCAAAGGAATATTTACTACCAAGATATAACAGGAAGGTAATTAAGTAAAAACATAACCCTCCAACACCTGGGGGCACATTTTCTCTGGTATCCCTGCCATTGCAGTGGGTATTTGACTGAGGCAGATTTCAGTTTCTATATAATGCCCAACCCACCAAGTTCATTGGCAGTTGTGACATGCCTGATGGGTGAATCAGTTGAATTTGTATCTCTGCTATTGCTAGACTAGACTGGGGAGGTCACTTGGCTTATGACTCCTTACCAACAGGACTCTAACAAATCCCAGAATAGATTCCACTCCTATACTTCTGGTGGCTTGCTCTCCTGATCTTTGAAATGTTACAAGGTTATAGCTATTTCCAGTCCCCTTCATCTAAAAGCAGGAAAATATGACAGAAACAGAAGCAACAACAGCACTGTTATGTTTAAAAGGCAGCAAGGTCTTCATGGGGAGATAGAGGCCTGAGGCCTCTCTCTTATCTGAGCTTAGTGCTTCCCTCCTCATTTTGAATACTGTCAGGCAGGAACTATGATGAGCCTACCATACATCTTGCCATTGCCCTTTGAGTCATTATAGTTTTGATTCTTCTGAAATAAAAGTTTTCCATTATTCACCCCTGTATTAACTATATTGCTTTGCTGGGAGATTATTGGTGATTTTTTTCTTCCTTTCAGTTACATTGATGTATTTTGTTTTTACATAATAAGTATTTATAGATTACTCCTCTATTTTGTTCAGTCCCCTGTAACAAAGCAAAGATAGTTAAATAAAACAAATAACAGTGACCTCTGAAAGGTCATGCAACATATTACATCTGTAGCATTCTCACCTCTATAAAGGATATCACAAGAGTCTGTCATTTAACTTGCTGGAGACCTGATAAATCACAATTACAGGACATGATTTCTAGTTCTAGCTCTGTTGTAAATTATCTGCGCCCTTAGATAAGTCATTTGACTGCAGTGGGCCTAAATTTCTTTAAGTGTAAAATGAGGATGTTGGGTAGACTAGATAATCTCTAAGTCTAAGAGTCTAAGATCTCTCCTAGCTCTACTATTTTAAAACATTTTATAATTTAGCAATCTAATAACACTAGCTAAAGAGTTGCTTTGATGTGACTTATTCTTTGTAAACAAGCTGTTTTCTCTTAGTGTTCTTTTCCTTGATGTTTACAAGTCTATGGTTTAATAGTTAATTCTAGAATATTGCAAGAGAGAGATACCAAACTTAGATCTATAGTTATTAGATATTTTTCCTCTTTCAGAAGTCACTCAGATATTTTTCCTTGTCCATTGTTCTGTGGTCTTTTCCTTTTCTTTGTGATTCCTCAAAGATAACTAACAGCATTGCCATATGCATGTCTATAAATTCTTCAAGAAGCATGCAGTATAATTTGCCTGAGACTGGAGACCTTAACTCATTTAAAATCAGGTGTATGTGATTCTCCTGCTATTTCATTATCACTCTCTTTGCTAATCATGTTTGTGTGCATTATTATCCTTGTCATTTGCACTGAGAGAAAATAAGAAAAACATTTAATAGTTCTACTTTTCTGTGTAACGTTATACCATTTTCTTCAATAATAGGTTTATCCTTTTCTTAGTCTTATTCTGAGCCTAAAAAAGCCTTTTTGTTACCTTTAGTATTTTTTTTTGTAAGGCTGAGCCTTCCTGATACCATTCTAAAATTTTGTGTTGCTCCTTTGTATTTGTCCTTCATATTCTGACTCGCTTTTAATGTCTTTTGTGAATTGTTAGTCCTTTCACAATCTTAGCTCGTTGGAGAGAGCCACTCACTATGCAAGTACATTAGTGTTTTTTACTATCTCATTTTTATTGGTGTCTTTTGTTTTTACACACCTTCATTTCCAAACATGTCTTCACTACTCCCTTAAAGCTCTCTTGTAACAAAAGTTTTTAAAAAGAGAAAAAAGGTAACTCGGCAAAACCAATCAGTACATCAGTCCTGTCTGACGGTATATATGATATTCCACATCTATATTTATTCATTTCGCAAAATATGGAAGGAAGGTACATTTTCTTAACTCCTTTTCAGGGCCAAGCTTGGTCAATATAATTTAATAACATTCTTTTAAAATTTTGTTCTTTCCATTGTCATTATAAATCTTTCTATTCTTCTCTAAATTCTTCACATTCATCATTTCTTAAAGTACAGTGGTATTCAATTACATTAAATCTCTACAATGTTTAGGCATTCCCTAATTGTTGGGCATCTAACTTGGAAAGATTAAGCTACTTATCTAAGCCTCACAAAAGGTGCCACAATGAATATTTTGATGTATAGGAGACCATCTTCTTGCAATATAGCAGTGGGACCTTCGAAACCTTTGGGTTTCGGATATCTTAAGCATTATTTTTAGTATAATTCCATATTACTTTGCAGAATGGTTGGACTAGGCCCCAGTTCCAGCAGAATTAAATTTGTGTGCCTGTCTTTCCATGGTTTCTCCAACATTGACCATCAGTTGTTATTTTTGCCAGTTTGCTGGATGGTTAATATAAAAGCTCAGTGTTGTTTTAATTTGCATTTCTCTTATTGGCAATTTTGAGCAATATTTCATATGGTTGTTAATAGTTTGTAATTATTTTGGGATCTTTTTTATTCATACCTTTTTTTTTTTGCTTTTTGGAGGGGGGAAGGCTGGGCAATTGGGGTTAAGTGACTTGTCAAGGTCACATGGCTAGTAAGTGTTAAGTGTCTGAGGTCAGATTTGAACTCAGGTCCTCCTGACACCAAGGCCACTACTCTATTCACTGCACCACCTAGCCGCACCCTTATTCATACCTTTTGACCACTTATCTGACAAGAATGACCCTTACTCTTCTATATCTAATTTCATATTTACCTGGAATATCAGACCTTTGCCAGAAATATTTGATGAAAATATCTTCCCCTTATTTGATGCTTTTTATGATGCACATTATTTTATGATGCACTTATTTTGTTTGTGGAAAAGTTATTCTTTGTTGTTTAATCAAAACTATTTTGTCTTTTCTCATCACCTTTATCTCTTGTTTGGTTAAGAACTCCTTCCCTAGCCATAGATATGAAAGGTACCTGATTTCTTTCTCTAAATTCTTTTTTGATGGTTAATATCAAGGTCTTATTACCATTTTGCTCATTGTGGCATAAGAGAGTGGTGACAAACTCAAATAGAAATGGAGCCTCTAAACCAGTGGTTTCAACCCCCTTTGGGGGTCGAACGACCCTTTCACAGGCGTCACAGGGGTTGCCTAAGACCATCGGAAAACACATATTTCCAATGGTCTTAGGAACCGAGACACCTCTCTATCCGTCTCCAGGTAGGTCCATCCACATGCAGATATGACAGTATTTGAGCATTTGGAAGGTTGAGAACCACTGCTCTAAACTGTACATATGGATACCTTTGTGCTGCATATTGACTTTAAAAGCTATATGTTTAACATTATCTTTATTTTATTGTATTTTTTATTTAGTTTGTTAATACATTTCCCAGTTAAATTTTAATTGGTTCAGGCTACAATCCCAGTGGTATGTTTGATACCTCTAATGTAAGATTTCAATCTAAACTCACTTTCAGCTAAATTGCTTTTAAGTTTTCAAGGCAATTCTTGTGTAATACACAATTCTCTTAAGTATTTGTCATTTTGAGGTTTATTGAACACTAAGTTATTGATTTCCATTGTTTCTGATTCTTTACATAGATTGTTTCACCGACTTCTTTTCTATTTTTTTAATCAATACCAAATAAGTTTGTTTACTATTTTATAGTATAATTTGAGGTCTGAAAATGTTATTTATTCCTGTTTTTTCATTATTTCTCTTGAGCTCAAAGATTCTTTGATCTACTAAATGAATTTTTTTATTCCACCTAGTTCTCTAAAAGAACCTTTTTGAAATAACACCAAATCTATAAATTAATTTAGGTAGTATTGTTTTTATCATATTGTCTAGGCCCAACAGTGAGCAATGAATATCCCTCCATTTAAATAATTTCTTTAAAGATTGCTTTATATGTATATTTCCGTAAGTCAAATGTTTCTTGGTACATTGACTCCCAAATATTTTATGTATCTCCTTGTGTGACATTTCCCTTCTGTTATTTTCCCTTGATTTTCTTACTGCTACCTCTCACCGATCTTCTAATAGCCAAATCCAATGACCTTTTCTCAGTATTATTCATCGTTTGTGACCCCTGCAGCATTTGACACCGTTGACCATCTTCTCCTGGATTCCCTGTTCTCTTTGGATTTTTATGACACTGTCTCTCTTGGTTTTCCTCCTACCTGTGTGGCTACTCTCATTCTTTTTTGCTAGATCATCATCCATGTCACACTACCTAACTGTGGATATACCTCCAGGTTTTACTTTGGTCCTTCTTCTCTTCTTTTTTCCTTCTTTCTGTTTTGGTGATCTCATTGACTTTAGTGAGTTCAATTATCTCTATGAAAAGGATTCCCAAATCTTATATACCCATCCTCTTCTCTCTTCTGAGGCTCTAGTCATACCTCACCAATTGTCTCTTAGATGTTTCCCCTTGAATGTTCCATAGGCATTTCAGACTTAATGTGTCTAATCCTTTGGAAGAATCAGTGGTAGAATAATGTAAATTAGGTCAATCAGATTTTTATTAGCTTTAAAGATAAAAAGGTTGTTGATTTTTTGGAGAATGAATTGTACTCAATAATGACAACCTTTATTCCAATTTCATTTTAAAAATTAATAATAAGAAAAATTGTTACTGGGGGTGGGGTGGGCATGGAGAACAACAGTGTATCTATAGTTTTAATGGCAGGAGTAGAATCAGTCAATCAACAAGCATCATTAAGTACTTTCTGTGTGCCAGAAACTGTGGTAGGTGCTGGTCATATAAAAACAAAGAATAAAACAATCCCATTTTATCTGCTGCCCATGCAGAGTTACAATAAAAAGGCTTTTTTTCTCTTGATTCAGATGTATGATCTCCTCATAAGAGGGAATCCTAGTGTGAAATGCAGATCAACAGTTCAGGTAATTTATGGTCCTAGGGACTTGGCTTGGGGCCACTGAGAAATTAGATGACTTGCCTCTGAGATACAGTTATGTGTCAGAGGCAGAGCTTGAACCCAGGTCTGCCTTACTTCAAAACCAGCTTTCTCCCCACTAGACCATACTGCTGCTTATAGACGACAGGCTTAAGTTATCTTAATCTTGTTTTTTCACTTGAATTATTGAAGATATAAGCCTAGGCAAGTCTCATTCCTTTGTGGTGAGCTTGCCTTCCTAAGTATTGTGGGCATGTAGGGAGTAGTTGAACACTCTTTGCCATTTAGAGTCTTGACTTGGCTGCTGTCAAGGTAGACTATGAAAGATAATACCTTTTTATCTTTCTTGTGGGAGATAGTTAATTTAAATAGTGAATTCATACCTAAAGCTCCTTCTGCAGGCTACTGTTTTTCCTACCTTACAACACAGCCACTTTTGTAATGCTTTCAGAAAGACATTGAGTTGTATTTAATTGTCAGGATAGCTATAAATGAAATCAGTGGTTTTTGTCTCTCCTCTCTGCTGCTCCTTGCTTGTGTTTTAACTGCTAATGTTGGATTTTTAAAATTAATATGTAATTCTTTTCTGTTCATTTTTTACTCAAATTAGTGTAGTGGAATTTCTGAATTTGAAGTCAAATCCTAGATTTGCTACTCAGTGCCTATGTGACCGTGGACAAGTCAACTTCCTGTTTTGGATCTCATTATCCTTACCTTCAAAATGGAGGGTTGTACTTATATAAACTTTGAGACTTCTTCCAGATCTAAATATAATACTACTTTCTTGGAGTGTCATTGGGCGTGTGAAATCGTGTTTCCAAGACCATCACCTAAAGCAGTTTGGGAGTAAGATTGTAAAATAATGTATTGCACTTTTTTTCTGGAGAAAACATATTTCAGTGATCTGATTGAACTGTCTGTCTACTGTAATGTTCATGATAAAACATGGAATTATTCCTAAAATTTCTTTAATTCCTATAGGAAAGTATTCTAATATACTATCTGACTTATGTAATATTTATTTTTAAGTAAAACTGAATAACCTGTTATTTTTCTCCACAAAAACTTTTTCATTTGTATTACAACTACTTACAGATTTTAGATTTAAATGTTTTTTTTTTCTTTTACTGGCTCTCTTTTTTTACCCCTTTAAATAGCCTTGTCATTATTATGCCTTTTAAAAGTTATACCATCCCAGAATTGAAATTGAAATCTAACTAGAGCAAAGCCTTTTAAATTTCTGTTAATGCCTACTTGATTTTAATAGAAGTATGATATTTATGTATGAGTCCTACTTTTAAGGGCCCATTTGTTATACATATAACACCAACTTACAAATGAGTTGTGTTTTATAAGTTTATTTACAAATAAATTTCTTGAAACTCAGATTTTATTGTCATACAAGAACAGTCTTCATAGTAACTAGATAGCAATAATAATAGCTAATATTTACACAATAGTTGAAGAATTACAACGTGCTTCACATATTGATCCTCAAAAAAATCCTGTGATGTAGGATGCTATTTTCTCAATTTTAAGAATGAAGAAACTAAGGCTCAGGGAAGGTAAGTAATTTGCCCAGGATCGCAAAGCTAGTAAATGTTAAAGGTAGAATTTAAACTCACATCTTTCTAATTCCAAATCCAGTGCCCCCTTATATCTACTAAGAATAATAATACTATTTCAGCTATATTGTAAAGACTTTATGGGCAATGTTGGCAGCCTGACAACCATTTATAACAATTTCTTTGCACTAATACACTGTTGATGGAACTGTGGACTGCATTTTGAAGTGCAATCTGAGATGATGCCCAAAGAGTTATAAAACTATGTATACCCTTTGACCCAGCAATTCCACTATCAGACCTGTTCTCCAAGGTGATCACAGAAAAAGGAAAAGAACCTATATGTTCTAAAATATTTATAGCAGCTCTTTGTGGTGGCAAAGAACTGGAAATTCAGGGGATGTCCATCAATTGGGAAATGGCTGAACATGTGGTATTTAATTGTGATGGAATACTACTGTGCTATATAAGAAATGATGAACACATTGAATTTAGAAAACATGGAAAGACTTGCATGAAATAATGAGTGAAATGAGCAGAACCAAGAAAACACTGTTTACAGTAACAGCAATATTGTGCAAAGAATAACTGAATGCCTAAGTTATTCTGTATTATAAACATTCAGATCAACTGCAAAGGACCTATGAAGGAAGATGCTGTCTACCTTCCAGAGAAAAAAAGTATGCATTGTATAGTTTTATATAAACATACACACACACATACCTATAGCTGTGTCAAGTGATAGCCTTTTCTGGTGTGGGGTAGGGAGAGAGGGAACAAGGGAGAGAGACACTTGGGAATTTAAAATGTAACAAAATTAAATAAAAAAAAACCAGCAATGTCTTTGGATTGAATTCCAGTTTGGGAGGCCAAGTACACATTTGCACATCCTCCACTGTAGCGATCTTGGCAGGGATTCTCGATCCGTGATACCGGTCATTCGTACGTCAGCCAATGCCTTTATCATTTCCTGCATTTACTAGTAACCGCTTATTCTCTAGCGCGTGCAGGTTGCTTTTATCATCGGATGTGGTACCTTGCGCTTGTCGCTGCAGAGCTTCGTTCTCTTGTTTCTGAATCTTCATTACCCTTCCACCTTTGTCTTTGCTTGTTCTCTCCTGCTCCTGTGTGAGTACAGCTGATCCTCAAAGACCTAGCCCAAGTTCTGCCTCCCTTATAAATCTTTTCTGACCCCTAAACCAGAAATGTTATTTTTTTCCTTCTTGTTTGTACCACTTACTTTGTCATTTTATTGTTTGGTGTTATCATTTCTTTTCTCTCCAGTAAGGTCCCATTTTTTTTTCTGAGTTTAAACAACAATTCAGCAAACATTAAGCGCTTATGATGTGCAAGGCACAGTGCTATATGCAACCTGGGTAGAATTTTGAGATTGGGGGAATGAGAGGATATCAATATAAAAGAAATAACATGAGCAGGAAGGTAAGAAAGCATAGACAATGTTTAGAAAAGTTCATTTTGCCAGATTCATACATGTAGGGAAGAAATATAAAGCTGGACAGGTAGGTTGGAACCAGATTTTGAAGGGTCTTAAATAGTCATTTGGGATGTCATTAAACCATCAAGGGTTTCCGAGCCAGAGGAGTGTTGTAGTTAGAAAGGAGTTTTAAAGTTTTCCTTAGCAGTAGTATGTAACTAGGAGAGACTAGAAGCAAGGGGACAAGATAAAAAGCTATTGCAAAATCTCAGTGAGAGGTAATAATGGCAGTGGGGATGATGACCCCAGTCTGACTTCTCTTTGCTGATTGGTTAGTTCCTGGCTAGGATAACTGCTCACTACACTCCCAGCTCAGTTTACTCACCAGACTATACTGCCTCTCCACCAGCTGCCTTGCTCCCTCACAGTTACATTTCCTCCTCTCCTTTTTGTTTGTTCTGTTTTGTCTTCCTGTCTTAAAAGGTAGGCTCCTTAAGAGAGAGGGCATTGCTGATTGGGGTGAACAGGAAAGGTTTCTTGTGAAAGATCAGACTAACAGCCTAAAGGAAGAGAGGGACTCTGTGGGGGAGGCAAAGGGAGTGTGCCCTCCAGGCATGGGAAATAACAAATGCCAAGCAAGAAGACAAGGGTGTCATGCAGGAGGAACAGAGAGACCATTTTTAGCTGAGTCCAGAAAGAGGGAGGGAGAGTAATGTCCAAAGTAATGTCTGGAAAAATAGTTAGAACCTAGGTTATGTAGAACTTTAAAAGCTAAATAGAGAAGTTTATGTTTATATTTAATTCTAGAGGCATTAGGAAGATGAAATTGGTTGTAGGGGAGTTGCATCATCAGATCTACCCTTAAGGAAAATCATTTTTGCAACCTTGTGTAATATGTAATAGAATGAAGAGATACGGGTCAGGGAGAACAGTTAAGAAGTGGTTGCAGTAATTTTTGTGAGAAGTGAGAGACCTGAACTGAGGTGGTAGCTATATGAGTGAACAGAAGGGGTCACATATGAGAAGTGTAGTTGATGTTGAAACAGCAGAATTTGGTAAATGGTTGAATTATGGGTTGAAGAAGAGTGAGAAGTCAATGATAATTTTGAGATTGTGAACCTGAGAGCCTAGAAGAATGGTGATGTGTTGAGGATATTAAGTTTCTGAGATGAAGAGACTAGCAGAAGAGGGAGTTCACATTGAAAATTTCATTTTTTTTGTAAAGTACAAAAAGAGGCAAGATCTTCAGCTGAAAAAGTGAGTAGGAGGTGGAGGTGTAATTAAGAGGGAGCAAATTAGGAATAATTTCTCTGAGAAGTAAGATAGAGAATCAATAAGGGAGGAATAAAAGGACTGCCTTGCTGCAATGATGGACTAGTTGATGTTGGGTTACATGAATTTGTAATGTACCAGTCAGCATGACTGTGAAACTTTTCCGGTTTTATGCAGCAGCTGGTGAGTAGGAGTGAAGAAGGTAGATGGTACTGAGGTTTGGTAAGAGAACAGCAATAAGACAAATGGGCAAGAGATTCAAGAGCAAAGGACAGTGTTAAGTGGAAATGGGTAACTCTAGGATTGAGGTTAGAGAAGAAGGAAAGTACTGAGCGATGGGAGCAGTGGAGGTCTCTTAAGGCAAAGAATAGACGTAGAAGGGGTGAAGTATAGGGCGAAGTGGAATAATAAGAGGCTATGGTCAGAATTTCTTACTGGGGAAGCATAGAACATTTGTGGATAATATCTAGACCAGACCTGCACAACTTGGCAGCGGGTAGGGGCCAAAATTAAAATAGGCTAAACTTCTTCAAGGCTGTAGATAGGTTAGACTAGAGACAAACTGTTGATGGTTGGTTATCATGGGTCATGAGATAAATAGGAAAATGCACAATGGCAACCCTGCATTTTTCGTGGGTGACCCAAAAGCCTTTGTTGGGCTGCATGGTATACAGTCCTGATCTAGACCAAGGAGTGAGGGTGAGTAAACAGTTTAAGATTGTGAAGATTATAAACCTGAGACATTTGAAAAATCATGTGAAATAGTAAACTCTGGGGGGAGATGTTAGAGGGAAAGATAGTAAGTTCAGTTTTAGATGCTTGAGTTAAACTTTGAGTTTAAGTTGTCTCAGGATATCCACTTGTAAAAACCTTCCAATGATTGAAGTCAATTGGCAGAGCCTTCAAGAACCCAGGATCCCCTTCATGCCTTGATGAACCATTATTTGTGTGTATTATTTAGTGGAAAGAGTGCTAACATTGGAGTCATAAAGACCTAAGTTTAAAACTGCTTCCAGCAATTACTAGCCATATGACCATAAGTAACAAACTCCCTGAAGAGGTTTCCTCATTTGTAAACAGATAACTGTATTATCCACTTCACAGAGCTGTTATGAGCCTCAGATGAAATCATGTATATGAATCTCTTTGCAAGTCTTAAAAACACTGCAAATGTTGGTTATCAATATAAATATATTTTATATATTAAAATTCAAAATATAAAATAATTTATCAGATGCTTTACATAGACTCATTTGATTGATGAGTTTGTTAGTGGCCCTTTCCCAATCTTTCTAGTATTTATTAAACAGCTCCTTATGTCAGGGAAATATCAAGTAGTGCCTTAAAGAATGAATTGTATTATATTTTAACAGACTAGAAAAGACTTGTTATTGATGTGGGAGTTTTCCCTGAGTCAGCTGTTTGTGTGCAGTTCTTACCATTGACTTGTCGGAGCTAAAATCAGAATTAGCAAAAATAATAAGAAAAATGTAGGGCATATGGTCGAAACAGTTTAATATTTAGTTTAAAAAACTATTTTACAATAACAAATGGGGAATGGACAACAAAAAATGACAAGGACCATAATAATTTTGTGAAAGTTTAACCAGCATATATACAACAAGAAGGCAAACAGATCTCAGAAAGTACCCTCATCAGCAAACATCTGAGTGCCTTGCCAAATCAAGAGAGATGGCTTCCAAAGTCAACACCAGGCTAGAATATAAGCTTGTTTGTAAAAATCTTACAAAGAAGAATGATGGATCATAGTGAGTAATATCTCATAAAGTAGTTAGGAACATTGGAGGGTAAAGCCAGTTTAAAGAAAGCTTGATTAGAATCCAACTACATAAAGTCATCCCAAAGGTATTATAGGTAAAAGGAAATTAAGACAACAAGCGGAAGGAAAAAGGAAAAGATTTGTAAAAATTATTATAATAATCATAACAAACTTCATCCTTTTCTTCAAGGACATTGAAACCAATATACCTAATATCACAGACCTAGATGTCTTTATAAAGGAGGTAGAAAAGTCACTAAAGAAAACAAAGACAAGAAAGGCAGATGAATTAGACTAAGTAGGGATGGAGGGAGATCCATGCCAGAAACAACAGATTTCTAATGGAATCTTACAAATTCTCATCCTCCTTGCCTTCTCTGCAGTATGACACTGTTGACTACCTTCTCCTCCTGGATTTACTCTCCTCTCTAGGTGTTCATGACACTGTTCTCCCCTGGTTGCTCTCCTTACCTGTATGACTTTTCCTTTTTGGTTTTCTTTGCTGATTCGTCATTCGTGTCGTGCCCCCAAGGCCCTCTTCCATTTCTCTCTACATTAATTCTTGTTGGTGACCTCATCAGCTCCTATGCAGTTAATTATACATCTGTGCAGCTGATTCCTTTTACTATATATGCAGCCCTAGTTTCTTTTCTGAATTTCTGTTCTATATTATCAACTACCTACTAGACATTTCCAGCTGAGTGTTCTGTAGTCATCTCAAACTCAGCAACTTATATTTCTTTTTAAAAAATATTTTATTTTTCCCCAGTTACACGTAAAAACAATTTTTTTTAACATTTGTAGGTTTTTTTTTGTTTTGAGTTCTGTATTCTATCCCTCCCTTCCACTCCCACCTCCCTGAGACAGTAGGTAATCTGATATAGTTTATACATGTGTGATCATGTAAAACATTTCCATATTAGTCATTTTGTATAAGAAAACCAAAAAAAAAAAGAGAGAAAGTGAAAAATAGTATGTTTCAGTCAGCATTCAGACACCATCCATTCTTCTTCTGGAAGTAGATAGCATTTTTCATCATTAGTCCTTTGGGATTATCTTGGATCATTGTATTGCTGAGATGAGACAAGTAACTCACAGTTCCTCATCTCACAGTATTGCTGTTCCTGTGTATAGTGTTCACCAAAACCACCATTCTTCCACACTTTTCTTGCTTCTCTTGTGGGCACCACTGTCCTTCCAGTCACCAAATTTTAAAAACTGGCTATCATCCTCAATTTCTCACTCACATCCTATAGACAATCAGTTGCCAACAGCACTTGTTCCTTTTCTGCATCTCTCATATAGCCCCTTCCTCTCCACTCACACAATCACCACCCTAGTTCAGCTGTTCATAATATCTCACTTGGATTATTACTGTTGCTTTCACTTTGGTCTCCATGTCTCTAGCCTTTCCCCATTTTAACCATCCTTCATACACCTGCCAGAGCGGTTTTCCTAAAGTGTGATCTGATCATATCACTCCTTTGCTCAGTAAACTCTAGTGGCACCCTTTTGCCCCAATGGGCCAATATAAATTCCTCAGTTTGACTTTCAAAGTTCTTCACCACTTGGTCCTGTCCCAACTTTTAAGTCTTCTTATACTTGACTCTACTGCTTGCACTTTGTTGGACTGGCCTGATTCTGTTCTGTGCTCATAGTACTCCATCTCTAGTCTCTACCAGGGGTGGGGAACCCATGGCCTTGAGGCCTGCTCTTTACCTTTTGGTCTACATTAAACAGATCTTGTGCCTGCAATGCAACCTAACCCCTGACTCTTGGAATCCCTGGTTTCCTTCAAGGTTGAACATAAGTGCTACCTTCTTTATGAAGCTTTTCCTGGTCCTCCCAATTGCTGATGAATTCCCTCCCAAAACTACCTTGTCTTCATTTTGTATATATTTTATGTAAATTTGCATGTGTGTATACATTATCTTCCCCATTTAAATGTAAATAACTTGATGGCAGGAATTGTTTTACTTCTGCCTTTGTATCCCCAGGTATTAGCATAGTACTACTGTCTAATAAGGGCTTAATAAATGCTTATTGACTTATTGATTGACACGTTTGTGAGAGTGTTAAGGGGCTGTTATACCAGATATCTAGAGGAGAGGAAGATACTAAAGGCTTGGGGAAGAAAATTTCAGGCCTTCTTAATAACAAAAAAGGGCAACTGAAAGAACATCGGTAACTACTGCCATATGTACATATTCTTCAATCGGTACAAAATATTGGGGAGTCATCTCTGCATGAAATGAAGACATCCTTGATAAGGTGTTATTAAGGAAAAAAGCAGGCTTTTGCAAGTGAAATTCAAACATCTTTACCATTTCACAATTGAGAAAATATAAGATGCCATTATGCATATTGTTTGTTGATTATGGAAAAACTTCTATTCAGTAGTACAAAATGCTGCTTTACAGACTTTTGTTTTTAGTAAGTTGTCTCCCATCCATATATTAAAATCATTCAAGATTCCATGAAAGATGTAACAGCAGGGGAAAAAAATGTTGTTCAGTTCAGTAAAGATATGATGAAAGATGTCTAGCATAGAGTCCAGGTTAAAGAGATCATCCTGCAGATGGGGATATATTCCAGATTCTTCTGTTGTGTAGATGACTGTATGCTGATTGCATCAAGTTCCAGAGCTTTGAAGAGCCCTCTAGCACTAAGAATTTGGCTTTACCATCACCCTGGAAAGATCCATGTGCACAGAAGATGTTCTTCATTGCCCAGATTTCTGCATATATTTGGGTGGACTTCCTATAGATTTTGTAGTTTGTGTATCTGGGGTAGGACAGCTGGACAGTGAATCAGGCCCAAGATTAAACAGGAGGAAGAGAATTGAATTTATTATTAGAATGCCTTTAATCACTTCGTTTCCCTTGAAAGCAAAGCCTATATCAACAATGCTGATATTCTACGAGTGTTGCTGTACGGCAGAAATAGTGAAGACTTTTAACAGTCTTCGAAGAATTAAAAGTTAATACTAATCATTAATATTAATAAATTAAATTAATAAATTAATATTAACAAATATTAATTAAAAGTTAATATTACATCAAGGGCAATGTTGTTTAGTCATTTTTCAGTCATGACCCCTTTTCATTTCCCTTTGGGAGACTGAAGCAAATAGAGTTAAGTGATTCGCCCAGGGTCATACAGCTACGTAAGTGTCAGATTTGAGCTCAGGAAGAGTAGTCTTCCTGACTGCAGCCAGGCCTGATGTTCTCTTCGGTGCACCATCTATAAAGGGTAGTAGAAAACCCCAGTACTGAGTGTGAGCGGGCTGCAGGATATAAATAATTATGAAATGTGAAGAACTAGTGTAAAAGATGTCATTAAGGAGTTATATGACAGGAAGAGATAATGGACTGGTCACACATGGTAAAAGGGAGGTCTGACAGGTGGAGAGCCAGAACGTTACACTGATAACACTTGTGGTGACAGGAGAAAATAAGGAAGGCTTCTCGGCAAGGGTCAGCAAAATAGGGCCTGTGGCAAGCTAAGAATGATTTTTACATTTTCAAATACAATAAAGCTTTATTTTAAAACTGCAATAACCATTCTTAGCTATAGGGCAATACAAAAAAAGGTCTGCCCACCCCTCCCTAGCACATTGGGTAGAACTCCTATGGCAGATTTCTTTAGCTGAGGACATCATCTAGAACATGCATGGATGGGTTGCAATTTGTATCACTGGAGGAACATCCAAATTAATGAACTCATAAATCCATTTGAGTATATGTCAGCTACTGTGCTAAGGCCAGAAATACCAAGGCAGAAGTGAAACAGTATAGTCAGCAAGTTCTACCTCAAGAAAATTAGTCTGGTTGACTTTTATCCTAAAGCTGATTATTTGCTTAACTCAGCGGTTCTCAACCTGTGGGTTATGTTCAATTTGTAACAATGAAAAATACATTCTGCATATCAGATAGAATCATAACAGTAGCAAAATTGCAGTTATGAAGTAGCAACGAAAATAATTTTATGGTTGGGGGTCACCACATGAGGAACTGTATTAAAGGGTCACGGCATTAGGAAGATTGAGAACCACTGGCTTAACTAATTTAAAAGACTGACAAACATTTGTGGGGGGCAGGTTTTCCAGGTAAAAAGGAGGATTTTGTTTTGGACTGAGTGGTTTCAGTTTGATCTGTCTGTATATCAGTGGTCTGTAAAATTTTTTTTACAAGTTTTATGGATTTTTTAAATTTGCAAATTACTCTTACATTTTGAGAAATCTCTTGTAACAAAGTAAAGCAGTTAAATGAAACTAATAATACAATGGCTATAAAAGAAATTGTAGGTTAATGAGACACACTGTGGAGTAGTGAGGAACCAGGAGTGGGACTAGAAGTCAAGAAGACCTTTGTTCAGATTCTCTCTCTGACACTTAGAGCCGTGTGACTAGGGTGAGTCACCTAGCGCCTCATCCTGTTTTCTCATCTGTAACATGAGGCATTGACTAGATGGCCTTTTCAGTACCTTGTAGTTATAATTCTATATAGGTAACTAAAAGGCATTGCAAAAACTGTATAGAATGGTGTTTCATAAGCTTTTCATACTAACTTTGTCTTTTTTTTTTTTTGAAGGGGAAAGGCAAGGCAATTGGGGTTAAGTGACTTGCCCAAAGTCACACAGCTAGTATGTCAAGTGTCTGAGGCTGAATTTGAACTCAGGTCCCCCTGGCTCCAGGGCTGGTGCTGTATTCACTGCACCACCTAGTGGCCCCTACACCACCTAGCTGACCCCTAACTGCCTTTTCGTGGGTTGAGTTGGGGGATTCTGTGAGAATTTCAAGATTATTCTCTGTATAATATGACTATGTATTTGTTAAATGTAATTTTTGTTTCTATTTTGCTCTGAAATGTCCTGTTTTCCACCTTCTTTCCCTAATACTGATTGAATCCAGCATTTTTGTGTTCCATGAGTATATTTCAAGCCTAAAATTGTTCCTTGAACAAATCAGTTTTGGGGAAATGTTGATCTAAAAGACTGAGGCCAAGATTTTGAATCAGTTTATTTAAGTGCTTGGAAATTAAGCTTGTTAGGCAGTCGGCTTAGGGTAATCATTTAAAATTCATAGAACTTAAACCTAAAAATGCATAAGGAAGTTTTTTCAAATATGACTAAGACCAGTTATCTTCTACTAGGTTACTATAGATATTTTCACTTCACATGAAGAGAGAAACTATTCTATATTTACTCATGGATTATGAGGGTTATTTATTTGATTTTTTAAAAAAGACACATCTGTAATGTCATCAAATTTAATAGAGAATGTAGATGAATAAGGGAAAGAATAAGATATCTTTGCCCATAGTGTTTAAATGTATGGACCAGTTACGTTGAATCACTTTAGTTAAGCATCTACTAATTGTCCAACATATCTTTTTTAAAAATAATTTTTTCTTTATCTTTTGTTTTCATATCACCTATGTTTTTCAGTATATCCCTTGTCCTACTGTCTCCCAGAGAGCCAACCTTTATAACAAAGAATAAAAAAGAGGAAAAGTTCAGCCAAACTAACGTATCCAAAGTCTAACAGCATGCAGTGTTCCACACCCTGCTTATTTTGCCTTTTATCAGCTCTACATTGTCTTTCAGGAAGAAACAGTATAATAAAGCGGATTTTGAGCATGTACCAGGCATTCTTCAGACATATTATTGGAGCAAATTAAATGACAGATTTGTTGAAATATGTTCTTTTTTGTTTGTTTGTTTGTTTGTTTTTCTGGAGGGGGGAAGGTAGGGGAATTGGGGTTAAGTGAGTAGCCCAAGGTCACAGGGCTAGTTTTATGTTAAATGTCTGAGGCTGGATTTGAACTCACGTCCTCCTGACTCCAGGGCCACTGCTCTATTCACTGCGCCACCTAGCTGCTGGAAGTATGTTCAACTAAATACCATCTCTATGAACTTTCCACACCACGTAACTTGATAGAGACAGTGTATCATAATGGAAAAAAATCTTGAATTTGGAATCAGAGAACCTGAGTTTGAATCTCAGCTCTGCTACTTAATACCTAAGGACTTTAGGAAAACCACATAACTCTTTTGGCTCTCAGTTTCCTCATCTGTAAAATGAAGGAGCTGGACTAGATGAACTTAAAAATCTTTTTCAGTTCTAAATTTTTTTTATCCAAAAGGTGATTCCTTTTGTTAAAGAGGATAGAAATGGCAACTATTTTTCAGCTCTTTTACAAATTAGAGTTTGTTTATTTAACCTAAACTCTTACTAATACATTTCTAATCTTTTGAACGCCAATTGAGTAAATGTTAATTAAGCACCTACTATGTTCAAGACACTAAAAATCAAAAGATTGTTTTTTAAGCAAGGTTATATGAGTACTAGTAAAATCCATAAGTATTCAAAGAGCCACTTTTGAGAAACAATAATTGCCCTTTTGAGGTCAATTATTGGTACAGTGTAAAAAAATAGCAACTTTTTACAATTTTTAAGTGGTAAAATTGAACCAGTTTCTCCAGCTCAAATATGAAGATGCTTTTGCTTATTGCAGTCTTATATTACAAACTGCTTTTCATATTAAATGCATTAAACTTGCATTTCAAACAATGTAATATATGCATCTCAAATTCAGTATATTCAAAATAAAATTTACTGCCTTCTCCCCAACTTCCCAGCACTTACGTATTACCATAGTACACCACCATCCTTCTAGTCACCAAGATTCACAACTTTGTGTTATTCTTGGTGTTACACTTAACTGGACATATCCAGTCAGTTTCCAGATCTTGTCTTTTCTACTGCCACAACATTTCTCACATGTCTCTTTCATTCTGCCTATACAGCCACCAACCACTCTAGTTCAGGTTCTCATAACCCACACCGATTATTTTATGTCTTCCTCTTTAGTCTGCATGCCTCCAACCTGTCCCCATTCTAGTCTGTCTTCTTCCTCACAGCCACCAAAGTGATTTCCTAAAGCACAGGCCTGTCCTTAACTGTGATCATGGAAAACTCCTTTTTTCCTTTCCCCATAGTAGACTCAATTAGCTTTTTATTATTTGTATGATCTGATACAAACTCCTGTGTTTGCCATTTAAAGCTCTTTGTAACCTGACCCCTTCCTACCTATCCATTCTACTAACACATTAGTCCCCTTTACCCTCTTTACAATTCAACATCTAGGCCTATATTCTATTCCTCAGATGATAATTCATCTCTTCTGTCACTGCTTTTGGCTGTCCTCCTCTCCACCCATCTCTGCCCCATCACTGGAATGTACTCCTTTTCTACCTTCTCTACCTCCTGGAATTTTCTTGGTCTGCTTTAAGACATAATTCAAGTGCTACCACGTATGGGGGGCTTTTTCTGGTCCTTCCAGTTGCAATTGCCTCCCCTTCCAAGGTTGTTGTTTTTTTTTAATTCAATGGGATTATGTTAGGTTATATCTACTTATGTAGACATTGTCTCCTGTAGTAGAATGTAATCTTCTTGAACTCTGGGACTGTATCACGTCTGTCTTTGGATCCCCATCACTTAGCACATAGTAGGGGCTTTATTAGTGCTTGTTGATTGAGTGACTGATTTCAGCATCTCTGTGAAGTGGATCCCTGCTTTCTAAACCACATTTTGTACTTGGAAAAAATCAAAGCGTAAGGAGTTAGTGTTGTTAAGTGATGATTGGGTACTCTGTTACTGGTGCAGGGCTAGGTGCTGTGGGCTGATAATGGTGGTTAAGGCATGATCCCTTCATAGCGCATAAGGGAGATGAGGCATCGGTAAACTACAACATAAAGCAGAATATGGAAGTGCAGCGAGAGAGACATAAATAGAGTGTGGGAGTTCTGGGCGATGACATTCAGCGGGGGTGTCAGAGAGAAGGGTCATGGAAGAAATGAATGTGAGTTGGCCCTCGAAGGTTGGGCAGGATTTCGTTAGGGAAAGATGGACAGTATTGCTAAAAGAGGGCACCCCAAATTAGGAAATACTGACCTCAAAGGTGTAGAAGTGGGGAAATAGGAAATTAGAACATAAAGCCTGGCTTGGCTAGTTTGTAGGGTGCATGGAAGCGTATATAACTGGGGAGACAGATTGAGACCAGATCAACATTTGGGTTTCAAATGTCAGAGTAAGAGTTTTGAATTGATTTGGTAGGTAATAGGGTGTTATAGGTTTGTGACCTATGTGGCAGAGCTGTGCATTAGGGAACTTACTCCAGTAGCATTATGTAGTATGGGTTGGAGAGTATGAGGGGAATTAATTCAGAGATTAAACAGCTTGAGACCAGAATGTTTTCATAACTTAGCAGCACTGTCATTTGCAAGTATAGGTCTTAGGACTGTATTGTGAAAAAGTGGCAGATAGGAAGAAAGATTCCTCTTACCTGGACCTTACTTTTCTACTACATTTAATAAGACCTGTGATTTCACTGGCACCAAACTGAAATTCCAAGTTGAAGCCTGGTGAATGTGAGTGAATAAGTAAGAGAGAAGTATCAGGGCCAGAGCAGCAGCTCTAGGAGAGTCTTCCCTACTTCTTGGCTTCCCTAATCTTCAGTACAGCTTAAAGCTAGCTATCATGTATTGCCAGTAGTCTTATGATTTGGTTTTTATAGTCACTTTTCTAGATTTCTCCGCCTGATGTGCCTCACTATTTAAGGTTTTGTAAATAACAAAATAGAATTTACTTTGTGAATGAAGCAGAATGGGTGTGGGTATGTGAGAGAGAGATGACAGTATTTCACTATGTGTAGTCAAAACTAATTTCTTTCAAATTTTCCAACCAGGGATTTAAGAGATTATGGCATCTGAAGCCCACAATGATAAAAAACGGAACCTTTTGTATATTGAGGGCCATTCCATTGATCTTCCTAGGAAAAGGATCTCTCATTTCACTAATAAGAACATGAAGGAGGTATGTTAATATTTTTGTAAATTTCTCAGCTAATATGTAACATAACATGTCATAGATTCTAAATTTTTTATGCTACCTGGTGAGTTCTGGTTAACATTTTATATAACAGAAGGGTAATAATTTAGCATTAAAAAAGTGTTCTCTATTCACAATGCTAAGGCTTGGCATAGTTTCTTCTAAACCATAATGAAATTCTTATGGAAGGAAAAAATATAGTCAATGTATTCTAAAATATAAAATGCACTCTAAATAAGAATGGACTAGCTGAGATTGACAGATTACCATATACCAGTAAAATCAGTTGAACCACTGAAGATTATGTCAGGTAAAAGTGGAGAAATAGTTTAATAATAGTTTAATTTAATAATAGTTAAGCTTATTAATAAATAGTAATTATTAATAATAGTTAAGGAAATGATGAATAAAAATAGATTTCTACTCTTTCCCTCATATCCAGATATTAAGAACCTTGAAGAATTGCAGATTTATTGGTAGCACCCACTTATTCTGGCACAATCCCATTAACAGAAACTTTTATCTAGATATACTTTCTCTTGGGTAACAGTAATTTTCTGCTTTTATTAATAGGGTAAGAAATCTCCAAAACAGTTGGCTGCTTATACAAATAGGTAAGAGATACTTTGAAATTTTGGGGAAGCAACAAATCCTGAAAGCTGGGAATGGTTAAAAATAGAAATGTGTATTAATCATGTTATCTGTAAAATGAGGTTTAGACAGTTATAATCTTAGGATTTCTCCTAGTATCTCAAATTCTTTGATTCTTTGTTTGATTCTTCATTCTTTGAAAGAGCAGCGATTGCTTTCAAGCCAATTCTATGACATTTATTACTCCCTCAGACCTGAAATTACGTTGTCAGAAATATTCAAAGTTAAGTACAACAGACTATATATAGCACTTGGTTGGATGGCTGTCAGATGACCAAAACTTTACTGCAAAATTGTCCCTTGACCTTTTAATTTGTAATAATATAGGATTTTATTTCCTTCTTTATTGAAATGAGCTAATTGTTTTTATAGAACAGTTGGATACGCTGTGAAAAGTCCAGACAAATTGCACAAAGAAGTATATTACAGAAAGAAAGTTCATCATTATTTTCCAAATCCTTGTTATAGAAGAAAACACTTCCCTAGAAGCAGGGGCTGTGACATGGCAAATAAAGAAAATGAACTGGCTTGTGCAGGCCACCTGCCTGAAAAATTACGCCATGAAGGTCGTACATTTTTACTTAACTCCAGTGATTCTAGTTCTTCACAAACAGAAAGCCCATCATCAAAATATAGTGGATTTTTTACCGAGGTGAGTGGTTCCATAAATTCTTTTTTTTTTTTAATGGAGGGAGGAAGGCAAGGCAATTGGGGTTAAGTGACTTGTCCAAGGTCACACAGCTAATAAGTGTGTCAAGTGTCTGAGGCTGGATTTGAGCTCAGGTCCTCCTGACTCCAGGGCTGGTACTCGATTCACTGTGCCACCTAGCCACCCCCATAAACTCATTTTTTACCGAGGATGATTATTTATATTTTTTCTTTTGTTGCTCTCTTCAGTTTGCAGAGTACCTCTCATCCTTTGTCTGTGGAATCTCTTGAGTGCCCTTGGGTGAACCTTCTCATGTTCAGATCAAGCAGACTTGAAACAATTGTGTCCACTTTTAAAAGTTTGTATTTTTCTGTGTAAATAGAATAGATTTAACCAGTTACCTATCTCCTGCAGGATCCAGACTAGCACATTGACAGGTGGCAGCTGTAGGGGGCAGGAAGAAAGAAAGAAAGGATCAGATCTTATAAAAAAATAGAGATCTCCTGTATAGATGCAGGAACCAGCTCTCCTGGCATACTTTACCTAACCCTTATTTCAGTGGAGTCCTAAAGATTTAAACACCCTAATGTGGTAGGTTGTCAATTGTGACCTTGGCTGTAATACTATAGAATAGCTTAACCCAGAGTGGTCCTTTGAGTAATGGTTTGGTAAATTCATGTTTTGTTTCTAGAAAACAACGCCTGTAGTCCCCCAAGCAGTAAATGATTTAAGGTAGCATAAGTGATAGAAGATGAATGTGATGATTAGAGAATGATTACAAGTATATAGTATTTTTAGAGAGATCTTGATTATGGAAATACAGAGTCTTTTATAGATGGTGCTTGAAATGATGTTGGAATTATGTAGCAAGATTCTTCAGCTTGCTCCTTGGAAAATTATGAATAGAAATTTCTAGAGGAACAGAAAGTTAATCTGTATTAGACAAAAATCAAGACAGGAAGGAGACTAGAATCAATGTTTGTGGGAGGTTGGTGGGAAGTTAAAAACATTAAAAAAATTCTTTATGAAATAAACAATTAGCCAACATAAGAATTAGAGAATGGATGAGATGATACTATACTTCTGTATAATAAATGTGAGAAGAATATTAACTATCCCCATTATAGAAGTACTGGTTTTAGGGGGGATCACAGTGACATAGTTTCTAATAATTGATGACCTGAGTATAAACTAAAGGATCACTGTGGTTGTTTAGGTGGGAATACAGTTGTAATTACTTCTGTATTGTGAAAAAACTACACAGTCTCTCTTTGCTTTTGCCTTTTCATGTTCAAATCCCTTTTCCAAGAAATGCTTACTGTCTCTGGCCTCCATCTACCCTGTACAGTTTTCAAAGGTTTATCAATTACTGCCTTATTGTTAGAGGCCTAACTTATCTTGCTTTACTCATACTTAATTTTAAAGTGTTTTTTTACCCTAAAAAGATTTAAATTAATACCATAACACTGTAGAGAGAAGCTGGACCTACTAAGATATTTTCTCTTATATTTTTATCCTCACACAAGAAGAAAGACTGCTTGATGCTCATTTTCTTCAAATGCTATATTACTCTAAATTATGAACAAAGCTCATAAAGATTTTTGGTTTTGGGGAAAAGGGACCAGCATTGTTTAAATTAAAAATCTATCTACATTGACCTGATCTAATTGAATAACTACTTTGGATCTTTTTTCCTACTTCATATTTTTTTCCTCCCATATAGCCTTTAACAAATTAGCTTGCTGCTTATCATAAGGTATCCATTGTGATACAGTGCAAACAACTTTGGACTTGGAAGTCAGGAGACTTGGATTCTTGTCTTGTTTCTGTCAACAACTAACTTGGGCTAGTTGCTTTACTCTAGTCGCTTTACTCCCTGAAATGTCATTTTCATCATCTATAAAATGAGGCATTGGATTGAATAATCTCTCTGATGTCTTCCAATTTTAAATATATTTTCTTTGCCTGCAGGTTTCTCAGGACCATGAGACAATGGCACAAGTCCTTTTCAGTAGAAATCTGAGGTTGAATGTAGCTTTAACTTTTTGGAGAAAACGAAGTATAAGTGAACTAGTAGCCTACTTGGTGAGGTAAATCATTATAATTTTTTCCATTCTTGATTCTCCTAAACTGTAGCAGCCAATTTCAGGGATAGCAGTCTAGAATCAGCTTTTCAGATTATGATAATATTGCTGACCAGAAAATTTTAACTCCCTGTACTTAATTTTAATTAGAACAATAGTGTCCAAAGTCAGTGTAGCACAAGAATCAGTAGTTTATCTTTACTTGCTGTGATAATGGACAAACTTGCTAGCCTTTGTAACTCCACTCTTCATATTGTAAATAGTCTGTGGATTTTGAGGAAAAACTAATGGTGTTAGTCACCATTACTGACTTATGTGAAGTGACTTAAATGGGAAAAAGGCTAGCTACTTAACCTTTGTTTCTCTTAATACTATAGGATAGAAGACCTTGGAGTGGTGGTAGATTGCCTTCCTGTGCTCACTAGCAGGTAAAAAGAGAACATTTTTAGAAGAATAGAAACTATGATCTTATACAAGTTTTTGTAACCAAATGTGTATTTTAGTTTACAGGAAGAAAAGCAGTACATTTCACTTGGCTGCTGTGTAGATCTGTTGCCTCTAGTAAAATCACTACTTAAAAGCAAATTTGAAGAGTAAGTGTCTGTATGAATCTCATCTTTCATTTTCAGCACCATTTATTGAGGTTCTACTATATACATAGTACAGTATTGGGCTATGCAGGAGATAAGGGCGATCTAGCTGGGAGAATAAGATTTATATGTGTGAAACAGCTGGAGAAGATTGAAATGGTATGTTCTCAGAAACTCTGTAATACTTTAGCATTGATGGTGTTGTCAAGCGCTGGGAAAAATTCAAAGTAAATGAAAAAAGTTTGTATTTTAGTAAGCACTTTCTGAAGGAAAAGCATGATTTTTTACACAAAATATTATTTCAGATATGTGATAGTTGGTTTGAACTGGATTCAAGCAGTCATAAAAAGATGGTGGTCAGAACTATCTGCTAATACAGAAATTGCAAAAGATGGGTAAGTATTATAATGAATTTCTATACTTTGCAAATAGACTGCTAAGCTAGTAAAAATTGTGTTGTCAGGATAGCATCAAATAAATAAATAGCAAGAAAGAAAGAATTTACTAAGCTCTTACTATGTGTCTAACACTGTAATAAGCACTAGGAATGCAAATATAAGAAAATAAGATAGTCCCTACACTCAAGGGAATTACTCTAATACGAGGGAAGAGAGCTTATAAAAGGGAGCTGGAAAGGGTGTAGGGATAGAGTAGAAAGAGTAAGGGTATCTTCATGGGGATAAGGCTGTTGGTAAGGAGATGGAAAAGTCAAGAGATCCAGGAGTAGAACTGGGAAAGCTGTGAGCATGATTGGCCTGGGCATTTTATAACATGGTAGTTCTAGCTAAGGCCTCGCCAATCAGGAAATGGTACAAAAGCAAAGGTATCTTCAAGAAGAAAAGGCTACTGGTGAGTGGGTAGAAAAGTCCAGAGAGTCAGGAATGGAGCCAGGAGAGAAGTGAGCATGGATGGCCAGGGCAGTTCATGAAATGGTGGTTCTATCAAGGATTCCCCAATCAGAAGAGAGGGTGCAGGAGCAGAGAGGCATCTGCCAGGTGAGATGGATGCTTGTATATATGATCGTAAACACAATGTCATTCACCCCCTTTCTTAATAGGGAAGATTTAAGGAAATGTTATGCTTGTTATAAAATTATAGAAAAAACCTTGGAGGCAACATAGTGCATGTAGTTAATCTAAAACTAGAAGATGTGAGTTCAGATTTTATCTCTGTGGCTTACGAGCTGTGTGACTGGGGCTCAAAGAAATTATTTGTCCAGTGTTTCTGCATCTCCAAAAGGGGATAACAATATTTACATTATCTACTTTGCGAGGATCAAACGAGTTTATATAAACCTTAGAATAACATAAAATGTAAGTTGCTATTATTAGGCTACTGTGATGATGCCTTCATGATAAAATTCTAAGATAGTTGCTTAAAAATGTACTTTTTAGCAGATTTGATTTCTTTAAATAAGTGCTGAAGATTTTCATATTAGAATATACAAGAATTTAGGTTATATATTAGAATATATGAAGAATTTCAGAACCCAGTAACCTCTCTTCTCCTGGAATTGACCTTATTTTTCACTAAAGACCGGGATGCCAATGCTATAAGTCATCTTACCCATTACAATCGGGCATTTCTGGAGTTGCAGGTATTTGGGGTGAAGAGTAAGGGCATCATATGGGGCTTTTAGAAGCCAGCCTATTGAGAGTTAAGCATATATTTCTTTAGTTTTGGAAATATGTAGATTATTCTATAGATGATCTTAAGTAGCTCCTGACTTTCTCCTAAGGGATTAGAAGACTACCAGAGTCAGCTGTTCCCTGTATTATGCATTATTTTCAAGTAGTTATTATAATGGAGCAACCTATAATCTCCATGAATAACTGACACATATAACTATAAATAATTAACTTGAGTTACAATATCATGTTGCCTCAGGATAAGTTCTTAAATATTAAAATTTATTCAGTTACTTTTGGATGTATCTATATTACACTGGACCGTATATGTAAATAGTGATGAATAAATCTTTGCTTAAATTCTTTTTTTTTAATTAAGAAATGTTCATATTTTAAAACAACAATTAAGTGGATTGTGGAAACAAGAAAACCATCTTACATTGGTTCCAGGATACACTGGTAATATAGCTAAGGTATGTATATAACCAAAGGTATATCAAATGTTTGACTTTAGATGTTCAAAATATCTAATAATTTAGCCTTATGAATTTGTAAAACTAGGACTACTAAAGAACAAGTCAGTAAATTACTTAGCCAGTTAAGTAAATGATACTATAGAGTCCTTAAACCAAGTACACCTCCCAAAGTGCCAGAATATTCTGGGTGTAGGTATAGCATTCCATTGCTTGGCAGGGAGCAAAGGGAGTATCCATTGGATGTCTTTCAGATGCATTTCAAAAGACAGTTGTCTTAAGAGGAGTATGATATCCTGGTGTGATTGTCAGAAGTATTAGAGAAAGCATTTAAGGAGTTTTAAAGAGACTCGTAAGAGTGGACAGTGGCACTTAGAAAGCCAGAGAGGACAGGCTCACAGTAAAACAGTTCTGGGCACTTAAATTAGAGCCACTCACCGTCACTCTTGAATGAAGGACTCTCTGACTGTGTTTTAAAAATGAGAAGGTAACTTGATCACTTTCTCATACCCATTTAATTCTTTTTATTTAGTGACAGATGTCTCTCCAAATGAAGGATTTTATGTTAACTCAATATTTGCATTAGAGAAATTCATATACAATAATTGTGTCCAAAAGAGATTTATTAATTGACTTATTCAGCTCTCTGGATAAGGAAGTGGAATGCTACAAATATACAAACCTAAATCTATATTAGAGTGCTAGAGGGATGTTTCTGCAGATTAAGATGCTGGTATGTCAGTCGTAAAGATGATCCCTTAGCCTTCTCTTTTTGGATCTGAAAATTCAAATTACTGACGTGTTAGAAGAGTTGCAAAATAATGATTGATGCACGATAAAGTATTATCTGCTACCTTTGCTTCCAGATATATAAGTTATGACTTTGAATATAGTAATAAGTTGAAGGGAATAAAAAAATCTAAGAGTAGGATGTTTCTTGATTAGCTAGAGGACCTTATCTATGTGCCAGGTTCTTTGAGGTCATTTGGGTCAAGTTGAACACTTATTTTTTAAATTAAATTGGGGAAAGAAGAGAATTTCCAGGCTGGTTTTAGCAGTAAAAGCAAAAGAAAGCAAGAAACCAGGATACTAGCCAGTAGATGTGGGTATGAATCTTCCCAGAGAGTTTAGGAAAAGTGCCAAGAAGATGGTGTTGGGCTATTTTCCTAAGTGAGAATCAAAGGCTGTAAATAGGTAGTTATTACTTTTTTCTTTGTGATTCTACATCCGAAGTGATAGCACAGATTCTGGAGCAAAGGAGGAACACCCTCCCAATATAGACCCTAATGAGAAAAAGAAGCCCTGACTCTTAATGCAAATATGTATGTTTTGTATGCTTGTATATATTCTATAACAAGCAATATCAATTTATTTGTATTTCCCCAGAGAGAAGCTGACATTTTTGGTTATGAAATTCTAAGAAGCAAACATGTCTCGATAAAGGTCATAGAAACCACAAACTAGACACTCAGTAATGAATTTTGGTAGTCACAGTTTAACAAGCCCTGCAGAGATAAACCTCTAATTTTCCAAGTGCTTCTTTTGTGCCTCCTGAGAAAAATATCCATTCAAACCATAAAATGAGTTTATCACCAGAATTGATATTTAATAGTGATTTTCCAGGGTCTTAAAGGAAAACATAAGCTACAGTTTGGGATTGCACATTTTTTAAATTCTAGAAAATATTTATTTATTTAAAAGTTTGCCTTCCCTAAAGAAAATACTGAAAAGTCTTGGGAATATTGCCACTCTTTAAAAATTTGCTGAATATCAGAGTACATTGGCTGGGAACTGGGTCACCCTAAATTTTAATTAAAAAAATCTTCCTGTTAGGACTTCTCATATGTCTTCAAGAAAAAGTAAAATGATTAAGGGTGTATTGAAACAATTAAAGTAGCATATTCTATATAGAATTTTTGTAATAAAAATATTGCCAAAAACATGTTTTCTCAGTTATTGTGGTGAGGTATAGATGTTAGAAAATGATATGCCGTCATTTAGAATGTGTATTTATATTGTGTTACATTTTAGAAAATTCATGGGAACAGAATTCATAGGACATCTACAAAAAGAAGACAAGTTTTATTCTTAATTTTGCCAGAGAACCTTTATTGTAAGATAATACTGATTTTATTTTGAAGTTATGTATCCAATTTCCAAGTTTCTTTATGGGAAAATGCTGTAATAAAAGTAGACTCCCTAAACAATTGAAAGCCTAAAATAACTGACTTTTTTTTTGAGGGTGGCAAACCTGAAACAGAGCTCAAGAAATATCATGATTGGTTGACCAAATGACCCAGGAGGCTACAAAAATAAGTCTGTGAGACATAGAGAATAGAAGCTAGAGGAGACCAAGGCATATGGAGGGGGCAAGAGGGAAAGGAAGGAAAGGAACATTAAGAGAGCACAGAAAAAGTGTCAGGGACAAAAAGAAGTGATGAGGTGGGAATAGAGAGACCATGCAGTTGGCTTTTTTATTTTACTTTAATGAGACAGAGAAATCAAGATTTAATAGAAAGTACTTCCCTATTTCTGGAGACCAAGTCATTTTAGCCTTGTCTCTTACTGCCTTCTACATCCTGATTTGTATAGCTTTGTTCTCGGATAAGTAATATTGAGGGTTGTCATTTTGAAGCACGGTAATGTCCGGAATAAGCAGAAAAATTTCTTTGTATTTTGCATAATGCACATTTAATGATTTCCAGTCATAGAGAGGAAGCACAAAGGGTCGCTGTAATGTGTGTTACTTAAGCAGAAAAGTGATTTATTAAATTGTTAATCAGAAATAAGCACTTGAGTTAAATGAGGGGATGTTTGTATATACAAAGCAGTGGGGGTTAGTATTGGCTAACAGTCTGTTTTTCTAAGTATTGGCTAATAGTCTGTTTTTATTTTATTCTCCAAGGATGTAGATGCTTATTTATTACAATTGCATTGAGAAGTATCACCTCCTGAAGAGGACTTCCTTATTCAGAATATTCTTGGACTTTGTAGCTTCCAGAAAAAGGTTTCTTCTGAGAACTATGGACCAAGGAAGGAAGTAGAATCTTCCAAAAATGCCATTTAATGAAACCACTAATGAAATCCTAACAATCTACTTCACATTGAAGTGGAAAAATATCCACAAGGAGCATCTTTGACTTCAATGAGGTGAAAGTGCACTATGAAAATTGTACGCCTTTGCTGCGTTTGGGCTTTGTATGGTTATTTGGGGAAAAGTTGTTTAAGTGCTTCAGTGTCTTATTGCAGTCCTTCACATTGTATAAAAATTTAATTTATACTGACATGAAAAGATAAAATGGGCAAGACATTTTGCTAGGAGCCACAAAGACCAATCACCATTAATATTTTTTTAAGATTGTGTTTTATAAAAAAAAACCACTAAATGTGTGCAGCTACTTTGTGATCATATTGAAAAGACTTTAAAAATGTTTAAAACAATGTAGCAAATAATGGATAATTTTTTGACTCTGAGATACTGTGTAAAGCAAGATGCCTTAATTATTAGTATGTTTAAAAAAAGCCAATCTCTCATGTTACCTATATCTTATAAAACAGCCATGCATACAGGCATGAAATCAGGGGTTTTACAGTCGTATAGAAAATTGATTTTGGAACCTATTTCACACAGTTTGAAAAACTTGAGGATATTTTTCTCTGATTTTTGCCAGAATCGTGTGTGTGTGTGTGTGTGTGTGTGTGTGTGTGTGTGTGTGTGTGTGTTAAAAGCTGAATATTAATTGGATGAATGCTTAACTGGAAATGTCCTTGCAGTTAGCTAATTTATATTCACTTTTTAAAAATTATATTTGGATTTCTATTACTTTCAGTTCTGAATCATTTAAACTCCTTTTATTTGAGTAAATATACTAAATGTTTCTCTTTTCTTTTTGCTTTTTAAAAATTCATATAGTGTCATACATGTCCTAAATTCTTTCTCATCACTTGTGTTTTGGATAGTAGTGTCTAATGCTTTAGAAATGTTTACAGCTAGAGTTGACCTTATGTTCTCCATCCAAATAATTGATACACTACCTCCTCTAATGGTTGCTTTGAAATGGGGTTCATATGTACTCTTGGTGTGTACAAACCCAGTTTTGGTATGATTAAACAGTGGTATGTGTTAAAATTCCATGACTTTTGTCAATACACTTTATATTACCACTAGGTAAGGATAGGAAAGTTTATATACCACCAACTCACTTAGAATACACCTGGTAGAGATTTGGCCAAACAGTTTTGGGAATCGATTTTCCCTGAAATGATGAATGTACATCTGTAGCATTTGCCCAATCAGTGACTACTGATGTGAATACTGAATGTGCATCTTTCTTGCTTTAAAAGGGTAGCTTTCACTGATTCTGGATACTTTTATTATGCGGTTATGTCATACACAGTAGAAAACCTGTTGTGATCATTGCTTTTGTTGAGTCTTAGAAATGTTCCATATTACTCTAACTCTGTGATCTTAAAAGGACTTTTTCCCCCAAGAAGTGAGAAGGTAGCGAGCATTTATTTATTAATAAATAAATTTGAGATAAGAAAACATTAATTTCCCTTACTTCTCATTTATTACACTATTTATTACTGTTTTGATTGAATAAATAATCTGAGCTAGCTAGTCAATGGATTGGAATACTATACTGATGAGACTTAGAGAATAGAGATTTTATTCTTTTTAGACTAGTTAGTTTAACAGAAAGGTAAGTGTATTGAGTGTCCCCAGCCAGTCTTCCAAATATGTACCCTTGTTGACAAGGGGAACCAGTTGTGGATAGCTCAGCATAAAGCAATCATAACTGGAAAATAATTCAAAAGTATATGTTCTGCTAACTGAGTCATTAGTGTCTTTTGATATGAAAGAGCATTTTATGAATACTACTTTTATTAATACAACTTCTGTGTTGATCCTTACATTGGAACAAAGTTTTTAAAATTTTAATGTTTTAATAGATGTTGTTTAGTTGATCTTAAGTAAAAATAAGATAGTGTATATTGTCTTGTTAGACAATATACATAATAAAAATGTAATTACCTTCCCTTCCCCCCTCCTCCCTGCCTCTGCCAGTAAAAGGAAGAAAAGATAAAGAGCCTTTGTATCTGAGCTCAGACTTTTTCGATGGGAATGCATGCCACTCCACTTTAAACACTCTAAGCTGTATAGGCAGCCTGAAAATCTAAGTAAAAACTATTGAGTAGCCCACACTCCTGTTTTTCTGTTTTTCGCTCTTGTGTTTTTTATTTCAGTACCTACCTCTCCGATGTTGAAATTTGACTAGTGTTTGTAAGTGGCTTTTAGATTGCAGAAAGAAAGGTATTAGATAAACAAGTATAATTAAATACTGGTGGTGTTAAGTTCTGCTCAGCTACAATAATTTTAATCAGAACAGTGTTGAATTCCAGAAGGAGCCAAAGAAAGTGTTTACAAAGTATTCTGGTAATTGTAAACAGTTCAAACATGGTTTGACCTAGATTAGGACAATTGCATGCTTGTTGCCCATTTGTTAAACACTAGCAGTGTTAGTTCAGTGGCTATATCTTATACGGAATTTAAGGACTAGACAGGGTCCCTCTCCATTAGGGACCAAAGAGACACTTCCACCTTTTCAGATTATTTTCTTGATTTTACAGCCTAGCAAATCATTGGGACTAGAAATTTAACGATGTGATTTGAGATTATCATGTTCATTTGGGCAGGTTGTGTCCTGAAGAGTTGATCATGATTAGAATGACATGAAAAGTTATAAGGCAGGGATTATGATGGCATGGCTTTAAGAATAAGTGGTCTGATGTTAGCAGTACCCTGTTTACATAGAAATTGTAGAGAGTCCAGGGTTATATGATAGTTTGCATATGTGCTACCTATATTTCCTTTGTGGGGGGGTGATAAATTTTTGCAACCAAACATTGGAGACTACTGAGTAGTTAGCCTTGACATTAGTTGAAACAAAATTCTGCTAAGTTCTGTAAAGAACTGCTGCTTAATTTGTAACTGAATCTTTTGTTGTTAAAATAATAATCTTACCGACCTTAGAATATTCTTACACTTGGAAAGCTGTTGAGAAAGCAAATAATATGCTACAGAAATAAAGATTAAATTATTATGCTCTCTAAGCCCAAGTTACATGATCAGCATTTTTAGCTATTTGCTTAGATACTTAAATCAATATAGGAGCCACAACTGGAAAAAGAAACAGTTTTCATTAAAATCTAACACTACTGCACTAACGTCTTATCCTTCCAAACCCAGTTGCTGTCTTCTTATTTAAAGTCATGATAATATCAGTTGCCACTGTCAGTTAAAAAAATAATAATTATAACTTAAGCAGCTGACTCAACTAGTCTGATCCATTTCATATAAATGCAGCAGACTCAGTCTTTTGACATAGGGTTTTTCCCTTGTGGGTCACTTCAACTAGAAATAGTTTTGCTGAACATCTGCTGGCAGGGATTTACTATTCTTTTTCCTCTAGCAAGTTAGCTAATTTGAGCATGGTTATAAAGCCTTTCTTTTCTTGTAGCATAGTCTGAAGAAATCTAATAGCAAATAGGTTTAGAGTGAAGAAAACATCTCCAGACTTAAACTCTTATGATGTGCCACAACCTTTTTGGTTATTTAGTAACAGCACTGTATTCCTCTAATCAATAAGAATATAACAGGTCATTAAGTACCCTAAGAACATGACTTCAGATCATTACAGATCAGCCCCGCAAGCTAAACCATAGACCAGCCTCCACAAGTAGGGTACAAAATTAGTGGCATCCTCATTGAAGATTAAGTTTGCTATCCAGCATGCTACATTGTTGATTCAAGAATTTTGTTTCACATCAGGATCTGCCATGTATTCAGCCGCTATCCATATCACTACAGTGTAATCTCAGCATAGCAGTAAAGCTGGACTTACAGGAAGGACTTAATGCATATTAGGGGTTTGAAGCTGGCATCCTGTTTCCCTTTTACTGTCACTGGAAAGGGAACATAATCAACACCTACTTTCTGCCCTGGAAATGAGTCACAGAAACTCAGATTTGAGTGCTGAAGGGACGGAGGCCTCAGAGACAATCTAACACAAATTGTAGAACAGAAATGGATTCTAGAGCACCCCTGAGAAGTGCCTGTATTACTTCTTAAAAAACACTACCTTCAGAGACCTTCTACTTTTAAATAGTTCTGATCATGGCAAAGTCTTTCCTTCTCTCAAACAGAAATCTGTCTCTGGGTCACTTTTACCCACTTTTCCTAGTTTTCCCTTGTAAGATCTTTTCTATATTAAAATAATTTTCTCAAATTTCACAGGGAATCAAAGTTGAGAAACAGGGACATTTGTTGATCTCCAGTTTGTACTACTTCCAAGGTCTGTAGAGGTGGCTGATAACTCAGCAATCGCTTCTGGATAGCTATAATTTTTTTTCTTTGTATCAAGCCAACAGCTGCCTCCTTATATTTTTCTATTCATTGCTTCTAGAAAGAAGCAAAAGTCACAGCCTTCATGTACTTGACAGTTCTTGAAGTACATAGACAGCTGTTTGTTCACTCTCCCCCGCCAATATTTTTCATTTCTAGACTACTCATTCCCAGTTCCTTTAGTTGAACAAGATCTATAGTCCTTTACCATACTGTCCTCCCACCGCTGGAAATGCCCAAGTTTGTCAGTATCTTTTCTAAAATGTGGCATCCAGAACTAACATTTCAAACTGGATGTCCCATGAACATCTCAATAAGTCCAAAACAAAATTCTCTTTCTTGCTCTCCACCTTCTCCCAGACCCACTCCTCTTCCAAACTTCTCTATTACTATCAAGGGTACTGTTATCCTTCCAGTCACCCAGATTTGTTGGGTGTTATTCTTAATTTCCTCATTCTTCTTCACACTACATACCCAGTAAATTACCAAATCGATTCTCTGCAACATCTCTCATGTACTCCTTTCCACTCACACAACAACCAGCCTTGTTCAGATCCTCAAGACATCTTGCCTATACTACCACAACAGCCCTCCCTTTGGTCTCTGTGACTTAAGTCTTTGCCTACTCCAGTCCACCCTTAACACATTTGAGAACGTAATTTTCCTAAAGTGCAGGTCTGATCATGTCAACTCCTTTCCCCTGTTCAAACTCCTGTGACTCCCTGTATTAGCTCATGCATCAAATATGAACTCTAAGCTCTTTATAACCTGGCCCCCTGCCTTTCCAGTTTACTAAGGATTACTTCTATCCTCACACTCCATGATCCAGCTGGATTGGCCTACCCATTGTTGTACTCATGCAGTGTGCTGTCTGCAGTCTTTGTGCCTTTACTCTATGTCCTCTCTCCCCCTACACCACCCTGCCCGGGAAAATGCCTGCAATGCAGTCCCTCTTCACCTCTGGATTTTGCTCCTGAAGGTAACCAGGGAATCCCCAGCTGCCAGTACATCCTTGCCCCAAACTAAAGGGGATTGATTTAGTGTGTGTCTGTATGCTGTGTAGATTTGTATGTGTACAGGTCTCCCTCTTTAGAATATAAGCTCCTTGAACGCAGGGACTGTTTTACTTTAATCTTTGTATTTCCAGAGCTTAGCATGGTTGCTTGTACATAGTGATGCTCAATGAATGCTTGTTGAATTATTGGTATACTATCATCAGTGGAAAGTACTGTGGGACTATTAGACACTCCCTTTGTAATAGATACTGTGCCTCTCTCAATGTAGCCCAAGACTGTTAACATTTTCTGGCTGCTGTTACATTATTGACTCAACTTCAAGTCCACTAAAACCCTAGAAAATTTTTCACACAAATTAGTTTAAGCCATACCTTCCCCATTTTGGACTTGTGTGGTACACAGATTGATTTTTTTGAACCCAGCTTTTTTTTTTATCCCTATTGGAATATCATCTTATTGAATTCTTATCCAAGTGTTGTTTTTTTTTTTTACCAGACCTCCCCAGTTTGGTTCATGAATTTCTCTACATGAGTATGTACTAGAGAACAATTCTTTGTTACCACCTCCTTAATAGAGTGCTAGGCTTGGAGTCAAGAAGAATGGGGCTCAAATATATGCTCAGATATTTATTAGTTATGTACTGCCTTAGATACTTATTAGCAGTCTTAGTTTCCTTAGCTGTAAAATGGGGCTAATAATAGCACCTCCCTCACAGGTTCCTTGGGAGGATTAAATGAAATAATGCTTGTAAAGCACTTTGCAAACCTTACAGTAATATCTAAATGTGAGTTATTATTTTAAATATGATATACTAGTGATGGCACATATCGAATGGAGTCTCTGATACCTTTAGAGGTAAAATTTCACTCTTGGCATTAAGACATCTCATGTACCTTGTTTATCACCCATACTTCACAACTTTTGAGTATAGCTTACTCTTTTGTACTGATATTCTTTCTTTCTCATAATTGCTATTTGCTGTACTATCTGATTTCAGATAGAGCTGTGACTGGTTTTTTCCTTTACCTTTCATTTTTAATTTAAAATTTTCTTGATAACATTTGCATGTCTTCAAGAAAATTAATTTTTTTTCCAGATGTGTTTATATTAATTTTTCCGTGGCAAAGAACTAGTCATTTTCATAAAGCCATAAATTTCCAGAACCTGAAGTATGATAATCAGATACCATCTTCTTAACCAGTTGTTCACATTCCCAAATTCACCTTTTTCTTTTGAAGTCCCTATTTTCAAACGGTAATGAAAACATCATTTATGTTGTTAAGTACTTCAGTTTTTTGCACAAAACTTGATTTTCCAGGAACATTTTCTAGGTTTCTTTTGGTGTGGTGTGCTTTATCTTTATGTGAATTATCAGTAGTGTATAGCAGTTACCACATTTCACCAATACTGGGAGATTTTATATCAAATTTCAAACTTCTTTCCCTCTTGGAAAAACGGCATACTTCTCTCTTTTTTTGCATCAGGTCTGCAAAAGAATGTCTTAGCACAACTCTAAACCTCAGCACCTAGATTTCACTTCGTCCTTTGACTAGAATATGACCTGTTTCTTGGTGGCACTTGTTGACTCATAGTCATTCAACAAATATTAAGTGCCTGTTATGTTCAAAACATTTCTAGATATTGGGGATCTTTCTGTGGCCTGTGGGAAGCTGTTTTGCCTGAGAACACCTGTAGTTTACCCTCATCTTCCTTTGAAAGAGTTTCATACCTATGCCTAGTGCCAAAAGTTTAGTGATTCTTCATTTTTTGTTTCTTGTTCTTCCATTGTTTGACCTTCCAGTATAGCTTAGAATTCTTCTGTACTTCTTTAGATTTTTTTTTCCCCTCTTGGTTTCCCCTTTTAACCATTTCTTTTCATTCAAGCAACACTTCACTTTCCTTGGTAATTTAGAGAGGGTTCTTCAGCTCATTCACCTTCTGTAGTAGGAAGGCCAAGCAATTTATCGTGCACTTTACTGCTGCTACTTGCCACTGGCAGAAATTAAACTATAGCACATTCTCTATAGATCAATGTTAAAGCTCTTTGCCCTTTATATGTGATAGAGCCAAAATCCTTAAGTCTTTGTTATTCTTATGGCTCTAACTCTTAGGTTGGTGGCCCCTACTTGCTTCCTTTCTCAGCCTGATCAGCTGTTAGTTTCCTGCCAAAGCACTGATATAAGCAGGAACTGCCTTCCGTTCTCTCTTTGAAGGTGCTGTGTAAAAATCTAGCTTCCAGTCATCCTTCTGCTACTCCACTTCTCTTGTTTTCTTTCCTTCCACTGCTAATCAGACCTCAGACATCTACCTTTTGATTCTTAGTTTGTCAATATGTCATTCCCTCATCTTGATTATAAAAATCATTATGAACTCTGCAATATTTTTGAAAACATTTCTAGAATTCAGTATCACATTTGTGTTTTCTCCTTATAAGAAATGAGGCATTTGGACTTTTTCCTTTAAGAATTTCACATGCCTTTTGGGATCTGTTATATAAGGAAGTAAATTTAGTATTGCACAGAGATGTGTGAGACCAAAGGAGCTAAACTGCCATAGTCTGGAACAAAGATATTATTATTCCCTCTCTTTGTTTTTGTTTTTTTACTAAAGCAGGTGGGTTTTGTGCTATGTAAGTTTTCATGCTGTTGCAGAAGTCAGTTGAAGTGCCATTAATTTCCTACAGGTTGTTGCTACGTTTGTCTTTCTGTTGTTTGCTTTTCACATAAACTACATAAACCGTCTTTAACTTGAGGGCTGCCTTTGTTGATGTGTTTTCTGTTTCTGCCTCAGTTTGATCTAAAGGCAATCCAGAGATTGATGTGACTGAAAAAAAATTGAAGGTGAGAAAAAATTCATTTCAACCTAAATTTCCTACAGATCTTCTAGGAGAGAAACAGGAAGAGTATGAGAAAGAATGGTTTGAAGGATACCCTGAAAGCTCACAATGTAGGAATCCATTTTCTTTGACAGTTTCTAAGTATTGAATTAAAACAAAAAACCATTAGCAGAAAGATGGCACATACTTATTGTTTTGATATTTGGAGAAGAAACATTAGTCTTTTGGGGATTTTGTTTTTAATTAGAAATATTTGGAGGCAGCCTTCCATTTTAATGTATTGACTTTTCTTCAGACATCAGAAATCATTTTCTGAATCAGTAAAAAGGTTATTCATTATTTGAAAAACTTAGGTGTCAATATTAAGCAGGTCAATTGAAATAAGTGTGTAGAGCTGGGAGTCAATTTTTAGATGAATTCTTACTTGTGATAACCATCATACTGTCGTACTTTGGAAAGAGGGACCAATCCAAGATGTCTTATACTTTTAGCTCTATAGGTTAGGCTGATTGAGTCCTTTCTGGTTATTGTTGAATACATTTTACAAGAACCTCGTGACAGCTATTTACTTTTGCACTCAAATGTTAATCTTAAGATTATTCTCCCTTTGCAGTTAAAGCAAAATGTTGCCATTTCCACAAGCTTTCTTGGGGAGGAGGGGAGAAAAGTTTTCTCTAGCTGAATCTAGACCAAAAGTCATAGAAATTCTCATCCTTTAGAACAAGCAGAAGCAAAGATGTAAAGATTGTAGTCCTAGTTCTTGGCAGAGGAGGTAAAAAAAGAAGCAAATTAACTTTTTTCTTTCCTGGCCATCTCTGTTGCTTTTTAGGAAGTCTGCAAGAACAAGCTCGAATGTTGCAGTTAATTTTGATGAATCTACAAATTGAATATTGTTAAATGGTAATCTGAAGTAGGAATTAATTTTAAAATAGATCTTGGCCATTTCGTATTCACATTTACTGTGAATAAAAGGGTGTGTTTGCGTATGCACATGCATACAAAAGAGGAAGTGTAATAATGTTCTATTAAAATGTATCCTGAAATCATAGGTTTATTTCCCGATAGTGTTACTTTTGCCACAGCAGAACCCCTTAGCAAACACTTAAAATAAGGCCTGTGGTTTACATTGGCTTTGTTTAAAAAAAAAGTATTTAAATGACCTTACAATATCAGCAATAAAACTATATTCTACAAATTAATTGGTGGTAGTGTTTGTTTTAACCTAATATAGTTTTTACCTTTGACTTCTAGGCTTCTCATTTTAACAACCAGAGATCAATGCAGAACTGTTTGTACCCTTGTGCTTGACTTTTTATGAATTATTCTTAATAATGTGATTTTTACTTCATTTATAAGTGTTTTTAAAGGAAAAAATGAATTTTCTCAAAGTACAAAAAAAGTGCAGTGTATTGAACGTGACTCCAACTTCTAGTCTTTGAAACTGTTCTCTCTGAAGAGAAATAGGAGCATCACCTAAAATGAATTTAGCAGGTACCAACATGTTAACCTTCAATAATATTTGTTCACCAATATATTACTGCTGATGCCTTTTTAAAAATAGCTTGTTCAGTCATTGTTGCTTTATCAAATTCCCTGTGGATTGAACAGTTACATTTTCTGCATTATGGAAACCATTAAATCTACATAAAAACCATAATGTTTTCATTCCAGCAAAAGTTTTCTAAAGTTGTTCCTTTGATATCTGGAAAACTGCATTGCTATAAAACTTTTTGATCAGGTGATATATTTGCAGTTATTTACAGATAACATCCATAATGAGCTTCATAGTGAAGTTCACTGAGCTCTGGAACAAAAGCAATGATAGATCTAACTGAAGGAAAGGTTTTGAAGGAACGAAAAAAAATCTGATTATAATGTGAATCCTCACATTTTTGCAGTCAGGAATAATTTTCTTTTGTTAGCAGATTAAAAACATGACCTCATTTTTCTGTACTCTACTAACTTTATATACTTTTAAATTTTAGATAGTTAACCACATATTTGTTTTCTCTAATGACTTTTTGTCAGATTTTTTTAAAAATTAATTATTTTTGGCTTTAAAAATTTTTTTGAATTCCAAATTCTCTCCCTCCATCCCTTCCACCACCCATTCAGAAGGCAAACAATATGATATCAGTTATACATGTGAAATCATGCAGAATGTATTTAATATTAGCTATGTGGCCAAAAAAAAAAGCAATAAAAATAAAGTAAAAAAAATATACTTCAGTTTACACTCAGAGTTCATCATCTGGAGATGGGGAGGGAGCATTTTTCATCTTGAGTCCTTGGGAAGACAGTAGTTATTTAGTAAACTGATATTTAAATTCAGGTTTAAACTGATTTAGAGGAACTTATTTAGGCTATGTCTTTAAAAGACAATACATTTCTGTTATTCTGCCATAGTGCTGCAGTTGTCTGCCAAGTTAATATTTACATTAGAAACTGCCTGATATCTGAAACAACACATGAAGATCATCACAGCAGTTTGTTCAATCCCTAATTAAATCACTCGTGATTTTAGTTTCTTTTTCAACATTATTATTTCATCATGTTCGTGCCTTAAATAGTATTTCTGTGACTTTTTCTTTTAAGAAAAGAGTAACAGTTGTCTAAACAATGAAAAATGTTACCTGTTTTATAGTAGTTTTAAATTTATATGGGTGTATACATGTACACACACAATATCTACCTGTGATGATATAACTAAATTGTTCACCTCTTCACAAGTGACCTGTAGACTTTCTAATTTAGAGAATGCACACTGACTAGTTTGAGTTACAGGGGAATCAAAAGAACATGAGTCAGATGAATACAGTAGAAAGAACCATGGATTTGGATTTAGACTACAAGTGCTTCTACAAAAGACCTTGAGAAATTCACTTAACCTTTTTGATAGAGTTTCCCCTTCTGTAAAAGAAGGAGTTGAAATATATGACCTCTCAGATCCCTTTTAGTTCTAAAGATATGATCCTTTGGTCCTAGTCATAGTTCTTGGGATACTTGTTTCACAAACTGTTGATGAGTTTAGTTTTGTGTAAAGAAAACATGTATTCAAAGTTAAAATGAAATCATGATTCCCCTCCCCTCCACCAAATAAATTGGAATTAAGAGTGATATAAACCTGCTTTCCTTTCCTTTCCTTTTATATAATGCCTTGGAATAATTTCACATATTACCCTTTTCCCCTAAACAAGGAAACTAACCATTGTCTCTTTTGAGTGATTTCCTTGACAACTTTTTAAGTAAAAAATGAAAGGGGTCATCTTTTCAGTGGATACAGATAGTGAAGTGTCTGCTGGGTACCATTGTTAGGAGATGCCCCTGGGCAGGGTGTACCTTGCATCTACTCATGTATCAGCTGTTGGAAATGATAATAATCTGGCTCCCGCAGATTATTTGCTATGTTCTCATGGGGGCTAGACACAGTACAAAATATATGCAGTGCTTATTCTTAAGAATTTTCCACTCGGCATGAATTTCAGTGCCTTCTAGGTAGTAAAGTACTGTAATAAACTGTGGAGTTGCAAGGACAAAAACAAAACAGGTTATTACAAAGTTGTCTGAGTAAAATAAGGGATTATAGAATTTTGAAATACTCAGATACATGAAAGGACTATGGAATTTAAGGACTGGAGAAGATTTTTGAGGATGCCTTTTGGCAGACTTCACCTAAATTATTTCGTATAGTGTAAGGCAATTTACTGGACAAATCAAAAATTAATTGGAAATCCTTGGAGATCACAGACAATCTGAAGTATGTTTAGAGGAAAGCAGCCAGGATTGTTTGTATTTGTTCACAAAGAGACTAGAGAAGAGAAGTCTCAGTTGAGGACATAGTAGTTGTCTTCAGATATTTAAAAGACTGGCATTAGAGTAGGGATTAGTCTTATTTTATTTGATCCTATGAAATAGGAAGCTGCAAAAAGCTGTATCTGTTTTTCCTGTGTTTTACATTATATCTATATAGGCGTGTAGTCTTCCCCATTAAACTCTTTGAAGATAAGTATTTTGTATCTCCAGATCCTGGCAGATACTTAACAAAATTGATTCATTTGCTGTCAGGAAAAATTTCCTAAACAATTAGAGCTGTACAAATTTGGGATCAGTTGTTCAAACATATATATCTTGAATTTCCCTTTGCCAGGAATACTTTAAGCAGAAGCTGAATGTGTGCTTCTTAAGAATGTTGTAGAGAGCATTTCTGGGTAGGTAGAGGTTTGAATAAATGAATCCCGAGGCCCAGCTCTTAAGATTTTATGGCCCAGAGAATCTAATTGGCCTACCCAGATGCACAAGTCTTATAACTGGTAGATCCAATATTAATTCCATAGTCCTAATTTAGTGGACCCGGCTTCTCTCAAATTTTCCTCTTTGTGTGTACACACTTATTTTTATTGGCCACCTCGCTATAGAAGAAGAAAGTAACTTCCATAGTGAAATATTTCTCAGCCCATAATCTAAGCATACTTTAGATAATATAGGTTAGTGTAAGAAAACTGAAATTACATTTGCAGTTATTCCCATTTTTTAAATTACATATGTTCAAAATTACCCATTAGAATTCATGTTTTCCCCACCCCCATGTCTTATGGGATATGCTATGACCAGGATACATTTTTAAAAAGATATGTTAGGTTGTTAGTAGTTTTCCCTCACATTTCCCTGCATATTGTGAGTTTCACAAGCATAGATAGACCTGTTGGAACAGGCACCTGGCTAGGGAGTTTTCTCTATGAGAACATGCCCTAGAAGAATTCTGGTTACACAATTCAAATCATCTCTTCATACTAGGGCTGAGAATATCAAAGGTATTCTAGTGTACCATACTGCCATTACATATGTATAGCTAGTATCTTGTTTATTCACTAACACTTTTGAAACCAGTTAGTACTTGGTAGACTACTTTTAAAAAAAACACCTCATTCTTCTGTATTTGCTTTTTAATTAAATCTAATTTAGATTTGGAAGCTAGTAAAATAGAAAATCTATGGTCATAGGGTCATAAATTTAGAGCTAGAAGCAGTCTTAGAGGTCATCTCTTACAACTGACTGACTCATTTTACAGATGAGGAAACTGATACCCGGAGATGAGAAAGATGACTTGCCTAAAGTCACGCAGGTAGTAATTGGGATAGGTAGAATTTGAATCCGTGTGTAGAGTGTGGAAAACCCAATAATTTTTCCAATATACTAAACTGGGTTCAGTAGAATGTTTAGCAAATATGCTGAGTTTTGCCCTAGCTTTTTGTAGGGAATTCCTTGCTAGAAGTAGGCATTACCAAGATGCCAAGAATGTTTGTTGTCATCGTTGTTGTTCAGTTGTGTCCAAGTATTCGTGACCCCATGGACCGTACCTTCTGTCCGTGGGATTTTCTTTGCAAAGATACTGGACTGATTTGCCATTTTCTTCTCGAGTTAATTAAGGCAAACAAAGGTTAAGTGATTTGGCTAATGTCACACAGGTGTCTGAGACCAGAATTGAATTTAGGTCTTCCTGTCTCCAGGCCCCGGGTTCTCTCCACTGAGTCATCTAGCTGCCAGCATTGAAATATTGAATATTTATACAGGTATAAACCTGTATGGCAAGTACAGTGAAATGAACAATGGGTTTGGAGTCAAAAGATTCAGCTTCAAATTCTACCTCTCCCATTGATTGCTTTGTGACCTTGGGCAAGTCCCTTGACTTCTTTCAGCCTTGGTTTCCTTTTCTCTAAAATGAAGGCATTTAACTAGATATCTTCTAAGGTCCCCTCCACTCTAAATGTATGATTCTGTGAGCCTAAGATTTATCAGTAAGAAAAGGGATAATCACACTGATAAAATCACAGATACTTTAATTATTGAAAGAGTTGGTGCAAGTAGATACCTACCTAGGGTTTAACAGAGTGTATTGAAGGTGGTGAATGTTAACATAATATACATTGGAATATTAGTGATATTTTTTATAAATACAAATATTTTTATACATACAAATTTTTTTAACCTGAAGGTATTTATTTTGTGACCAGTAAAAGCTCAAAGCCTATAATAATGATCACTAGCATTTTTTTATATAGCGCTTTAAGGTTTATGCAGTGCTTTACATGTGTTATCTCATTTGATCCTCACTACAGCTGTAAGGTAGGTGATGTTATTATTCCCATTTTACAGATGAGGAAACTGAAGCATGCAGAGGTAAAATGACTTTTCCTGTGTGACTTATCACTCAGTAAGTCTCTAAAACATAACTTGAACTCAGTCAGACCTTCCTGCTTCCATTCCAGTGCCCTAACCCCTGGACCATCCAGCTTAACTAGGACACAACACGAAGACACATGGGGACACTCAAGATAGTGTATCAGGAAAGACTTTGTAGAGATTATGACATCTGAATGAGGCCTTGAAGGAAAAGATGGAGATGGGGTTTAGGGATGACAAGAGTTATACTCTACACGTGGAGAACATGAGAAGCATCTGCCAATAAGGAAATGAGTCCAGATTATTAAAAACAATTTTCTCCCAATTCCAGTAAGTAGTGACTTGGGCATTTTAGAATGGTTGCTCAATAACTGGAAATACCATTTTCAAAGCGTTAGATAAAGCCCTATACCAAAAGTTCTCCCTCTTTTTGGGTGTGGATAACATAGAAATAATTATATACTTTAACCTGTCTCAAATGAAATCACCAATTTCTTAACCCTTTAAAATACTGTCGTAGAAATTCATTAAAGGTCCAGTTTTGATTTGGTCGTGCTTACATATTAAGGGAATTTCCACACATGCTTACATATTAAGGGAATTTCCTTTTTAATGATTCAGAAGGAGGTGCCTTAGCCCTCCAAGAACTTCATTTCTAAACAAAGTTTAACATTTAACCCAAGTTTTTGGACCATAAAATTAGGGAAGTATCTGAATTCAAATATTCTACCTCTGAAGGACTGATAAATTCTCTGTGTGTACTGTGATAGCTTAAGCACTAAGATGTAAAACTGCCTTGGTTACACTAATTCTTGTTTGACCTGAGGAAGAGAGGCGTAGAGAGGGGACCTCACTGTGGCAGACATACTTCTGCTGAAAACTTGTGCCAGAAAAACAGCTGCTAAGCTAAATCCTTAATAAGCTTAACTTACATCACTGTAACCTGACTTGCCTTCTTTGTAAAAGATATTAAGAATCTGAGTATACATACAGAAGTAAAACATTTCATTTCAAGCTCTGAACTCTTGTCTCTTGTAAGCATTGCAACATAAGTTTCAGAAGTATACTCAACTTGTATGAATCCCCAGTATGGCGTTAGGCACAATAAAATTTGTTTCCTGATGCCTATTCAGGCTTCACCTTGACGTTTTCCATTGCGCTCAGGTTTGACTCACTCCTCATCACCATTTACTGCTCTCATGCACCCACAGCAGCTCTTACATGAGGCATCGCAAGACCATCAACACATTTTACAGAACCTCAAGCCTTCCTTTCCTTGGATGTGGTCTTGAGGTTTTCCTGCACTGTTTGCCCAAAAGTCTTTATGCAAGTTCAAAGCTCTACAAGGATCATCCCTGAAAAGTGAAGAGAAATGTGAAACATGTAGAGAAAAATCTAGAAACAGTTTTAAACCATTTGTCTAATTATTGATTATGATGTTGGAATGTTATGTGTATCTAGCTATTGCCAATGATAATATCTGAGTGATTTTGTGTTACTACAAAAAGCCTAACATGAGTCTTGCAATTTTGTTCTCACTGAGTCTGTGAGTATATTTTAAATTCTGAATGTGAGATACAGAATTAAACACAAAGTGGATGCTGTGATTAAGATTGAATAGCAATTAAATTTTATCTCCACCTCCAGTTAAAATAAACTTTTGGCTATTTATAGCTATTAGTCATTAGTTGTATAAAATCTATGTCACTTACCTACCATATATAATCACAGTATTACATAAAAACATCTTTATATATTGCATTGTTTTTTTGAGAGCAGGGAAATTAAATGTAATTAAAAAAACTTTTTCCAAATTTGGTCATATTTGTATTAGAGGCTTTAATAAAGAAGAAGGTGTCTGAACTGTGGCTGAATTCCAGTGACTAGTTGAAATTTAAACCGTAATAGCAAATATTCATTCAACCAAAATGTTAACTAAGTAATTTAAGAAAATTGAAGCAAAATAAATATGATAGTTTTTGTCTGTATATGTAAAGAAAAATAGACAATTGTTGTAATTTGTCCACATCATGGATTGTAAAGTGTTTTATTTTGAATTAGATACTTTCTCAGTTCACTTTTGTTCACTTTTAATTAGAGCCTAAAGTAATGTGAGGAAACAAGACAAATTAGAAAAATGGTTTTTGGAGTATTAGGTATCTAAAGTTAACTGCCCAGAACTGCAAGGGAAAGAACAGGGATTTGAGACATTTCCTCTAGTCATGGCACCGGTGTGATCCAGAAGCTGGACAACTTGATGCAAACTACCCAGGACAGATATTTCAGTTGTGACCTGAGATTCACAGAAAAGTGAGTGCACAAAAAGATGAAAGACTCTTAGTACAGTTTCCAAAGCCTTCTCTCCCTGTGGAGAATAATACCAAGAGGTAGAAAACTGCTGTGTTGTGTGCAGTGACCAGGAGTGGGAACCATTCCATTTCAGGGGAAATTGCTACCAAGGTTTTCTGTTTTAGGAATAGGGGCCCAGGTTCCTTGAAGGAACTTGGATGGCACATCAGAGGGTTTAAAAACAGGACACCTTTAAAATAGGAACATAAATTTAGACCTAGAGTGGATGTTAGAGATGTTAATCTAATCCCTTCGAGTTATAATTGAGAAAACTTAGTACTAGAAGTGTTAAAGGATTTGCCCTAGATATTCATTGGCAGAGCCAGAATTTGAATTCAGGACATCAGACTACAAATCCAGCCACTGTGCCTGAAAACATCAAGATGAAACATTTAACATTCTTCCTCAAAACAGGTTCTAGAAGAGGTTGTGCTTACCTAGATCTGCTCTCACCTTCTTTTCCACCTAGTCCTGTCAATGGTACCTTCACAATGACATAACTCATTTTCTTAGTCATACAGGTTTGAAAAACATAGTTTAACTCTTCCCTTTCTCATCCTCAAATATTCAGGGTTTTTGTTTCTTCAAAATTTCGCCAGTTACTCTAATTTGGTCCCTTTTCACCTTAGTTCCTGGAATATTTAGGAAAACTATCAGCATAACTGACCATATAAATAACAAATCTAATAAAAATTGTATGATTATCTCAACAGATACAGAAAAAGCTTTTGACAGAATGCAATGCCCATTCCTATTAAAAACAGTGAACATAGGAATAAAAGGAGTTTTCCTTAAAATTTTAAGTACTATTCTATCTAAAACCAGCAGCATTATCTGTAATGGGGACAAGCTAAAAACCTTTGCAATGAGATTGGGGTGGAACAAGAATGCCCATTATCACCACTATTATTCATTATTGTACTAGAAGTACTAACTATAGCAAAAAGAGAAGAAAAAGAAATTGAAGGCATTAGAAACAGGCAATGAGGAAACAACTGTCACTTTTTGCAGATGGGTAGGATGATATACTTAGAGAATCCTAAATAATCAACCAAAATATTTGAAATAACTTTAACAAAGTCACAGGATGTAAAAACAAACCCACAGAAATCATCCGCATTTCTATATATTACCAACAAAGTCCAGCAGCAAGAGATAGAGAAATTCCTTTTAAAATACCTGTAGACAATTTAAAATACTTAAGTCTACCTGCCAAGACAAACCCAGGAACTATATGAATACAATTACAAAACGCTTTTCACACAGATAGATATGAACAACTGGAAAATAATTGTTTATGGGCAGGCTGACCAACATAACAAAAATGACAATTCTACCTAAATTAATTTTCTTATTCAGTGACATCCCAATCAAGCTATCAAAAATTATTTCATAGAGCTAGAAAAAATAATAAAATTCATCTGGAAGAACAACGGTCAGGAATATCAAGGAAACGTGAAGGAAGGTGGCCTAGGCACACCAGTTCTCAAGCTGTGTTATAAAATGGTAATCACCAAAACTACCTGGTATTAAGCAATAGAGCGGTAGATCAGTGGAACATACTAAGTCTGGGGTGGGTAACCTGAGGCCTCAAGAGCACATGTGGCCCTCTAGGCCCTCAAGTATGGCCCTTTGAACCCAAACTTCACATTATGGGATACTGTGAAGTTTGGATTCAGTGAAAGGACTGTACTCAAGGACGTAGAGGGCCACATGTGGCATCAAGGCCATAGATTCTTCACCCCTGAATTAGGTACACGAGACTCAGAAGTAAATGATCTTAGCAATCTAGTGTTTAACCCAAAGATCCAAGCATTTGGAACAAGAACTCACTCTGACAAAAACTGCTGGGATAATTGGAAAATAGTATGGTAGGAACTAGGTATGGACCAATATCTTATGCCATATACCCAGATAAGATCAAAATGGGTACATGATTTAAATATAAAAGGTGATACCATAAACGAATTAGGGAAGCATGGAATAGTTTACCTGTCAAATGTATGGAGAAGGGAAGAATTTGTGACCAAATGAGATAAAGAACATTACTACATGCAAAATGGACAGTTTTGATTATATTAAAAAGAGTTTGCACAAACAAAACCAGTGCAACCAAAATTAGAAGGAAAGCAGAAAGCTGGGACATAATTTTTGCAGAAAGTGTCTCTGATAAAGGCCTTACTTTTCAAATATATAGAGAAGCCAATCAACTTTATAAGAACACAAGTCATTCTCCAATTGATAAATGGCCAAAGGATGTGAACAGTTTTCAGATGAAGAAATCAAAGCTATATGAAAGGTATGTTATATGAAAGTTATAAAGCTATATAAAAGAAATGCCCTGAATTACTATTGAATAGAGAAATGCAAATTAAAACAACTTTGAGGTACCACCTCACACCTATCAGATTGGCTAATATGACAGAAAAGGAAAATAATAAATGTTGGAGGGGATGTGGGAAAATTGGGACACTAATGTATTGTTGATGGAGTTGTAAACTGATCCAGCTGTTCTGGAGAGCAATGTGGAACTACGCCCACAGAGCTATAAAACTATGCATACTTATCTAGCAATATCACCACTAGGTCTGTATCCCAAAGAGATCCAAAAAAAAAGGGGAGGGGGGCAGTGGACCTATTTGTTCAAAAACAATCATAGCAGCTCTTTTTATAGTGGCAAAGAATTGGAAATTGAAGGGATGCCCATCAATAGAGGAATGGTTGAACAAGTATATGATTGTAATGAAACATTACATTACATGATAAACAAGATGCTTTCAGAAAAACCTGGAAAGAACTGATGCAAAGTGAAGTGAGCAGAACCACGAGAACACAGTTACAGCAATACTATATTATGATCAACTATGAATGAGTGGACTATTCTCAGCATTATAGTGATCCTGGACAATTCCAAAGGACTCATGATGAAAAATGGTATTCACCTCCAGAGAAAGAACTGATGGAGTCTGAATGCAGTTTGAAGCATATTATTTTTTCACTTTTTTTTGTGATTTTTTTTTCCTCTGGGTTAGTGTCTTTAACAACATGATTAATATGGTAATATGTTTTGCATCATTGCACATATATAACCTACATCAAATTGCTGTCTCTGGGAGGAGGGAAGTAGGGGAGGGAGAGAAAAAATTTGGAACTCAAAATTTTTTTTAAATGAATGTCAAAAATTGCTTTACATGTAATTGGGGGAAAATAAAATATTACTCAAATTTCAAAAAATATTCCTGGAATATTGCAATAGCTTCTTCCTAAATGATCTCTCCAAGTCTCCTCTCCCAACCTTCCTGCACTCTGCTGCCAGATTAACATTACTAAAGTGTTTCTTTTATTATGTTGCTCTTTTGATTAAAAATCCTAAAAGACTCCCCGTGGCATAAAGGATAAAGTTCAGCCATGGAATTCTGTTTATGTCCCCCAGTCTGTCCATGTCTCTAACTATAGGGATTTTGCACCAGCCAATTGTATAAAGAATGTCTTCTACCTTATTGCATCCTTGCCCTTTTTTATACCATTCTTTTCACAGGAGAGGTCCTGCTGTTTTCCAAGACACAGGTCAAACTCTGACTCTTTCTTGACCATGCCTGTTGAAAGTGATTTCTCTTCTAAACTTCACTAGATAACACTTTTTGGTACCACTTGGCTTGATGCTCATTTACTCCTTTCTTTCATGTTAATGTACATTTATCTTCTCTCTCAATTAGATTCTGAAGTTCTTGAAAGTGAGAACCTTGTGTCCTGCACAGTATCCATTGCACATTAGAGATGTTCGGGTATTATTTTTCGTTGTTTGTGTATTCCAAGATAGCTTCATAGCCAATGTTGAATCAGTCTCAAAGAGTTGCAAAGGATCTTTCTGAGGTTGCCTTTTCTGATACCTGGAGGATGAAGTTAAGGTTAACCAGTGAAAAGATGCCACAGTCTACCTCGTATCCCATTCTAATAAGTATTTTTGTTTTCTTTTGTTCAACTTCTGTGAGAAAAGTAGCATAAGAAGCCCGTTCTATGAAAAAGCTCAGTCTGTGACTAGTTGAATTTTGAGATGTTAGGTTTAGAGTGGGTAAGGCACTTAACATGTATCTCAGCTGGCTAAATACGAATAAAATTAGACATTGTTAGCACTTAATGCTTAGTGCTTCAAGGATACATGATTTCATCAAAAAGTACCTACCTCAACAAAGACTGTGATTCCTTTGTGCTTTTCATGAGTCACTGGACAAAAATAAAATACCCAGTGACTAGCTTTCTGGTAATAAGACTTGGAACTTAGGCTGTAGGTCCTCCCACAGCAGATACAAAATTTGTTGCCCAGCAGTACTTGATGCCTTTGCCACTTGGTACAACTCTACACGTTTTGTGCTCCGTTGGCACTAACCTTTGAGAACCCAAGGTTTCAAGAGCCTTCACAGCACAGTGAGGCATCAGAGGAAGACCTTATTGGAGGGTTATCCCCTGAAAACAATAGGACAGTGCAACGTGGGTCATATAGCTCCAACTCATACGCCAGGGAGCCATACCTTTAATGAACACGCCTCCACAACTTTCTTATATATTCCCTTACCTTAAGTTATCCTTGCAGTGTGGTATTTGTGACAATACCCCATATATGTGTGTATTTTATGCCTGGGTCTGGAAGCACACTGAAGAGAAGCTCAATAACAGTTTGAACTTAAAAGTTACAGTCACTATACACAAAGCTTTTAAAGGGCTTGGTAGGATAAAGGGTAGAGAAGAGCAGAGTTCCCATAGTCAAGTCCCTTGCTAGTCTTTTTTTTTCACACTCTTGGAAAATGAAGTTGAGAGCCAAAGGCTTTGACTCTGTATTTCAGAGCCAAAGGCTTTGGGCTGATCTATTTGAAAGTACCTGCTGATTCTCAAACTTGGGATCCCTTGAATTAAGCAATCCAAATATTCAAGTGTATACTATGTGGTCAGCCCTATGCTACAAAAATTATTTCTGAGGTTGGAATGAAAATTGGTCCCTGCCTTTAAGCAGCTAAAGAAGGGAGAAGGGGAATGATGACAAATTCATCTGGGTGAAAACAAAAACAAAAGCAACCCAACAATTCAAGGCAGTAGATCCGTGCTAAATGAGAGTTACGTGTGATCGTTGCTTGGGGGAGCCTTCACTTTTACCTAGATTACTCAGAGCAAGCTTCATCAAGCTGAGACCTGATGAGGGCTTCATAGTTCGGGGGTGGGGGGTGAGATGGGAAGCCAAGAGAAACCTGCATGGGTTACTTAAAGTATTTTAAATAACAGATGGTACTTTTACCCTGACACAACATCACTCAAAAAGAAACTCAAATTTGTCACTTTGCTGAGTGTAAGAGTATATGAAAAGGAGGGATAAAGATAATAATATTTGTCTTATCCGCCTCACAGGGTGGTTGTGAGGAAAACATTATAGCAAATTATTTGCATTTAAATACTTCCTCAAAATGGTTTTAATAAAATCTTCTATTTCATATCCCTGGTCCAGTTCACACTGTGCCCACATCTTAGTATCGGTATGTATCTCCTGGAAGGAATTCAGAGGATGGAAGTAATGGGGCAACTATATTTAAAGAAGAATGCTTAAAAAAAAATTTATGATCTTTTAGGTTTTTTTTTTTAGTTTAACCTTATTTTTTCAAATTCCTTGCCTTTTGTTTTCTCTTTAGGATAGTTCTGCTTCTGATATCCATGTTTATGCAAAACTTTTGTGTTCTTTTTTTTAGACTGGGCTTGACTGGTTAAGCCTGAGGAAGACAACATTAAAGAGCACTAACTTTTCCAAAGAAAGAGTCCATAGCTGTCATACTTGGCTCATATCAACTCATTTAATCATTCACATTTCTCTACTGTCAGTAGCCTATGAGCAGCTTCCTGCTTGTAGGTAAAGGATAGAAACATAAGCTCTAGTCTAGATGAATGCAAGTTCTTTGAGAGCAAGTGCTGTTGAGCATGTCTTTGTTTTTACAATTCTTGGTATGTTTTTGCTGATAGATGACTGGAAAATGAAATTTTTAGAAGCAGAAAAATTTATAGGCCCCATTAGGCTGTCTTTGGGCATGACTTAAGGAGGACTTTTTTGTCTTTCTGCACCTTATCCAACCATGACAGAAAACTAATTAAAGCATAATTGTTTATAACCATACAGTGCGTTTGTAACTGCTAGAAGGCTGTGCAGACCTGGGGTGTGGGTAGTTGTCAGTCATATATCATCCTGGGCTGTGCTCTTTTTGACAGAAGCATTCAACAGGCCTGGGTGAGGAGGAATAGGGAGGAACAGCTAGGTGGCGCAGTGAATAGAACACCAGCCCTGGAGTGGAGAGGACCTAAGTTCAAATGTGACCTCAGACACTTAACACTTACTAGCCATGTGACCTTGGGCAAGTCGCTTAACTCCTATTGCCCTGCCTTTCCAAACTCTCCAAAAAAACAGAAAGAAAGAAATTTTTTTAAAAAGCATTAAAAAAATAAGCATTTAACAAAATATCAGCATTTCTTTTACTATGTGAAGATTTCTGGAGACAAGATTTTGTTATGCAATCAAAACCAATGCAAAATGTATTACCGCTTTTGGAGATTAGTTATTGCAAACATGGGTCATTGTAAAAGTAAGCATTTTGGTGAAAAATTAACATAAGCTGCTTACCTTCTGTGTATACCTAGTCCAGTGTTCTGTGTGTAGTAAATAAAAGTGGGTTAATGGTGGAAATGCAGGTCAAACAAGGTCAGGGATTTGAAACTGGGTGCTGTAGTCACACAACTGTCCAGGGTTTGCTGGGATTTCTATTGGAGAAAATAGCAAAGCACTCATAGACTTTACTATTAGTACCTCTAATCCCCTGACCCTATATTGTCACACTTGGTGGTCTCAAGACATTAGGGGAATGAAAAATAATTTTCCATGATAGTTTTAATTATGTATAAAATATTTTACATCCGTTTTTGATTCTCACATCCAGGTCTCATCTGACTGATTTCAAATCCTATTCTTACATTCAATCAAAGTCAAACACTCTATGCTACCTTGCCTTATTTCCCTGATCTTTCAGAGGAAGAATCATCTCTTCTCTTTTCAACTACTCATACAATTTTCCCCCTTTGTTCTCCATCCCATTCCTGCTTTATTAGTCCAGCCAATATCCAATTGCTTCATCAGTTTCTCTCTCTTAAATGTTTATTTTTGCTCTTATTACTGGCTGCTTTCCTTGGGCCTAGAAATGTGCCCAAACTTCCTTTATTTTATGTACAAGTCTACCCTAATTCTCCTGACTCCAAATCTAGCAATCTTCTCCAAATACTTTATTCTTGAAAGGCAAACTACTATCCTATCTCTCTCCTTTTCACAAGGTTCTAGAAACAGATGCAAAAAGGTAGCCCCTTTCACTCTTATTCTAGCTATTGCCATTACACTGAAACTGCTTTCTTGAAAGTCACCAAAGGCTGAGTTCCAGCTCCAACGTCCTTTTCTTTGTTCTCATCTTCAACCTCTGCAGCCTTTGAATGCCCCATTTTTCTCGAAACTCCCTCTCTTGGCTTTTGTGACACTGTGCTCTTTTCTCTTCTCCTACTACTTTTCTTCTTTCTCTCTCTAGCTGTCTTCAATAAAAGCCTATCTCCTAAATTGGGGTATTCCCCCAAAATTCTTTCCACCACCCTCTATTGTTTCTCTACATTCTCTTCCTTTGCTGTCTCATATCCCATGGCTAGCTACCCCTTCATGGCTTCAAACATCACAATGTGTGAATAATTCCCACTTGATTGTCTCCAGCCCTAATCTTTCCCACTCACTGTTGTTCCAGCTGCTTATTGGACACTTCCACCTAGTTATTGGGTAAGCAACTCAAAGTTGGTATGTCCAATATTCCTCTTAAAATTTGCTCCACTTGATTTTCCCTTTTCTGAGTAATCATAACACTATCTTTACATTTATTCAGGCTAAAAATCTTGGAGTCATTTTTGACATTCCCTCTCTCTCATTCCCTATTGTCACACTAAATGTTGTTTTATTTCTGCAGGGCCTTACATCTGCCCTTTGCTTCCATGGTCACCAATCTTGAAGGTTGGGTGTTCATTAACTTTCATTTAGACTATCTATAGGAGACTCCTACTTTGCCTCCCTCTGCCTTTAGTTTCTTATTTTCTAATATTCTAAGAATAAGAGTATTCTTCCTAAAGTATAATATTGATCACATTCATCAGAGAAGGAAAAGAGGAGGAGTAGGAGCAATATTTTGAGACCCTGTTACTAATGGTATGGGTATTTTCTCTGCCACAAAGCACTGTGCCTTGGCAAAGTGGTCTTAAGAGTTGCAGTGATCAAAAAATTCATCACATTGTGCCCATCCTAGTAATAAACTTACTTGAAGCCTTTCTAGAGCTTGCACTCAGGTGTCACAGCCTTTCAGTGCCCGGGGTCATGTGCATGCCACAGTGAGCCATCAGAAAACTCTAGTGGAAACTTTAGCAAAATAAATTAAGTTGGGTGTGTTTAATGGAGGTGCAGCTGTTTTTTTCCTCCACTGAAACAAATGTACTGTAATGGGAGAGCTAGATTTAAATAGATTCCTTTTCATAATCCTACAGTAAAAATAACAGAAAAGGTCACATTAAGGCTATCTTGTGATAGCCATCTTTCTTGAGTTGAGAGAAAGACATAATTAAAAAAGGCACTGGATTTAGGAGTCAAACAATCTGTATTGAAGTCTTAGCTCTATCACTCCCTTTGTGATCGGGGACAATTCAGTGGGGGCCTGTTTCCTCCTTTGAAAAACAAAGATTATGATCCTTGATGAGGCAGGATGGGATAGTGGATAGAGAGCCTGAAAGCCAGGAAGGCCAGGTTTTCAGTCCTCCTCTGACATATTGGCTATGTAACCATGGGTAATTCTGACCAGCTCTGAGACAAGTTTCAGAGGAGGTGCTAACATGTTTGGTGGAGGGAATTTCCTCATCTTGGAGTGGCCTAAACCAATGAAAGCACAGGTGCAGGCCCTATTTTGCCTTATTTGCTTCACAGGTCTGTATGGAACAAATGTTTATACTGGTTATATAAAGATGAGTTGATATAAACCTTAGAAGCGTCATGGAAAATGGATAGAAAGCTTGCATTGGAATCAAGAAGACCTGTGTTCAAGTCCTCCCATTGAGTACTTACTGAGTGACACTGAGTAAGTTACTTAATTTTTTAGGTCTCCTAGCACTACCATAGGACTATAAATTGCCAATATTGATGAAATTACAGACCCAAACCAAAGAAAACCACTGAATGTAAACTACAGAAAAATTGTTATGTTTTCTGTAATGTCCACATAAGGATATTTTAGTTTGTGTTCCTAGAAAGATACTAATGACCAGTTGTCATCCAGGAAGCATTAAGTTCAATAATAAAGCTCAGGAGCTTATTAGGATTCTTAATTGTTTGATTTACATGTTACTCATAGGATAGAGATGAGTATAGGAACACTGCCCTTAGGGAGAACAGAGGCTTGTGGTCACAAGAGGAAGGTTGGGACTGAGAAGAGTTAGATCTCAAAAACTTTGACTCATTGCCAGTTGCTCATGATTCTCATTTGGATACATACATCTAGAGATGCAAAGATATTTAAGTTCCAACTCTCTGATTTTGCAGATGAGAATGCTGACTCAAAGAATTTAAGTGACTTCCCCATGATCACAGAGACAACAGAAGCATGCTCACATGTTCTTGTAACAGCTTGTGGTTGGGACCATTTACTTCCCCACAGGAAAAGAGAATGACCGATGGTAATTCATGGTGGAATGTAATTTGCCAATGTACTCTCTAGTCATGCTTATGAAATATAGTGAGAGATAGAGCCCACATCCTTGGACTCCAAATCGAGAATCTCTGCTACATCATTCTGGTTCCAAGTGAAGTCTGTAAAATAAAAGAGACTGATTGTCTTTTAATTATATTCAGAAGCATATGCTATTTTCCCCTATATATTCATGGGGGAAAAACTAATATAAAATGCAATTATCTTTTCATATTTCACCTGAATAAAGATTTATTTCTTTCTCATAGTTCAATAGATTGTAAACTCCTTGAGGGCAAGGACTTTGGTTCCATATATTCCTTGTAGGACCTAGCATTGTGACTTAACCTACTAGACATTTAATAAATGTTTTCAAGTCATTGTCTTTTTCTAAGTTTTAACTTCCCTGTCACCATAGTAGCTTATTATGATCAGGTTCTTTTTTGTTGTAGTTTGCTCGTTTTTCCAGCCTGTTTTTCAAATTTGGACTTTATTGTTAGAGTTGGGCTTTCCTCACCTCTGGGAGAGGGTAACTGGCCTGAGCTTCGAGCTTTTATGTCCTGCAGTTTTCAGAGCTAAATCTGGGGGCCTGTAAGTTTTTAATGCTTCCGAAGTGGTATGATCCAGGGATTGGACTGGTTATTGCCCTCCTGGTCTGGACCCTTGCTTCCTTATAACTGTAACTACTTCTCTCCCCCCCAAAACTGCCGCTGGGAACTGAGTACTAGGTGATAGAGCTGCCAAATGGTACCCAGTACTGTGTGTGTAGTACTAGCACAAGGTCTGCCTGTAATCTCTGGTCAGGTGTTCATTCTTCTTACTGATCCCTGCCATTAGAGGTTATGTTGTGGTCACCTCCAAGGTGCATTGGTGTTACCATTTCTGCTGTTCTGTGCCCTGGGCCAGTCCCCACCTTAGTGTCCACAAACCTCTCTTTCTTTTCTCCTAAGTTGCTGAGCTGCGAAAAATAACCCAATATGATTTTTTTTTGTTATGATGCTCAAAATTCAGTTTGACATGCTTTTTATTTAGAGAGGTAGTCTAGGAGACCTCAGCAAAATTGCTTGTTGCATTCAGTCATCTTGGTTCTTCCTCCGTCCACCACTGGGTCTTTATTAAATGTTTGAAGAATGAGTAGAGCAAAGAAAATTTACTAAATTGTTCATTCCATTTGATCTAGAAATTCTGCTAGTGGAACGAAATTTTTTTTTTTGAGGGGAGAAGGCAGGGCAATTGGGGTTAAGTGACTTGCTCAAGGTCACACAGCTGGTAAGTGTTAGGTGTCTGAGGCCAAATTTGAACTCAGGTCCTCCTGACCCCAGGGCTGGTGCTCTATTCACTGCCACACCTAGCTGCCCCTCGTAGAACTAAATCTTGAGGTTATTGTCAGCAAGAAAAGATCTATATGTACAAAAATGTTTATAACAGCATCTAGACTAGATGGCTTCTAAGATCCCTTCTTAGCTCTAAATCAGTGATTCTGTATGTGATGACAAAAAGCCAGAGACAAAATATGTGCCCAATAAATGAGCACATGGCAGAATGATTTCTGTTTTACCAATGCAGATAGAGTGTTATTACTACTCCATGAGGACAAAGATCTCAGAACCTTGTATGAAATAGTAAGGAAAGTAGCTTCAAAAAGATAACATAATGACCATGTAAATAAAATCAACAGGGAGAGGCAACAAAACTCTGTTCAAATGCGATGGTCGATAATTGTCTCTTGAAACTCTGAGCTTCCTTTAAGGATCTCTCACATGCTATTTCCTTCAAGTCATTCCTGATCTCTCCTGATTCCCCTAGTTCTTAGTGTTCTGTTCACCCTGTCCCAGTCCCCCAGAAAATTAATATGCATTTATTTTGTGTAAATTTTGTATTTACTTATTTGTGAACATATTTTATTCCTAAGGCAGAATTTAAATTCTTTGAAAACTGAAACTTTTATTTTTCTTTTTGTATCTCTAGTGCTCGATACGTAATAAATGCCTATTGATTGATTGGTCAACCAATGTTCATACCATATTGCCAAAACCAAGGACATGTCCCTTTCTACTAGTAATCCACAATCTGTCCGAAGAAGAGATATGAGGATACACCTCCTCCAACCTTCTTTGCAGATGGGGGGGATCATGAGTGTGGAATATTGCCTATAATATTAAACTTTTTTGAATATTTTTGTTAAATTTGTTGGAATTTACTAAAAAGAAAATCAAACCAAAAAAAAACATTCCATAATCTGTGTTGTGGGGAATGTACTTTGTAAAGGCATTTGTTTAGGTGTGTTTTGTGAAGAATCTGTTGTGTCAAAATAAAATGCATTATGAAAATATAGTTTCTTAAAAGAATGAGAAAAATTATTAATTTTCTTCGTGGGTTCCATTTCTTACTAGTTTGACCAAAACCTTTGCTCCATAACGTGACCACAATACTTCAGGTTAGTCTGCTTACTAGTGCTGCATTTCAGAAGTTCACAGCTTCTGCCTCATTTTTAAGTGGTCAAGGTTGTTTCATGTCCAGGTCATCTAGGTGAGCTATTTCCTGGCATGATGTACATGCAATTACAATTTATTAGAAACTAAATGTCATGGTGAAACGTGTGTTATATATAGATTTATAATGGGATGTGTAATCATAGAAGCAATACATAGAGATGAAAGGAGAACTGGATTCTTAAGTTCTATCAGGACGTTTATAACTAATGCTCCAATTATATCTATGGCCATGTAATCCACATGCCCTCATAACAGCTGAAGCATAAGATGATGAGGAGGCAATCCAGTCATGTTTAAAGTCTTAAGAAATATTTCTTTTTGTGATGAGTGGCTCTCAACTTCTTCAACAGTATATAAAATACAATGTAACAGCTACTGGGTGCTTCCACTCCTCCCCCTGCAGTCCATTAAGAGAAAAGCAGCATTCGTGATTTTTCCGGCTTACTGGTCCTGCCACCTGAGTCCCTCCAATTAAGAGAGAGTTTTTATTTATTTTAACTTGCTTTTTGCAAAGAACAGACATTTTGGAAGAATTCACAGGCCAAGAATACTGTAACACTATGATGCTATGACCTCTATTCTCTTTACTTTCAAGTTCAATGTGCTTCAATTTAATAACTATGCACTGTGCTAGATGCTAAGGGTAAGAAGGGTTTTTTTTTTAGCTTTTTTTTTTTAAAGGCAGTGGGGTTAAGTGACTTGCCTAGGTGTAACAGCAAGCACCCCAGCACACCCAGGGCGGCTACTAGCACAGGTTCTTAGATCTGCTTTTCTAAAGGAAAGCAACTCAAAGTGGGTTAACAATCTTACTTTAATCAATCAAATACCATTTACCTAGTTCAGGG
>CM053582.1:394112517-394155972 GCA_028627135.1 Pseudochirops cupreus
AGACCCACTGCCCAATCACAAAGCTACAAGGCACGGGCATTCCTGGAAAACAAGCCTGGCGCCACAGGCTCCACGTGACCACATTCAGCCTATTAGGGAACAGAGTATACTTTCAAATATCCAAGGGTCCTCAGTCACGTAGACACTTTAGCAAAGGGCCTAGGGGCAGGGAAGATCTTCAGATTCCCATAACACTAGGTTCACACAGCTAGTAAAAGTATATGGCTGGATTAGAACTCAGGTCCTCCTGACTCCAGGACCAGCATCTATCTACGATATCACCTAGCTTCCCCTGATAGAAAGATTTTTTAAAAAGAGTCCATGCTTTCAAGAGACTGCTTACTATATAATGCTGCCTCTACTCTATGTAATATCCCTCTAGAATAATGGTTTCCCTCATAATTTTTTTCAGTATTTGTTTCAGTAAAGGAATATTTGTACCACGTATTTATTCAGCATGTTTGTTTCAGTAAAGGAATAAATGTACCTACATTTCCATTTAATGTAAGTAGTTCTGAGTTCTAGTCAAGATGCATTTATTAAGCTCTTACTATGTGTGAGGCATTGTGCTAAATGAGCTCTGGGTTCTAGTTCCAGTCCTATCATGAACCAAGCATGGGACTTTGGATGAGTCACCTAACATCTCTGGGCTTCAGGATTGTCAGTTGTAAAATAAGGGTGTCACACTAGACCGTCTCTAAATTTCTTTCCAGCTTTGACATACTATACTTATCCCCATAAGTGCTTTTACTTCACTGCTGTAAGATAGTGCTAGTTTGAACTATACTGAATTTAAAGGAGAGGTCCTACTAGACCTGGCTAGTAAGCGTTTCTCTATGTGGAGACCTTCCTCATTGGGTGCAAATGCTGTCTTTTCCAAAAGGGTTATATTTCTGTTACACTCTTCTCTGGCTAGCTAGCGTTATGGCCTCTCCTATTACCCCTCCCTTTTAAGCCTATTTACTAGTTCATTTAAGGCCAACATGAACTCTAATCAGAGAACAGAACATCTTTAGAGGCAAATAATCAGAAACAGAAAACTAAAAACAAAGAACCTTAGCATATAAAAACTCAGGATCTAGGGTGTTATAAAACAAGTCCTCTGGCATCCCAACAGGAGGGAGCTCCAGATAGCTGCGTGATTCTTTTTTTTTCTTTTTTTTAAAAAATTGATTTGTTTGTTTACTTTTAGTTTACAAGATTCAGTTCCACAATCCCTTGAGTTTCAAATTTTCTCCCCTCCCTCTCTCCCCTCCCCCCATGGTAGCATGCAATCAAGTACAGGATCTGCAAATACTTTCACATTAGACATTAGTCTGGTTCTATAGAAGGGTTGTAACCTTGGAATGAACAATGGGAAACAGAGAAAAGAAAGAGAGCATGTAGTTTGCTTGTATTTAAACCGTATTTAAATTTAAATTTATTTAAACTCTATTCTTTCTAGATCTTTCTCTGAATGTAGACATCTCCTTCCATCCTGAGTCTTTTAGAATTGTCTTGTATAACCTTGTGCTGCTGAGAAGAGTCCAGCCTATCAAAGCTGGTCGTCATACATATGTTGTGTCTGTACTTGTGTACAAATTTCTCCTGGTTCTGCTCTTCTCACTTAGCATCAGTTTGTATAAGCCTCTCCAGGTAAATATGAAGTCCATCTGCTCCTCATTTCTTATAGTACAATAGTTTTCCATTACATTCATATACCACAACTTATTTAGCTATTCTAGCCACATGATTCTTTTTGTTGTTGTTGTTTTTTTTTTGTTTTTTTTTTGAAGCCACATGATTCTTAAAGTGGGGTTCATGTCTTTCTAAATCCAGCACTTAGCACCATGTCAGGCACACAGGAGCTGCTTATTAAATTTTCCTTAGTGTTTTTTTGGTCCTCAGTGCTTAATATAATGCCTGGCACATAGTATGTGCTTGGTAAATATTTTTTGACTGACAAGAAATCTCGGTAACATCCTCTGTGGTCTTCTTGTCCCTTGGGTGTTTATTCAGTGTTGGTTGGTATTCTGCTTTCTTTGAAAGACAAGGCATACCCTTTCAAAGACACTTTTGGCATTTAAAGACTAGTAATAACTCTGCTACCTATCTTCTGTGTGACTATGACCAAATAATTTCATCTGGAAAGTGGTATTTTCTACCTATCACCAAGAAATTCTAAGAGGATTCAAGGAGGAGCATGTTCTGAGTTGTCCTATGTATACTTACCCAAAATTATTACTAAAGAGGTAAGAAAGCCTTTTGAAAGCACCTGCCTCCATAATAGAGTCAGCCAGTTCTGGAAGCAAAATGATAAGAATTTGTCGAAATGAGTATTCTTTATAGTGAGGCTGTGTAGTTCATATAAGTATCTAGCTTCAAACTAAGAGCAACTCCTTTGTGTTTATTCCTCTGGGAAAGAGGAAACAGGTCTCTACAAATGCCTGGAAGTCAGATGTGTGGGTGGCAGGGAGCAGAGGAAAATTTTCCATTCTTCTCTATTCCATATTCATGGGAAAAGGCTCATTCTTTCATCCAAGCACTGCTATAACCATCATATTTCTAACCCTAAACGTCCCTGACAGTGCAGCCCCCAAATAAGAGATAGACCTTTTAGATTTGTGATGGTGCTGGTAGTGGTGGAGTTTTTTTTTTCCAGTGAACCTTCTGACCCTGATACCCATGAAATGTTTCAAGAAATATCTTGAGGGTATACTACTGTGCAATAAGAAATGAGGAGCAGACGGACTTCATCATAACCTGGAGAGACTTATATAAACCGATGCTGAGTGAGGGGAGCAGAACCAGAGAACTTTGTACACAGTTACAGACACACAGACTTAAGGGCTCCTCTAAGCAATGCAAGGTTATAAGACAACTCCAAAGGACTCGTGATGGAAAAGGCTGTCAACATCCAGAGAAAGAACTACGGAGTCTGAATGCAGACTGAAGCAAACTACTTGCTCTCTCTCTCTTTTGTATTTTGTTTCATTCCCTTGTTTTCATTGTTTACTCCATTGATTATAATTCTTCTTTACAATTTGACTGATGTTTAATGTGAAGGTATCTGCAAAACCTATATAGGATTGCATGCTGCCATGGGCAGGGTGGGGGGGAGGAAGGTTCAAGGAGAGGGAGGGGGAGAAAATTTGAAACTCAAGGGATTGTGGAACTGAATGTTGTAAACTAAAAATAAATAAATAAAATTTTAAAAAAGGAAGTATCTTGAGGAAGACCTCTAATATGTTGGCTACTTCCTTTAAGGAAGATTTGTGGGAGAACATAGGCAATCTCAAAGGGACAAAAGGGGAAAGATGGATTGCTGTCTCTACTTTCTTGGGGAGGATCTTTGTGGATGAGATCATACATTCTGAAGTACATTCCTTTTCCCGGCTGAGATAAAGAAAAAAAGTAGGGATGATAGGTATCAGATTAGAAATTAAAAGACCTTTCATATTGAACTTTCCTGGGTGAGCAGAAACAAAAACTTTCTTGGGAGTTTTATCTGGCTTAATACTGCTGCCATTTATTTCTGGTTGTCAGGCCTTCCCAGGGATCTAAGGAAAACTGATCTATTTGAATTCTAGTATCAGAGCAACTACAGAAATGATATACTATCATATAAGAAACTCAATACTATGATTCATGTGAAAATAGATGAGTAGTGTGGAATAATGAGAAAAGAACTGGACTTTGAGTCAAAAGTCCTAGAATTGAGACAAGCCATGTCAGTTTCCTTATTTGTACAGTAATAGGGATGATATTTGCATTACATTAACTCATGAGGTTGTTGTAGGGAAACTATAAAATCATGGACAAATTGCTTAACAGGTCTCACTGTGTCACTACCTAGCTCAAAAAACTCCAATGACTCCCTATTACCTATAGGATCAAACATAAGCTTTTGTGTTTGGCATTTAAAGCTCTTCACAACCTGACTTCCAAGTTACTTTTATAAGCTTTTATTATACATTGCTCTCTTCGTGCACCCTCTGATACAGTCAATCTCGTCTTCTTTCTATCCTTCACACACAACACTCCATCTCTGTTTTCCTTTCCTTTGCACAGGCTGTCCCCTATGCCACTTCTAACCTCTGCCTCTGTGAATCTCTATCTCTCTTCCTCTAAAGCTCATTTCAAATGCGTGATTCCCTTAGCATACTAGTCCATCCTCCCAAATTATCTTGCATATATTTTACATGTACTTATATATGCAAATATTTTCCCTCCCTACCCCCTTTTGAATATATACTCCTTGAAGAAAAAGACTTTCATTTTTTGTCTTTCTATCTTTAGCTCCTGACTGAATGATTTCTCAGTGCCCCAAGTAGCTCTTTAAGAAATCAGTTACTGGTGAGTTGCTACTCTGCAATGGAGGGAATTTCTACATTTCTCTAGGGAATTTTCCCACATGGACCAAATCACAAGTCTAGCCCTCACCTTCAAAATAAAAACATAAACAAAAAAAAAATAACCCTACATAGAATTATAGAGTAATAGAGTTGGAAGCAATCTTAAAAGTCATTACATCTAACCCATACCTGAAGCATGAATCTCCTTTATAGTATGCCAAACAAGGACAATCCAGCATACGTTTAAAGATATTCAGATGGGAAATTCATTATCTACTAAGGAATCCATTCCATTACTACACAGCTCTAATTTTTAAAAGGCTTTTCCACATGCAAATTTGTTATAATAGTGAGAAATAACTTTTGAGTTTTGAATGGTAGCCAGATAAGTACTTCAGACATACTGTATACTCTAATGGATCAGTGATCTCATCTATTTGGATGTTCCCTCTTTATGCAAGTTAGAACTCATCCACATTTGCTGATTCTCTGTACTCTTATAAAGGTTGCCAGGGACTGTTCTCAATTTTTCTTGACGTTGAAAGAAAACAAGTTGAAAGCACAGACTTTACAATGCTATCCCTTGCTTCTATTATATGATCAACCTGTCTTTTTTTTATTCCTTTGACAATGTCCTTTTCTCTAGCTCTTTATAGTTACTGATTTGTAAAATATTATATCTTATTCACATCCATCATGCATTTCCCCATTGCCCTCTGAGTGACACCCATTTATAATTCTTTGGAGATCAGTGTTACAAATTTCTCAGACATATAATAACACTGGTAGAATATTGGTATGAAACAGATAGATCTTTGTTTCAGGGAGACCTTTGGAAGCTTTAGAATTTTAACCTATCTATTTGTGATATGTGTCCTATGATGGTTAGCATCTGTTGGTTACCAATCTAATTACATTTCATAATCTAGATAAGAGACATTCTTCATTCACTTGTTTTTTTTTTCCTGTTTTCATAGTTAGGTCAAACCAGGGGTGGAGAACCTTCGGCCTCAAGGTCACGTGTTGCCTTCTAGGTCCTCCAGTGCTGCCCTTTGACTGAATCCAAACTTGAATGGATTCAAACAAATAGATTTGTTCTGTGATGATATGGAATGGAGGGCCTTGGCCCTCCACTTCAGAACATAGAAAGCTATCTTATGACTATATTTAGGTGTTTTATGACCACATTTTAGTAATAATACATTATGACCCTTTCTTCTATATGGTGAAGAAAAGGTCTTTTGGCTGGCTGCTGACTCACAACTAAGTATGAATCTAAAAGGCATTAACTAGTCATTTCAAGCTCTTTTTGGCTGATGGTGATCAAGGCAGTAATTGATATAAGTCTGCAGTTAGGGGTGTGTGTGTGTGTATGTGTATATGTGTGTGCGCACATGTACATGTGTGCAGGGAGGGGGGGAGAGAGACAGAGAGAGACAGAGAGAGAGAGAGAGAGAGAGAGAGAGAGAGAAAGATCCAGAGCCAGAAGCCTAACCTTCCTACCTGAGCCCACAAGTAGCCTCAAATACATAGCATCTCTGTTCTTTGCCTCAGTTCCTGTGGTTAGGTTGAAGTGTTGAGTATTGAAGATGAAATAGACTAGGTTGACCTCCTGAGCTTTTTTAGGGGAAGGCAAGGTAATTGGGGGTTAAGCAACTTGTGCAAGATCGCTAGTGAAGGGTATCAAAGTGTCTGAGGCAGCATTTGAACTCAGGTCCTCCTGATTCCAGGGCCAGTACTCTATTCAGTGCACCACCTAGCTGCCCCATGATTTTCTGAGCTTTGAAAGGTCAAAAGAGCATGAAGAGCTCAAGACCTGTAATCCATACGAGTGTCAGTCAGGAGCTGAGCCTAGTGAGGAGTATAGCCCCAAGGACCAGCCTGTGGGACTCAGTTTAGCAACAAATTAATAGCAGCCAAGAAGCCATGTCCTTCATACAGCAAGGAGCAACTCATCTAGAAGCTATGCAGCATTCTCAATTGATCTTGCTGGAGCAAATGCTTTGATGCAATCTCTTTAAATTTGTTCCTACCCTCCAAAACTGGTAAAGGAGAGAGCGTGCCTGCAGTTTGGCATGTGTGTATGTGTGTGTATATTTCTTCCAGTAAATATCCCTTTATAAAAAGCTAACTGGCATTAATTGGTTAAATGATATTGGGGTATTAATTACTGGGTTAGTCAATTATATAAGAGAGGTATTAACTGTAACTGGCAATTGCTACTGGGGGAGAACACGACAGAACAGATGTTAATAAAAAGACAGTCCAACTCTAAGGTGTTACCCCCTAGTACCCTGAAGGGGATATAGCTAGCTGCCATCTTGGTGAACCAATCCCCTAAAATGTATGTAGTCTGGAAGAGTAAGTCTGGAATCTCTAAGTGCAACACATTCATAGAGATGAGTTATTGAAAAGTCTTCATGATTGTGACTGAGCTGTTATCCAGTTATCCTACCAGCCATCTGGGAGCTTATTCTGTATAATTATTCTGTTTTCATTATCAATAGATTATATAAAGAGTCAGGAAGAGCTGGATTCAAGTGCTGGCTCTGACACATGCTGCCTCTGTTGAACCCAGGCAAATCACTTAAACTCTCAATGCCCCAAGATGGTTCTCTAAGAAGAAAAATTGCGCAGCAGATGTTGATCTGCATTAGTAGAAGAAGTTTCCTCATGGGAAGTTCCAAATACCAATAAAGTAACAAGTTAGGACCAAAACAAGGTTCTCATTTATTCCAAAAGTCATAAGATCTCAGAGTTCAAAGGGATCTTAGGAGTCATCTAACTCATATTCCCTTAATATCCCTAAAAAAGTGGTTATGTAGCTTTCTCTTGTTGACTCCCCATGATTAGGAACCACTACCTCCAGAGGCTGTCAATTCTACTTTTGGACAGTTCAAGTTCTTAGGAAGTCTTTTCCTTGTGCTTAGCTGAAATCTGCCTCAGCAATTTCCATTCATCTCTGCTAATTCTCCCCACCCCACCCCTCCAGGCTAAATAGGACATATCTCATCCTTCCCCAACTTGATGACAACCCTTCAAATTTTTTAATATGATCACATGTTCTTCCTCTTAGTCTTCTTTTCTGTAAGCTTAATCTCCCTAGTTCCTTCAATAACATTGTTTTAGAGTTCCTCTACCATCTTGGATTCACATCTCTTGTCATATTCCAACTTGTTACTATCCTTCCTAAAATAAGGCATGTAGAATTGTAGACAATAATCTAGGTACAGATATAGTACAGCAAGAATATGTCCTTCTTTGTTCTGAATACTATGATTGTGTTGATTCAGATTTACGTTAGCTCTTTTGACTGCCATGTCATACTGTAGACTTATATTAAGCTTGCAATACACTAATCCAGAGCCCTTATTATAGGATTCTTGGCTTTTATATAGATCTTTATTATAGGATCATTGGATTTATAATTAAAAGAAACATCAGAGATCTAGTCCAACTCTCTACATGTACTCCTTTACTGGCTATCTACTGTCTTGAGCCCTAAAAAATTCAAATCTCATTTTCTGATATTAACATTTTTTTTTTAAACTTTGTTTCATTAGTTCTAGGCCAGATCTGACTCAGGCCAGTTTAGTGGTTCAGGCTTGGGACTAGAACACAATAAGACCATTAAACATTTAACAACAGCAAAACTTACTTAACAATAGCATAGAGAAATATTCAGTAAGAATACAGTATTGAGCCTGTTGGGAGAAACTTTCCTGACTTAATTTGCTACAGTGCAGTGCCAAGTCAGCAGGATGTGTCAAGGCTGAACAGCTCATGATTGCTCTTATGCAATCAGAAAATTAGTCCCTTTAACCAATTAAGTTTTGAAGACGGTTTCATTGACTTTAAGGAAAAAACTAGCCTAGTCTGTATAGAATAATTGCTGCTTTTTCCGTTCTGTAGAAGTCAATCCATTCCATTCAATTAAATAGACATTTATTAAGCATTCACTGGGCACTGTGCTAGGATGTGGGGAAAATAGAAAGCTTAAAGGTAATTCCCTCTTGGAGTCTTTGTAAAGCTTAGTCTTTTCTTTTTTGCCTCACAGTTGCTCTTGATGCTACCTCCTATAAAATAATAGGCCACAGTTATTTTTACCTCTCTCATGAATATTTTTTTGGTATCAATTATTTGTAACACTTTTTTTGTGCTGCAGCTGGTCCTCTCATAAACATACGTTTTGTACCTATCTTGGGCACTTGGGTTTATGTAACCCTTCAGGTTTCACTTGCCTACCTCACATCTCCATTGGCTGATTAGGCCCTCACAGATATGGTTCTTACAACTCCCAGGGCTCTAGTAGTAACCCATGGGTGGCTGTTGTCCTAAATGCTAGCCTATGAGGCCTCCATGGCTGTACTGCCCATTAATAGTCAACTAGTAGATGGCTAGGTGGCATAGTGGTTATGGGCCTGTGGTCTGGAAGACCTGAGTTCAAATCCAGTCTCAGATACTTACTAGCTTTTTGACCATGTGCAAGTCACAACCTCTTTTTCCATCAATTTCCTCAACTTTTTTACATAAGGATAATAACAGCATCTACCTCATGGGGTTATTGTGAGGATCAACTTAGACAATATTTGTAAATCACTTATGCCTGGCTTATTGTCTTCTCTTTCCCTCCCCAAGAGACTGATTTATCTTTAGCAAAGGCATTTACTTAAATGGCATAACAAAAACCACAGTCATGTAGCGTTTTCCCCAGTAGTGGGGATCATATACATTGTCCTACAAAACACCCAGAATCAACTGGGAGTCTAGTTTCTCTAAAATACACTCAAAGAAGGCACGTGTGTAGAGGTCACACATGGCCAAAGCTACTCCCAATCCCTGAACTGCCTGACTCAGGCATCCTTTCTGTATCTCCAGAATATCCTCGTAAAGCTCCCTCTTCTGGCTTTGCCCCTCCAGACATGTGGTTCTCTGCTGGATGGGCTGCTTTGCTCAGGAGTTGAGTCAAACAAGTCCCAGTAGTTTTGCTGGCTTTTCATGAGGCTCCTCTGATGCTGGATGGGTTGGGGCTGGTTGTTTTGGTTCTGGGCAGTGGCCACTGTTGAAACCTGGGAAACTGTTTTTGCCACTGGGCAGCTGCTCTCATGCTAAGTCAGGTAGGCTGGACCCTTCTTAGGGTGCAACATCTCTGCTAAACTGTTCCATCCACAAGTCCCTTGGCCTTACTCTTCAGTGAGTAGTTGTCCTCTCCTTCCACCTTTGGCCACTGTCTGGGCTGTGTGGTCCAGCTTCTGAACTCTTTATAGCTATAGTGCTACAAAGGTCTTTCAGATGTGGAAATGACTTCCAGCTTAGCATCAGTGGAAGCTTCAGAGTTCAAGCTCTGAGGTTGCCACCTCCAGGCAGGAGATGGGAGGTTTACTTCTTTTAGGGACCAGTTCTTCCTGATTCTCAAACCACTTTTGCCCTTGTAGCCTTAGGGTGATTAGGTTCAGTTTGGTCATATTCACCTCCTAACCTCCTTGGAGTATCTTATGTACATGAGTGGCTAAGGACAAAGTTGGGAGTGCAGTTCGTGGCCTCTTTGTACATTCACTGCCATGCTGATCTTTTTGGATGTGGATGATGTAGTAAGCATCCCTATCCTGGAAAGGATGAGGAATGTCTATTTTGCTTCCAAAAGCTTTCTTCCATCACCTTTCAATATTTATTTTTTAGCCTCTGCAAAATGCTGAAGTCTCAATGGGGCCCTCACCCTTCCATTTATGTTGTATCAGTTCTTTGTAATACCTACTAGAGTATAAGTTCTTGATGTGAGGAACTGTCTTACTTATCTCCCTCAGAACCTGGCAAGCATAATTCATAGATTCACGAATCATTTGTATTAGCAAGGACCTTAGAGATCACATGAAGCTAAGAGAGGTTACAGGCCTTTCCTTAGGTCACACAACTGTTTGCTGACAGAGCTATGACAGAGGAGTTAGTGTTGATTGCTCATTGGAAGAAAGGTTCAGTGCTACCCTAAATAGCCATAAAGAAAAGATATCAGAGGGGCAGCTAGGTGGCACAGTGAATAGAACACTGGCCCTGGAGTCAGGAGGACCTGAGTTCAAATGTGACCTCAGACACTTGACACACTTACTAGCCATGTGACCTTGGGCAAGTCACTTAACCTCAATTGCCCTCCCAAAAAAAGTCAAAAAAAAAAAAGATATCAGAGCTCCAAACAATGAGGGAGAAGGGATGCAGCATAATGAAAAGAATGGACTTAGAGCCAACAACACCTGGGTTTGACTGTCGTTTCTGACATATTAGCTATGTGACTGTGGGTGAATCATTTACCCTCTGAGTCTATTTTTTCATGTCTAAAATGGGGATAAAGTACATAGTACCTGCCTAAAATGACTGCTGTGAGGTAAAATGAATTCTCTGATTTACATCTTCACCCACAAGTATGAGGTGGCACAATGTAAAGTGCTGGATCTGGAATCAGAAAGATCTGAATTTGGATCCTGCCTTAAGCTCTCATTAGCTAGTTAACTCTGGGCAAGTCTCTGGACTTCTCTGTGCCTCAATTTCCTCATTTGTAAAATGGGTATGTTAACAGCACCTACCTCCCAGAGTTGTTGTGAGGATCAAATGTGATGACATACTATACGTTTTACAAACTTTAAAGATGTAACATACAGTGTACATGCCAAACCAATTTACCATTCATTATATTACCTAGCACAATGTAATCACTAATTCGATTTATACTTCTCAATGCCAGCCATCAAACTTTATTAATCAAATGCATACAAATATCAGTTCATATTTTCTATTAAGCAATACAGATATTAAGCCTGCCAGGAACAAACTGCCAATCTGATTTTTCTGGAGTTAACCAGAAAGCATGTCCCATGCTGGTACTCAGTGACAAGGTTTCCTCTCCTCCCAGGCAGAAGTCAGGTTGAGTTCCTCGGAGGTGGTTACCTAGAAAGTCAGCATATCTGTCAGTCAGTCAACCTTGCACTCAAGGGAATGCTAACAGGGGTTGATGGTTGTTGGCATCTTTGAGTGAGGAGGGGGTGGGGGTGTGAGGGTGGTTAGGAGTGGGGGATGCCAGTAGTTGCTTTGGTTGAGACCCAAGGACAAGGTGAAGGCTGAGGATCTTTAATGGGTTTCATATAGTTTGTGAACCTTAAAGTTTGGTTAAAGGAGACAAACAGTTTAGGTGATATACATTTAGCATTTATTCCCTTAAAGCTGGAGGAAACTAGCTTACATTGCATGTACAAGGAGTCAGAAGCTAAGTTCTGACTGCCTGAACAAAAGAATGAGAAAGCTTAAATACATTTTAGAACCATCCCAATTCAGGGTGACTGTGTCACTCAAATTTATGATCTCCATATGTTTGCTATCCATACCACAGATAAGAAGTTTCTTAGTTGCAAACATATTGTGTATTCATGCTTTGGCTATATCTAAATATATGCATACACATGTGAATATATTCATATGTATATACACAAGGCACATATGCATGTGTTTATGTATTAGCACATGCTATATAATTATATGTGCATGTATGTTGAATGGACATGTATACATGTATTTCATGTTGCATTGTACATGTATGTATATAGGTCTATGCACTTCAAGTTACAGACACAGGAAAAGGCATTTTTTTAAAGCAAAGCAAAGCAGTCTGTTTGATTAATTCAGACTTCGGCCAAAAAATGCTATTTAATGATTATGAAGTTCTAGCTAGTGGTGTTGGCTAGTTACACTCAAATTCTGATTGGTAAGTAAATGATCTCATTTGTTTATCAATTAATTTGATTCATGCTTGATGACATAAACTAATGTTGATTGTTTACCAAATTTTTCCATTGGTGGTCATCTGGGGGTGCCATATGTTTACTATTTGTTTATGAATAAACATATGTTGTTTACTAACCTATACCACAAGATGCTTAATATTGAAAAACAAGTTATGAGAAACAAACATCAAAGCACTTCACAAAATGGTGGCCAAAAAGATAGAGTAATTTATTACCAAGGCAACAAACTATTCTCACTACAAAAGGGCTATATAAATGCTAGCTACGATTACATGGTTCTTTCAAAGTGCTTTATTCACAAAAACTCTGTGAGGTAGAGATTGCAAGTAGTATTATTCCCATTCTATAGATGAGGAAACTGAAGTTCATAGAAATTGTGAGTTTCCCAACATCACACAACCAGGTTGTCTCAAGAGCTAGGATTTGAATTTAGGTCTCTCTTAAAACCCCTTAACCAGGGCAACTAGGTAGTGACAGTGGATGGAGCATTGGGCTTGGAATCAGGAAGACATCTTCCTGAGTTCAAATCTGACCTAAGACACTTACTAGCTGTGTGACCCTAGGCAATTCACTTAATCTTGTTGCCTTGGTTCTTCATCTGCAAAATGGGCTGAAGAAGGAAAAGCAAACCACTCCAGTATCTGCCAAGAAAACGAATGAACAATTCTCCTAATCTCAAATCTAGTTTTCTTTTAACCAAATCTTTGTACTCCCATCTCCTTTTCCAAACTCTTCTCTCTCCAAATATAATCTTAGCAGTAAACCTTTCCCCTTCAACTGTCTCACTGTTCCCCAACATATATAATATGGAGCCCTGGTGCCAAGATCAGAGGTCTGTGTGAAGACCAGCATTCCCTTTAAACTGTGTACTTAGAATTTACAAAACCTTAAATAATCCATACCTTGCTCACATTGCACAGGTAATCTGGGCTATCTGTGGAGTTTCACCTATAGTCCTGGCCATTTGCCTAGTAGCCATTTCCTATAACAAGTGAGGTAGGTACAAGAAAAGGAAATTTCTGTTGTGTGACCTAGGAATATGTGAAGGATGAAGGAGAGGTTTGTCTTTTGCTCCTTTACTTTTTCCTTCTTCAAAACTTCCTTTCATTGTTCTAAGAAAAAGTGTGTTTCGATTTAGTTAACTCCATGCCAAGATACAAATGACCCTCTCACGAGGACATATGCATTTTTTTCTCTCTTTAATAAAACGTTATTGATCTTTTGTTTTTTACAACACCTACATTTCATAACATATCCCTCCTAATGCTCCCAGAGAGTCACCCCTTTTATAACAAAAAAAGAAAGGAAAAAAATAACAGTTTAGCAAAAGCAACCAAAATGTCAGAAAATTCTGCCATATGTAATGCTCCACAACCCACAGTCCCTCACCCAGGCAAAGAAGTGGGAGAGGTAGAGAAGTGCCTTCTCATATCTCATTTTTGTCCTAGTTGGTTTTTATAATTTCTCAACGTAAATCTAATGGAAACCTCCATTTTCAAACAGGAATACTGTTGACCTGAGTGACTCTAATGTGAGTTTATGTTTGTGTTGGGGGTGGAGCAAATACAGGAAGAAGAGAAGAAAGAATGACTTATTGTCTTTGCCCTGACCAACTTAATCCCACCCATTCTTTCTTCCACTGAATTTCTCTGGGTTCTAATTTTCTCACCTTTAAAAGGAGGGAGTAAGTATTAGATAACCTCCAAATTTCCTTCCAGCTCTACACACATGATCCTGTAATTCTGGGCTTTCTTTCCTAGTATCAGCTCCAACAATCCCTCAACACAGGAGAGCCCAACCTCAAGATTTATTGTAGGGAATCACAACTTGGGGTCCTTGCCAGTCAGTCAATAAAAAACATTTATACAGGTAAGTGCTTGACAAATATCTCATACGATCCTCGTTACTCTGGGAAGCAGATGTTATTATTACCCCCATTTTACAGTTGAAGAAACTGAGGCAAACAGGTCAAGTAACTTGCCTAAAGACAATAGCTGGTCTCTGTCCACCGCGCCACCTAGTGGTCATGTATAATAAGCACTTTCTAAGCTCCTCTGTCAAGATCTGTGCTAAGCGCGGGCCATACAAAGAAAGGTTCTCTAAGAGCTCACAGCCTAATCGGGAGAAATAACTACGTACAAACCAAACAAACGCTAACTCTCTCTGGATTAATCAGCAGACAGAAGGCACTAGCACTAAGGGGGATTAGGGAAGACTTCTTGCTGAAAGTGGGGCTTGAATGAAGCCAGGGAAGCTGGGAGGAAGAGATGGGCGGGGCTGGGGGGCATGCCAGGCATCCAGAAGAGGCCAGTGAAAATGCCCTGAGTCGAGAGACGGCGCTTCTCAAGGCCAGAGGCCAGTATCACCGTTCTGCTGAGAATCTGCGAAGTAAGGTGTAACAAGACTGGAAAAAGAGGCTAAAATAGACCTTGAACTTAAAAAAAATTAAACACGTCGATATCATTATTTTAATATAATTGGTTTCCTCAGTAATCCTGTGGATTTTATTTTACGCATTGGTAAAGATTATTCTGAGAAGGGGTCCACAGGCTTTAGAGTAAAACGTCGCGTGAACCTAACAGGGTTGTGTGTATATAAACTACGTTATGCTTTAAGAATCAGGAGGCCTGCGCTGGGGAGGCCACTGTCTCATCCTTTCTCAAGGACCGCTTTCCTCCCGACCCCGGAAGAGTGCGACTTTTGGGGCACCAGGACACCATTTCTACTCAATCCTCGAATCAAGTTGCTAAGCGAAAGTGCCATTGCCGAGGGCACGAAGCGATCAGACTCCACCCACAGGTCCTCCTATATCACGTGACTCGCTGCCGCCCCAAGTTTTCCGGTGCGATGACAAGGAAAAAGGAAAAGAGTTCCCTTTCCCTTTTCCTCACTTCTACTTCCGCCAGGTCAATCCCAGGTCAATCTATTCTTTCCCCGCGCTGTTTGTTCTAGTAGCCGGATGAGTTCCGGTGCAGGGTGATGACGTTAGTAAGCCGGTTGGCTGAGGCTGCTGGGACGCGGATAGGAGAGAGAGAGGTCGGTGCTTCCGGCCGGCCTCCCCCCCACCCCCAGGATGGTTGTCATGGCTGCCGTGCAGTGGGGTCTCGTCTCCGTCCTGCTGCTCTTACTACCCGCCTCTTCTCAGGGTTCGGAGGGGGCGGGGGCGGCCTCCGAGGGGCCGGGCGGGAGCGGGGGCGGCGTTGGGGAGCGCTTTAAGATCGAGGGGCGGGCGGTGGTGCCGGGAGTGAAGCCGCAGGACTGGATCGCCGGGGCCCGGGTGTTGGTGGATGGTGAGGAGCATGTCGGCTTTCTCAAGTGAGTGTCACGGCGGTAGGGAGAGGGGTAACGGGGGGCCACGAGCTGTGTCACGGCCGAGCCCCGGCCTGCAGCCCTCACTAAGCGCCTGCGCCGTGCCCCACGCCACGCGGGGTGGGGGGGGGGTGTCTCCACGAGCCGAGCGGAGCCCCGTGTCACAGGTAGGGGAAGCCTCCTGGAAGGAAATAAGGCAGACCAAGGGTTGCTCCCTTTATGTGTCCTGTTCCTTAGGTAGGAACAGTAGATACTCGCCCCTGGGCTAAGCCAGTAACGGATCTTAGTCCATTTTATTTTTCACTCCACCCTCCCTCCCTTCTCCAGGTAAAACTGGCACCCTGTTGGTTGGGCAGTATACACAGGTCAACCCTAGATGCCACCTGCATTTCGTTTTTCTTACGCTTATTTTAATGGAGGTTTTGCCTTCTATTCTGATATGCCTTAAGCCCTCATTGCAACTTTTCCATTTTCCCTGCTGAGTGTTACTGAGCAAGTGGAAATTATGAAGCTATTCCCAAGGGACTTTTGTTGACTACTCTGCTAGGCTGGCTAAGTACATTGAAGCTAAATTTAATGAGATCTGAAACCTCTAATCAAAACATCTTTTACCAGAAGCTGGGAGTGAGGGTTGGGAATGAATTGCCCTTTTTTCCACTTTTGAATCGCAGGGGAGATTTACAGCAAAACTTGTCTCATTGATTCTGGACTTCTGAGTTTCTTCGTTTTAATTTCATGGTTTTCCTTTTGTAGTATTGGGATTTGAAGCCAAATCAGGAGGCTGCCAAAGATAGTGGTAAATGAATGGAATGAACACTCCTGTCAGATTTCTTGGTGCTCTGGTGCCTTTTCAAATAGCATGAGGCAAGAATGTAAAAAATAGATGCTTATGCCTCCTATTAAAAATGAAAATATAAGATGAATCTTCTGAAGAATTGCCTTTTTGAAAAATAGGCCGATTGTATAATATGAACAAAAAAGAGAAAACATCTTGGCTCAGGAGTCAGCACCTGGATTCATATCCCTCCTTTGAGCTTTTCTGAATGTGTGATCTTGGGCAAATCACTTACCCTTCCAGGGCCTTCCTTTCCTCTTTTATAAAATGAGGGCATTGGATTAGAAGGCTTCTGAGTTGGCTTCCGACTCTTTTTTCTATGCTCCTGTGACTCTTTAACTGGACTTTAAAATCTAGTTTTAATTCCAGATTTTTGCTACTTTTTTTCATTGGAGTTGACAATTCATCTATCTGGAAGTGTGAAAGTAACATTTCAGGATTAATTATAATTAGTAATTATAGGTCAGGTGAACCACCTAAGTGCTTTTACAGGCTGTCACACATCTGCAGAAGCTGGTTTTTTTCTGACCTATTTCATTTTTTTGCTCTATGCTTAAAAAGTAAAAATAAATATAGGTGTTACTACTACTACTAGAGTTTTGGGTTTTTTTAGCCAGTTCATCATTAAGTTTATCCTTTCTTAGGATCACCTTTGGCAGAGAGATTTGTTTCCTACAGTAGTTGACAGTTTTAATTTTTTTTCTATTGTATTAATTTGCAGTTATTCTCCATCCTTCTGCTAGATAGTTTAAACCTTGGAGAAATGTTTAAATAATGGTTGATACTACTAGTATTCTTTTTTGATGTTTAGTTTGAAGTAGCAAGGAGAATACTTGTCCTACCACTTCTCAGTGAATATTTTGGAAATAGTTAATATATGCAAATGGCGAAAATGTCAAATTTAATATGTAATAATTAGCCATATCCTAATAATGAGAGTCAGTGAACATAGGCTGTATTTATTTTTTCAGCTCATAAAAACTCACCCCCCAATAGCTTTCTTTCTTTCTTTTTTTTTTTTGCTTTTTTTTTTTTTGAGGGGTTTTGCAGGGCAGTTGGGGTTAAGTGGCTTGCCCAAGGTCACACTGCTAGTAGGTGTTAAGTGTCTGAGATCTGATTTGAACTCAGGTCTTCTGACGCCAGGGCCGGTGCTCTATTCACTGTGCCACCTAGCGGCCCCCAATAGCTTTCTTTTCAAATACAGTTTGTAATTTTTTTTTTGTTATTTTAAAATGAATTCAATACATCTTGTTATACTTAATTCATATCTAATTTTATATAGTTAACTCCTGAATATGTCCATTGATTATTTGAATTTTATATTTGTGTAATGCTGTAGAGTTTTCTAAATACTTTTTATCATACCATTTGCACCTTGAAACAATTCTATGAGGTAGGCAGATTATATATACTTTGTCCCCATTTTACAAATGAGAGAATTTAGGCTTAGAGTAATTAAGTGATTTGCTCAAGGTCCGTCACTTAGCAAGGACATGGAGCTGAGACTAGATCTCAAATATTAAGACTCCTTCCTAGTCCAGCATTAATATTATTATAGCATGCTAAATAACACACATGTCTAGTCTTCTGGAAATTAGGGAATTGAGAATATTGAGGGCTAGTATGTGACATCAAGAGTTTCTTGGTGTCCCTGGCTCTGCTGAATAGGACTGTATACAGTTGCTTCTTTGGTAGATCCTCTTATATCCCAGCTTCCAGAAGAAATAGCACTGTTCTTCCACTCTCTGCAATGGTGGCTATATTTCAGGGAATTCTACTAAAATGGGCCATGGCCCTCCTCTCTGTGACAGGATTCCTGGCTGTCATTGTAGTGACCCAAATTGCTGGAATTATTTGTGGTTTTCAGTTACCTATCCATTAGGAATAGTTAACCAGTCGCTTTCATGTGATAGGTATTTATAAAGGCCTTTCTGATATTTACCCTCCTGAAAAGCAGATGATGTTATTTATTCTCATTTTGTGGCTGGAGAAACTTGCATAGTTGAGCAGGTACGTGACTCGTTCTCATCAGTTGGTTTTGGTGTGATTTTTGAAATAGCTTTGAGATAGGAATTTTTTAAGTCTAAGTTCAAGGAGAGAATAAATTATTGAATAAAAGTGACTGCGGATGATTTTTCTTTTTCCAGGACAGACGGAAGTTTTGTGGTTCACGACATACCTTCTGGTTCTTATGTTGTAGAAGTGATATCCCCAGCTTACAGGTTTGACCCTGTCCGGGTGGACATCACTTCAAAAGGAAAGATGAGGTGAGATTCCCTGGTGTTATTTCTTCTAAGGGCTTTTGAATATTTCATTATATCCCTGCAGGTTTTTAATAAGACCCATGGAATGTGTCTCATTCAGACTCGAGGTTTTTGAAAACAAAAAAACCTTAAAAGAACTTTGTATTTCCAGTACATTGTCGAAATTGTGAAGTTGAACTGCCTTTTATTTTGGTCTAAACTGAATTTATTTTTATATGTTCAGGTATTATATATCAGGTTAAACAGCAGGGAAGATCTGAGGTTACTCAAAGAATTGTTTGTTGAACTTTTTAGTTAGGATGTCATTGTTTTCTTTACTCCTTCCATAAGTATCTTTCCTTTTTAATTTTATGTTAATTCATCCCTTATTGTTGTGATACTATTTGCTAAAATTAAAAAATTAAACTTGTCTTTGAAAATATCTGTCAGTTGTTTCCCAGGGGCAAATACTAGCAATTCCCCTAGTGACTATTTAATGTTTTGTTGCTTAAAGTTTTCTTCAGCCTTTCCTTAATCTAGACCATTTAATTGATCACAGAAATTTAAAGTTTTTTGGGATAAGCTAGAAACCCTCGAACAGTTACCCAGTGTACTAAAAATTCATCCTAATTAGGGAAGAAAAATAGGAGAAAGAAAAAGGTGATGTTTGAAGTGTATAATACTGTGCTCCTAGGTATTGGATCTTGTTTGTAAGTTTGGAGTTTTGGTTTTCTTCAGTTTCCATTCTCTGACCAGCTGATTGTCTACAATTTCTGACCAATAAACATATGGACAAATTTCCAAGTAGCAGTGCCTTATCTGAGAAGCCGCATAGTATTGTGGACAGAAAACCTGCCTTAGAATAAGGAAGACCTTGGTTCAAGTCCTGCCTTTGGCACTTACTGACTGTGTGACTTTGGGCAAAAGTCTCTGTTTTCTGACTGAAAAATCATTTTCTCAGGCATGTCTCTAAGACCTTAAGTTGCCAACTTGTTAACTAGCTGCATTAGTAAAGTAAGTATCCCTGCTGGAAGTTCCTTACCCTAATTAAGTCGTAAGTCTGGGCCAAACGACAAAGTTTTAACTCTGTTTGAGCTGCCATGCAGCATTAGTTAACATTGATGTATTTTTTGGCACTTTACTTCCCAATAAATAACCTCTAGAACCTTCTCATTAAAAAAGGACAGCTAAGCAAAATAATTTAATGCAGTTATTGTAGCTGACAGTACATAAAACTTTTCACTTTATACTTTACTATTTCTTTTTAATAATTTTATCTTAATGTCAGACCTGTGATTTCATCAGCATAGTGGACTCTGAGTGGAGGAACTTTCTCTACCTTTGAAGATGGGCACCTGTTCTCCAATTTATAGTTATTAAATAGTTAACTTGAGCACTGAGAAAGTCATACTGTTTCTAGTGGGAAATAAAGGATGTGGTTTCAACTTTAATAATGTAGGACCAACATTGTCAGTTATACTTGACCATAGTTTAATTACCTTTTGTCTTCATTTACCTTTACTTCATCATTACATAATGTAATAATTACGTATATTCTTTTGTTTCTAATTTCTTTGTTCTGCGTCAGTTTGTTCAAATCTTACCATGGTTCTCTGAATTCATATTCTTTGTTCTTTACAGCACAGTGTATCTCATCAAAATATATATGTATGTGTCAGTATGTTGGTTATTTCCAAGTTGTTGAGCACATAATTTGTTTCTAGCTTTTTGGTATCACAGCTAGACAAAATTGCTTTTTCTTTAAATAGTAATTTACAGTGGCTGAAGAAAAACTTTATGTACTGTTACTGTACTTGATTGAATATTTTAATATGATGTGAGATATTCTTAATACCATGTTTTTCAAGATATTACATTGATGATTTTAAAGGGTTTTATTTATTTAAGGTGAAGAATGTTCCCTGATGGTTAATTCTGAGGTTAGTAGATGCACTGTTATTTCTGTCCTTGGACCTCATTTCAGTGCTGAAGTACCTTAACGAAGACCTTTAATTTTAATGAAATGTTAGATCTTGGTAATGAGAGGAAAATTCCTATAACATGATAGATATCCACTCCAGCCATTTCAAAGTAGATTCTTCTCTAGTAATAGGTTAGGAAATGTTGGCGCTAAAAGTATGCTTATATCAGTAGTTTACAGAGCTGTCTGGAGTTTTGGGGGATTGGTAAAGGGAGAGATGTCAAGTTTAAATTGAAAATGGAAGAGAAATCAGATTATGAATGGGGAAAGGAAGGTAAGCAGGGTCAGTCAGAAAAAAAGATACTTGGAAAAACTGACCAAATGTTCAGATTTTGGATGATCTGCATCTAGAAGAAATTGTTTTTATAAATTATCTAAGTGGACTCTAAAAGGTACTATGTGTAGCTACAGAAGAACTAAGTTGTCCTAGTTATTTTTAATTGAAGCTAAATTTGTTCAAACTGCTACTTCACTTTGCCTCTAGTTTGTCACGTTTCCTAGTAATTGGAGTTGCCCTGGGAACATGTATACTATAGTCCCACAAGCTTTAAAGAAGCTTTTGCAGCTGAAGCATTTGAAGCCAAAGGATTCCACCTCTGGGTTGTTATCTCCTGGTATTTTTTCCTCTTGGAGAGGGTACTTTGGTATGTCACAGAAATCAGGTCTGAGAATAGCAACTCCTACAAGGTCAACAAGCAATACATTAGCAACCTGAAACACTCATAACCAAAAAATCCTAATTTATAAACTCCTATCAAATAAATATGACTGTCATAGCTTTTGCAAAACAAATCAGATTTTAAAATTTCAGGCTTAGTTGATTTGCAGCAAGGGCATCTTTTAAAAATAATCTTAAATGTCACATCATTTTATGAGCTTTTTTTTTTAAACTGTTATTTATTTTAGTTTACAGCATTCATTTCCACGAGATTTTGAGTTACAAATTTTCTCCCCATCTTACCCCTACCCACCACCCCAAAACAGCCATCCCATTGTATAACACCTCCCCCAATCTATTCCCTCCTATGTCCTCCCCCATCACCCCTCTGACTTTCCGGTAGGGCAGGATGGATCTCCCTACCACAGTGCCTGTGTATCTTAAGTTCCAGTTGGATGTAGTTAATAATAATAATAATTATTATTGTGTGTGTATGTGTGTGTGTGTGTGTGTCTGTGTGTGTATATATATGTATATATATATATATGTATGTATACACATATATATTTTTAACATTTGATTATAGATTCTTTCTTCTGTGAGCTTTCTTGATCAGCAAAGATAATTACATCCTCATCAACAAAAGAACTTTTGCATGGATTGTTAGTTTTAGAGTATGGATTCTGTAGCTGCTGATTATTTTATCAAATATTGGCTAAAATGAAGGCTTATTGGTTGAAGCTTAGAAATGTTTTAATTAGACCTTTTTTGTATGTACATAATGGTATTCATGTTAACTGTATTTTATCATGTCAATCTCTGCCTATATTTTATAGTTCCATCATTCTGATAAATCTGAGGGGCTAAGCAGATAGAAATGGTTATATATCATTTTGATTTGAACTATGGAAAGTGTTAACATGTGCCTGAAATTTTGTTTAAAAATGATGGTATCTGGATAGAAATGAATACAGCTTAATTTTTCCATTTCTGGGTGTTCTTTCTTGAATTTTAACAATTTTTTGTAATATTGCATTGAAGATCAGGTATATCTATCATCCACATGATGAATAAATACATTAATTTTTTAAATGCCTATTGTAGTAAAATATTAAATATAAATGTGGAATTATAAAACTTCAGAACTGGAAGGACCCCTAGAGATTTAGTTCAGTTTCTACATTTTATGTATGAGAAAAAGGTCCAGAAAGTTTAGATGACTTGCCCAGTGTAAGTAAGTAGCCCATAGCAAGTTACACTGTAGAAGAGACCCTAAACTGTCTTGCATTTTAAGATGAGGAATTTGAACACCAAAGATATGCAGTAACTTGCCTAAGATCACAAAGCTAATTAATTGCAATTAAGACTAAAATTAAGTCTCCTGTCTTGTTCCAGTGTTCTTTATGACAATATGCTGAATGATTTGGTACTTTTAAAAAAGGTTGCTTTAATACAGATTTTAAAAATCAAAAGTGTGGGTATGGAAAGCACTTGCAAAGTGTTTCCCATATAAATATAAGGCATTATTAATATTAGAACTTTTTGAACTAGTGATATTTTTGTAGAATTATTCACTTGTTTCTTATTGTTGTTGTTTTACCAGAGCAAGATATGTTAATTACATTAAGACATCAGAAGTGGTCAGGTTACCCTATCCTCTTCAAATGAAATCTTCTGGCCCACCTTCCTACTTTATAAAAAGGGAGTCCTGGGGTTGGACGGATTTTCTGATGAATCCAATGGTATGTATTATGACAAAACTGAAATATCTTTATTAATTCTGAGCTAGTTTTTAGGTCACAGTTTTCAGAAGTGAATGTTTCTCAGCAATCAGTTAGATAGACAACTAAGGTTAAATTTTTTGATAGAGATGATTTCAAAGAGTATTGACTGAGGGAAAACAGTGACTTGGGGATGAGAAGTGAGAAGATTATATTGAGAATTACTTTGCATGAAAAGTGGTATAGTGGTTGGAATTGTGCTTGATTTTTGTAGAACCTTGGGGTTGGAAGGGACTTTAGAGATGATGTAGGCCAACCTTCTACACAGTTCAGGAATACCTTCTACAATATTTCTGGCAGGTTGTCATCAAGCCTCTGATTGAATACTCCCAGTGATGGTGAGCCTACTGCTTTACAAGGCAGTCTGTTACATTGTAAGAGAGCTCTGGTTGTTAGTTCTTCATTTCTTTGAGCAGAGATCAGCTACCCTGTAATTTCTACCCTAGTTTGGCCTTTTCACATGATAGCATTCCACAATTTGAAGAGAACTGTCATGTTTCCCTTTAAGTGACTCTTTTCCACAGCTTCCTCAGTGATTTCTTCAGCCATTTTTTCATACAGCACAGTTTCCTGATCCGTTATTATCCTGGTCACCTTCCTCTTCAGTTTTTGTCACTTTCCTTCTTAAAATGTAGCAGATAAAATAAGACAAAAGTACTTTATGTGGGCTGATAAGCACATGGTGAAATCGGACCTATTCTGTGATAGGATAGTGTGATTTTATTAATTCAGCCAAAATTGCATTACCTTTTTTAGTGGGGGCCATCTCCAGTCGTCCTGATCTATATCTGGGCACTGGATCCAGATGGCTCTGGAGGAGAAAGTGAGGCTGGTAACTTTGCACAGCCCTCCCTCACTGTAATCCAGTTCACTTGCATGTCATGGCATCACCTCCCTGATATTGTGATCTTCTTTGACAGTGAAGGACAAACAATAGCAGCTTTTTTAGCAACTAGATTGTACTGTTGCCTAATATTGAGCTTTTAGTCAACCAGATTCTTCATGTCTTTTTTTACATAAACTCACCAGGTCAAATGTTCCTCATCCTTTATATAGGATCATAGATTAGAGACCATCTGAAGTAACTCTCTCGTTTTGTAGATGAAGCACAGAGATCTAGAGAAGCTGAATGAGGTTGAACCCAGCTCTTCCTGACTGCAAGTCCAGCGATCTTCCCAGTGCACCTTGCTGCCTTCTCATATGTGTTGCTAATACATATGCAGCAGTGCAAATTTGGACTAGATGAGTTCAGAAGTTGTTTCTAACTTTTAAGATGCTGTGATTTTACATTTATCCCTACCAAAAACACTGATTTTTTTTAATCCATCATTTCCAGGATTCAAGATAGTTTTGATGATTGATTCTCTCATATGCAGTTTGAGGTATCCCTCTCAACTTTGTATCACTTGTAGATTTGATAAGCCTCTTTTTAAAGACCTTTTAATAAGAGGTAACCCACTGCCACCAAGGGGAACATTCTACTTTTGGACACCTGTTACATACTCAGGACCAAAGAAAATAAATCTGATCACTTTTCTACATAACACCCTTTCACATACTTGAAGACTGCTGTCATCTCCTTTGGCTTCCTCCCCACCTCTCCCCTGCCCCTTGGCTTTCCTCTGGGCTGATTATTCTCATTCCCTTCAGCAGATCCTCTGGTCCTCTCATTGCCCAGTCACTCTTATGTAGGAACTCCAGCTTGTCTCTGCCCTTCTTTAAATGTAGCATTGAACACTCTGCATGGTAGTCCAGATATGTGGAGTCAAGGGCAAAATAGAGCATAACTGTTACTTTATTCTGGGTGCAATAGGGTGATAGGATCAAGTGGGGATTTTTTTCAGGATGAGGGAGGCATGGGTGTGTTTGTAGGCCATAGGGAATGAGCCAGTAGAGAGGGAGAGATTGAAAATAAATGATAAAGGTTTTGCTCTGGGCAAAACACAGAATCTTGGGGGCACTCCAAATTGCCGTCAAGCCATTAATGGTTATTCTTTTGACCCCACTATTTAGCCATTTCTAAGTCTACCACATGTAACCAGCCTACGTTTTTCTGTCTTGTGTACAGTGATATCCTGAGTATTTTAATCAAATGCAATGTTTAAATCTATAACTAGAGTGTTCTCTGAGCAGTCTCCCTAAAAAGGAAATGAAGTTAATGGGACATAACTTGCATTTTTTTGTAAATAAGTTTTATTGATGTCTTGTTCTTATATCACAGTAATTTCTACATTGATCTCCCCCAATTGAATTCTCTCTTCTAACAAAGAAAAATCGTTAAACAAAAAACTTGCACACTGGCTGCATATGACAACGTATGCAGTGTTTTGCTTTGTAGTCCTCTGAATCCTGAGAGGAGCGATGGATTTTTTTGTTTTCCAGAATATGTATTGATATTTCACTCAGCTAGGTTTCTTCTAGAAATCTTTTCATTAACATTGTTATAGTCTTTGTATATATTGTCCTTTTGGTTCTCTTTATTTAATCTGGATCAGTTCATACCGATTTTTTCATGTTTCTCTGAATTCCTCATATTTGCCATTTCTTACTTCCCAATAATATTTCATTACCATATTCATATACCATGGCTTCTACAGCCTTTCCTCGATCAGCAGACCCACATTTTCTTTCCAGTTCTTTGTTATCATAAACAGTATTTAACAGGGCAGCTAGGTGGTGCGGTGAATAGAGCACTAGCCCTGGAGTCAAGTGGACCCCTGAATTGAAATTCAGCCTCAGACACTTAACAGGTACTAGCAGTGTGACCTTGGGCTAGTCACTTAACCCCAATTGCCTTCCCCCCCTCCAAAAAAACAAATACTTACTATGAATATTTTTGTATATATTGGACCATTCTGTTTTTGTCAGGTCTTTGGGCATATATGCCTCGTGGTAAATTCCTTGATCAAAAAGCATCATGTCCTGCTCTTGATGAAACCTTACTTGCTCTTTGCTTACTTTTTTTCCCTACATATATGTTAATATTCTCTTTAATAATAACCTTCTAGAATTTTGCCAGGTATTTAAATTAAGCTCACAGGACGATGGTTTGCTTTCTCCCCACTCTTCTCTTTTGGGGGAAATGGGACAACATTGCCCTTTCCCAATACTACAGCACATCTCACTGACAAGGGTGTTAATACTTAATAATTCGTTCGGCATCTTATAATGTAGTTTTTTAAACCTGGTGATTTGAATTCATTGAGGGCAATTAGTTGCTCTCTAATTCCTTATTTATCTATTAATTTTTTGTTCCTTTCCAGTCCAAAGATCATCCTGAAAGAGAAAACAGAAGGAAAATCAGTTTGCCTTTTCAGGGCAGATCATTATCTTAATCTCTCCACCTTGAAACATCTGTTCTTTTAATTTCCTTTTGCCCCTCAGATAGTGAACAGACTCTTGTTGTCCTTAGCATTCATTGCCACTCAAACTTCATTCTAAGCTTTAAAGAATAGCTTCTAACTGCTATTAGTTACTTGGCCTTGCTTCTATTTTATTTGTATATCTTAAAAAAAAAATTAGGTAGTGAAGCACCTGTGCAGCCCCACCAGTTTTTTTGTTTTTTTAAAGCTGCTGCTTCTCTTTGCAAATTATTTTGCCTTGTATGCTCAGAATTTCATTCTTGAGTTTCCTGTCCTTGTTGGCTCAGCCAGTTTTTCCTGTAAAATGTTAAGCCACTGAATCCTACCTGTTGTTTCTCTGAACTCTTTGAATCTGCTCTTCTGAAATCTAGAATGCACATCAAACCATATCTGGTTTTCCTCTCCTTTATAGATATACTCTACAATAAAGTGTTCCCCTCCCTGAAGAACCCAGCATTTCTACTTTAGTAACTAGTTCCTTCTTGTCCCAAACTGCCAAAGGCAGTTCCCTTTGTTTCTTCCTCCATAGGCTCGTTCTCCCCTCAGTTACTCTTCCCTGTTTTATGAAGTGAAATTACTTGAAAAGTTTTTTTTTTTTCATTGTGCTTTCTTAGTCTGTATTCATTAGATAATTTTCTTATTTAGTCACACTTAGTTCTTTGGGTTTCTCTTACGTTTGTTTCTCATTGGAATCCTTTGCAAAGATATAGTCAAAAGGTTTAGTTAGAATCCCCTGTCCCTTTTTAGTGTTTCTAGTCATAGGATCAAAACTAATTTTTTTTTCTTCTGAATGTGTTCATTTAGGGTACATGTCCAGCTGTACTCAACATTTCATCTCTTTAATATTTTAAGTGCCTGGTATGGCTACTTTTCCCCAAGGTTCCTTTAATTTCATGTCATCCTTGTGTTTTGCTTTTGTTGGATAAATCCTGAATAAAAATTCCTTGATGCTTTCTCCATTTTGTTAATTGGAATTTCTAGCAAGTTAAGAATTTTTTACATAGCATCTTAGATCTGGAGAGGTAACTAAGTGATCGTATAGTACAGTCTTCTCATTTTACAGATGGGGAAGTTGAGACCTGTGAGTTTAGCGTGGTCACATAGCAAATTACCTGGTACATCCCAGACTAGAATCTGATTCTTTATAGGACATCATTTTACCTACAACCACTTTTTTCTTTTAAAGCGGTCTGAAACCAGTTACCAAGGTTGTTAAAGTTCCTCATCACAAGTAGATTGTCATCGTACCAGTTTTGCTTATCTTTTAATTTACATCCTAAGTCTCTTTAGTTTTATGAGTCTGTATGTGTATTTCCGTTTCAGTGTCACTCAGTATAAAAGCAGATTCAATGATGGTGATTTTGGGAAAAATCGGACTTTATCTCAAAATACAGCAATTCAGTCTTGAATTTGTATTTAAAGCTTTTTGTTCTTTCAGTTTGCATATAAAAAGCACATTTACAAACTTTATTGAATTATGGAGTAGAATGAACTTTCAATTACATGTGTTGTAAAAGCAAACATTTAAATGTCTGCTGTAGTTAGCTTTGTGTTTTGGGGCCATTCAAACACATCCCTTCTCACTATGAGCAGGATCTTTCTGTGTTCACTGAGCTAAGAGATTAAATCTGAGGTAGAGATAGCAGGTGGTGTTAATGATGAAGGGTTATTTTATAAGGCATTCACTTAAATAACGTTCTTGGAGTGTGTTAGTAGAGTGTTGTCAAGTTTTTGGAGGAATGACCAAATAAATCCTAAGTGCTATTTGTTGACTTGGAACACAGTAACAGGATATTGAAGCCATAAGTTTGGGTTTGGAAAATTAATTAATTTCTAAGTCTCTGACATTGAATTAGTTCCCATAGGTTACATATAAAATGGAAAATACTCTTCTGTCAGTATCATAGTCCACATCTTTACTTTTTCTACTGATCCATCCTCTCTTTTACTACCCCTTTATACCCATTAGCAGATTTCAGGAGCCAATATATTGTAGCTTTTTCTTCTCTAGAGAAAATATAGTTATCTGAATTACCTTAATGAATTAGTCTCTGTTCAATAGCATGCACCATAATAAATTGAAATAGCCTTGGTTTTAGTAAACAGAATTCTACTTTGTTTAAATCTAATACTATACTCAGCAACCCAGCTCACCTTTATACAAAATAGAGAATTTGATTTATCAAATACTTTTTGCTTATCATTTGAAGAATACTGTGTTATACTAGGAGAGATACAGAAATGAATAAAACAGTTTATGGTGGGCATGATGTTGCACATGTGTTCTGCTACTGGGGGATGCTGAGGCTGGTGGGTCACTTGAGTTTGGGACTTCTGAGCTACAGCAGGAATAAAATAGATAAGTGTCCATAAGTTTGTCACCAATATGGTGAGCTCTTAGGAGTAGAGGGTCACAAGGCTACCAGAGGAGGGTTAGAAAAATGAAGCAGGTTACAGCTTCTGTGCCAGCAAGTATTGGGGTCTAGCCTAGAATGTTGTAGTTGTACTAGTAGTGGTGGCAGCAGCAGTAGAAGAATAACTGACATCAATATAGCACTTTAGATTTTATGAAACATTGTACTTAACATTAACTCATTCAACCCACACAACAACCCTGTGAGATACACATGTACCCTACGGGGACAGATAAATTTGATATGAATTAAAATTTTGTAAGTATGGTAAGGTGAGGGAGAAGTCACTTCTACCTTGGGGAATTAGTGAGAGCTGCATGGAGAAGGTAGGCATTTGCCTTAGAGAGGAATGGTTAGGATGCCAGCAAATAATGTAAAATAACCGGGGTGGAGTACAGTGGCATATTCAGTGATCAGAGAGCAGAAAGGAAAAATCAGAGCGTCCATTGGAGGGAAGGTATGTATACAACAATGTGTCTTGTTCTCTTTCCCCATTGTTTTCCATACCTTTAATTGAAGTCCTAGGTAAGATAAATTGGGGAACTTGGGAGTATGGTCAGAGCCAGGACCAAGCTCTCATGGATGTTCTTTTGCTGTCAAAACTGCAGTAGTGATTTTTAACTCTGTTTTTATTTGACCTTATTTCAAGAAATGTCATAAAATTCTTAAAACAAAATTATTTTGAATAATTTAATAATTGTTGATATTCATATTTTGTCTTAAACTTTAAACACTTTAAGTGTGTTATCTCATTTGATTGCAAAGTAGCTCCATAAAGTGCACCTCCATTTTACAGATGAGAAACCTGATGTTTACCGAGGTTTAAGCGACTTGCAGTAGTCAGATTCCTATCTAGTATATCCCAGGGGTAAGATTTGAACCCAAGGGGGCGGCTAGGTGGCACAGTGAATAGAGCACTGGCCCTCAGGTCCTCCTGACCTGAGTTCAAATTTGACCTCAGACACTTAACACAAAAACTAGCTGCGTGGCCTTGGGCAAATCACTTAACCCCAATTGCCCTACCTTCCCCCCCTCCAAAAAAAATTATTTGAACCCAAGTTTTCTCCTTCTCAAGTCTAATGATTTTCTAATACATCATGTTTCTACTAACTGTATAGCACTATTAGGAGGCAAGGTGTATAAAAACAGTATAAACATAGGTTATTGACTAAAAGATTGTAGTCGCCACTCTAGAGCATTAGTACCTACATACCAGTCACCCATTGTCAAGGGATATACTTTGTTATATCAGCAGAGGTGTTTGGAAAAGTGCATTGGAGAGAAATTTAATAATTTCCCAGTTTTTGTCCTGAAAAAAATCTTTTTGAAAGGTTGTGGGCTACTGGTTTTATTCTGTACACTTAAACTGTTTTGATTCCTATACTAGTTTATACATATGATTAAGTTGCTTCAGTTAGAAAAATTTTATGAATTTTGTTCTTTCTTCTCTAGGTTATGATGATGGTACTTCCATTACTGATATTTGTGCTTCTGCCCAAAGTTGTCAACACAAGTGATCCTGATATGAGACGGGTAAGGAAATTGCTCAGCTATGTCCAGTTCACATTTAGGCTGCCAAAAAGGATATTGGGATTTTACTCCGTCCTTAACCTACTTACAAATTAGCCTGACCTGTAGACTAGGCTAATACATTTTTGTGTTCTTGGGAGGTAAGTGGAGAGGAACCAGAAAGGGAGAATTACAGAGATAGAAAGAAAACCAGGAAACTGTGATTGATCAGTTAGTAAAGATTAAGTGCCTTCTGTTGTGTTTGGTCTGGGGATATAGATATAGATTCCAAAAATAATACATTCCTTATTCTCAAGGAGTTTACATTGTCAGATGACAACATGTACATGTATGAATAAGGTACTTAAATTCGAGGTAGTTAAGGTCAGTGATGTCAGTAGTAATTGGGGAATCAGGAAAGGCTTCTTGTAGAAGATGGTGTTTGTGCTGTTTTGAAGAAAAAAGGGGTTCTGTGAGTCAGAGTTGCATTCCAGGTATGGGAAATAGCCAGTGAAAAGGCATGGAGAGGGAGGATTGAGTGCTATGTTTGAGGGTCAGAGAGCAGGCCAGTTTGGCTAGACCTTAAGAGTGCAGGAAGAGAAGTAATTGTATTGTGGGCCTGGAAAGGTAGAAGATAAAGATAAAAGTCAAAGAAAGTATGGCTGTATTCATTTCATGAAAACCATGAGGAGCAAAGGGTAGTCATCAGAGTCAGGTGTTGCAGAGAGGTCAGGGAGCATGAGAACATGTTCATTGGCACTTGGTGATTAAAAGAAGAGGGTGTTTTCAGCATTTTCAGTATTGGAGGTGGAAGATAAGCCTGGGGTAGGGATGGAGTGATGGAAAAGTGGAGGTATGGTAATGATACCAACTCACAGTTGTTGTGGGAACATTAAAGTCCATCCACCTAAGATACTGTCCTGGATAGAGAAGAGCTGGGTTCACATCCTTTCTCACATGCTTCCTCGTCCGTGGGTGAGCCATCTGATCTCCATCAGCTTTGTTTTCCTCATGTATGAAAGCGAAGATAATAATAGCACTTATTTCGTAGTGATGTGAGGAACAAATATGGGGAGTGCTCTGCAGACCTCAAAGCACTAACAGTATAAATGTGAGTTATTATTGTTGGTCCAGACGAGGCTCTCAGGGCAGACAGGTCAGACAAAAGGCAAGCAGCCATTTACTTCCTGACCGTTTGAGAGGTGGTATTTTGTCTTCTTACGTATTGACACGAGTTTGTTTTTTAGTTTTTGTGAGGTCTTTCTTCCCTAATCTGTATAATGCTTAATAGGAAGGAAGAGATGCATTTAACTGGGAGCTACAGCTTGAGAACAATCTCTTCTGTGGTGTGGGAGATACCTCAGAATTTGTCTTTTGAAGTACCCTGTGCTTTGGGGGCAGGGAGTCTGCCATTGAGCAGTGAGAGCGTTCTTCCTGTAAAGTTACAGTTTTGTTTTGTTTTGTTTTGTTTTTAAACAAAATTAATTGCATTAACCTTAGTTCCTTGCTAAATGAAGACAGACTTTAACGAACTAGGGTTTGTTGCTTAAAATCTTTTGGGTCACTTTAAAAGGGAATTTATTGTAGTAAAAAGATTTTAAAATTGATTGGGTCATAATTTCATTTCTTGGGCAGTAATTAAGGTCATTTTCACACTTTATTACATTTCTGGCCTACTTTGTTGGATCTTGGTAAGAGTCATGGTACATATTGGAGTAATGATGTGTCACTATTCTGTTTTGTCATAGTTTTATGATGAGCAAGATTATTCTAAATTTGCACTATTAATTAGAATCTTATTTTTTAACATACTCTCTAAAAAGACTATGTAAAATTTAAATGTAGAAAAAATGACTTTAACAAAGTAAGCGGTACAAGATTAGTGTAATGACTCTTTCTAGATTACTGATTCAGTGGAGGGGAAGAAAGTCTGATTAAAGAATAACTATCTCCTGTATGCCCTTTTTCTGACTTGTTTCTGTCACAGATTTCTTGGTGCCTCTTTTTTCAAATGACTGAGATGAGGTCACTCAGAACATAGGATTTTAGGATTTAGAGTTGGAAGGAACTTTAGAGGTCCCCTATTGCATTCCTCTCATTAACGATGAAGAAACTGAGGTCCAGAGAGGCTCCACATAGTCGTAGATTTCTTCCTTGTGTGAAATTTGTAAGGAAATAATTCCCCAAACACCAGCTACCTTTTTTAGCATCAGATTGACATGTTAATAGATTTAAAGTAATTATGTGCATACAGAGAATTCATAGTTAAAATACTAGTTGAATCAAATCAGCAAATATTTATTGTGCCCTTGCTGTGTGCCAACTGTTAGAGGGCATAAGAGAAGCATGAAGTACAATCACTAACGACTTGGAGTGAATCAGTGTGTCTTGGCTTTGGTTGTTTTGAAAAATTATTAGTTGATGTGAACATGGGCTTTCTGTGAAAGTGTTATTTAGTTTTACAGCATCATTATTTAATGAAATCGCAGTACCCGCGTCTGTCGGTTTATTTTGGGTGCTCTTCACCCAGGGTCCATGAATTAAGTTAAAAAAATTTTTTTGATAACTGTATGTCCATTATAATTGATTCCCTTTGTATTGTTTTGATTCCCTGTGTGTTTTATTTTATGCATTTAAAAACATTGTTCTGAGGCGTCTATAGACCCCTGTAAGGGGTCCAGACACGCGGAAGTTAAGAATTCATGCCTTAGTAGAAGATGTTAAAAATGAGTAAACCTAAATGCTTGTGGTGTATCTCTCACATCGTCATACTGTGTCTTCCTGCAGGAGATGGAGCAATCAATGAACATGTTGAATTCCAACCATGAGCTGCCTGATGTTTCAGAGTTTATGACAAGACTCTTCTCTTCAAAATCCTCGAGCAAGTCCAGCAGTGGCAGCAGTAAGACAGGCAAAAGTGGGGCTGGCAAAAGGAGGTAGTCAGGTAGTCCAAAGCTGGCATTTGCACAAACACTTGACGACACTGGGTGGCATCCAAGTCTTGAGGGAAAACTTCACAAAGCAACTACTGTAGTAAACTTGAACCAGCCTGAAAGTTGATCTCTTGCAACTGTTGTATGTCATGTAACTTTTTAGCTCATTTAAACTGTTTGGTACTTGGTACGCTGAAGATAACCCAGATCCCATCCTTTGCCATATGAGGTCAACATTGATGTCACTGAATTAATTACAGTGCCCTGTAGAGAATGACATAAATAAACTAAATTATATGAAGTGCTATACATTATGTATAATAAAATAAGTCTTAATCCAGAGACGCAATATGTTATCTATTTTTTGCTCTTTTGTTAATATTCCCTTATTTTTGTTAATGCAACTTTCTTTGCTGCATGTGTTAAGGGCTTGAAGCTCCATTCTTCTGAAAAGTGATGGCACTGGAGGAAGAAGATGATTTGTTCAAATTGTAGTGATTTTTTTTTTTTAGGTTAAGATATACAGTGCTCTTGAACATGAGAATAGAGTTTTCTGTATCCTTATTTTTCAAAATCCTTAGGGATACTGAATTATCTCTGCAACTGTTAAAATATGATAAACCTTCCATGATTTAGGCTAGTATTAATAACAGTTCTGCTTATGTAGTTTAAACGCACTCTCTTTAATGCATTTTGAAATATGAACATAGGTGTCAGGGTAAATGTTTATCAAAAGTTTGAATCTGATAGTTAACCTGCTGCTCACTTTAAAAAGAGAAGTTTTGTTGATGCTCTTTTCTTTTTTTACACTGTCACTTCCTAATTATTTCCTCCACTGCCTCCCCAGTAGGACAAATACATAGGCCAACAAAACAAATCAACACACTGGCTATATTTGAAAATGTGCTCCTTCTGTGCCTTTAGTTAACTGTTTCTCTGCCAAGAAAGAGGAGGCATATTTCACCAACGTCCTTTCAAATCACAATTGGACATTGCATTCATCAGCCCTATGATAAATCCTTCAAAGTTATTTTCCTTTTTTGTTGTGGTCAGTCTATAAATTATCATCCTAGTTATTTCTTTGCATCAATCCATGTAGATTTCCTTCATTTCTCCAAATTATTCATATTACTTTTTTTGTACAATGCTATTCCATTATGGTCTTTTAAAATTTTTTTTCTTATTATTTTTAGTTTTCAACGCTGACTTCCATAAGATTTTGAGTTCCAGATTTTCTTCCTATCTCTCCCCTCCAACCACCCCAAGATGGCATGCATTCTGATTACCCCTTCCCCCAATCTGCCCTACCTTGTATCACCACCCCCCTTTTCTTACCCCCTTCCCCTTCTATTTTCCCATAGGACAAGATAGATTTCTATACCCCATTGCCAGTATAGCTTATTTCCCAGTTGTATGTAAAAACACTTCTTTAACATTAATTTTTAAAACTTTTGAGTTCCAAATTCTCTCCCTCCCTCCCCACCCACCCTCACTGAGAAGGCAAGCAATTCAATATAGGTTATACATGTGTAGTCATAAAAAACACTTCCATAATAATCACATTGTGAAAGACTGTATTTTCCTCCATTCTATCCTGTCCCCCATTTATTCTGTTCTCCTTTGACCTTGTCCCTCCTCAAAAGTGTTTGCTTCTGATTAGCCCCTCTCCCAATCTGCCTTCCCTTTTAATATCCCTCCCTCTCTTATCCCCTTTCCCCCTACTTTCCTGTAGGGTAAGATTGATTTCCATATCTAATTGACTGTATATGTTATTCCCTCCTTAAACCAAATCCAATGAGAGTAAGGTTCAGTCATTCTCTCTCACCTCTCCCCTTTTCCCCCTCCGTTGTAAAAGCTTTTTCTCACCTCTTTTATGTGAAATAATTTGCCTTATTCTACCTCTCCCTTTCTTCTCCCAGTGCATTCCTTTCGCACCCCTTAATTTTATTTTTCAGATATCATCCCTTCATATTCAACTCACACCTGAGCCTTCTGTCTGTGTACCATTATAGTCTTCTTAAATGTGTGTGTAATATATAAATGAAAAATATAAAGATTATTTTATATATTGTTGTAATGAGAATTCAGCGAGATGAGACTATGAGACCATTAATCATTTTAGAAGTGGAGTTTATTAATTAGCCAGCAACCACTAGGGTAGAACCCAAATCAAGCAGCCTTGAGATGCTTTTTCTTGGGGCTTATATAGAGCAAAACCACAACATAATGGTAGCTAAGGGAAACCACAACTTAACAGTTTCTAAGAGCAAGTGAGAGAATACAGAAGCCAAAATATAGCGTTGATTAACCATCTGTCAGTTACTCAAACAGTAAAAATCCCTTGATTGGTTCTGCTTGGTGGGCTTGGACAGGCCTGACTTGGTGGGCCTTTCTGGCTGGCTAGGTCTGTTTTGTTGGTGAGTCTCCTACGGGAGTGGGAGTACAGGTGCTAGGCTGGATTCTTAGGTGATCTTGATAGGGAAGGGGGTTGGGAAGTGTTCCTAAAATGGAGGTTACCACAATATGTTTGTATATATAAACATACACACACATATATACAATAATCTTTATATTTCTTCTTCTCATATATATATAATATGTCCATCCCACAGCCCCATTTCACACACCCATCTCCCCATCCCTATGAACGAAACCAACAAATAAAACCCTCATCATAAACATGCATAGTTAGCCTGTGAGACAGATTCTCACATTTTCCATGCCCCAAAATATGTCTCTTTGAATTTCAAGTTTATCATCTCTATGACAGGAGGTGGGTAGCGTGTTTCATCTTCACTCCCCTGAGCCAGTGGTTTGTTATTGGAGTGATCAGAGTTCTGAAGTCTTTAAAAAGTTGTTTTTCTCTATAATGTGCTTGTATAAATTGTTTAAGTTTAGCTTGCTTTGCTCTGGATCACTTCATAGAGGTCTTCCCAGTTCCTTCTGAAACTGTCCATTTTGTCATTTCTTGTGGCACAATAATCTGTTACATTTAAAAAATATTCGTGTAGCCGTTCCTCAATAGGACAGCCCCTTAATTTAATTTCTAGCTTTTAACTTCTTAGGAAAGAGCGACTATGAATATTTTTGTACATATCAGTACTTTCCTTCTTTCTATGACCTCTGGGCTATTAAGCCTAGTCGTGGTATAGCTGGGTCAAAGGGTATGCACAGTTCCAAATTGCTTTCCATGTTACGTTTTTGTACTACAGTGGATGGGCATCTATTTTCCTTCCAGGTCATTACTACATTAACTGCTGCTGTAAAAGTATTTTGTATAGATATGAGTCATTTCCCTCTGTCTTCGACCATATTGGGATAGATGATTAGTCGTGGTGGTGTTACTAGAGCAAAGATTATACACAGTTTAATGACTTTTAAAATATAATTCTAAATTGTTTCCCAGAATTGTTGAATCATTTCACAGCTCCACTGACGGTGTGTTCAGTCGCCCAAGTTCTCTAATTCCCAGTGATGGGATAACCTGTTCATTTGCATTCGTTGATTCCTCAGTATCTCAGATTCCCTGAGTTTTAATATTACTTAGAAAGGACTTTCTGCTTTTTCCTTTTACTGTTCACATTCCTTTTGTGTTTTTACTACATATGTTAAGTAGGGTATATGCATATCTTAAAATCCTTTGTAATCTCTGAGGCCACATGGAAGTGCTACCTTTCCTCAGAACTTGTAGGACAAGGAGAACCTATTTTCCATTGGGTTATATACCTCCCATCTAGTTCACCTGGGTTTCCAATCCAATAAACCTAATCCAATAAACATTTATTAAGAACCTACTATGTGCCAGGCACTGCGCTAAGCACAGGGGATACAGTTAATAAAAAGGTAGTCCTTGCCCTCAAGGAGCTTACAATCTAAAGAGTGAGACTACACAAAAAAGGAGACAGGAAAGGGGTAATACATTACTAAGTAAGACTTCATTTCCTGAATACAGTTCTATATCTGAACTATTTGTCTAAATCAATAAGTACTTTCTATGTGCCAGGCACCGCCCTATACAATCAGGATATAAAGACAAAAGTAAGAGTCTGTTCTCAAAGAGCTTGCATTCTACTTTGGGGATGCAACAGGCTCATGGACAAATATAGGCTATGTACAAAGTAAATGATTGGAGGAGGGTAGATGAGACACGGTGGCATCTGGAAAGGCCTTCTCAAAGAAGGCGGCATTTGAACTGATCTTTGGAGGACTTGGGAAATTTCAAGAGACAGTATGGAGGGAAAACATTCCAGGCACAGGAGGACAGCCTGTCTAAAGGCATGGAAGTGGAAGATGGGACTGTGGTATAAGAGTTACAGCAAGTAGTCCAGTTTGACTGGAACATAAAAGTGAGTGGGTGATGAGTGATGTTATCAGTCTGGAAAGGTCGGCTGGTGCCAGAGTATGAAGGGCTTTAAATGCCCAAAAGAGGAATTTGTATTTCTCCTCGAGGCATTGTTGAGCCACTGGAGCTTATTGAACAGGTCACGTGTAATGTGGTGAGAACTGTACTTTAGAAATATTAGTTTGGTAGCTATTTGGGAGTTGGGTTGGAGAGAGGTGAGATTGGAAACAAGGAGCCCAACCTCTCCCCCCCAAATAAGTACTTCCATTCAGCCTCTCTCTTCCTCTCTCTCTCTTCTCTCAAACACACGTACATACACTATACACACACACATACATACATTGAGAAGCCCAAGAGGTAAATGCAAAGTGAGAATGCCAGTAGTTGGGGTAATCATAGAATGAGGTTTTTTTTTTTTAAAGAACGAGCAGTATTTTAAAACTGGGTACCCAAGGTTTTTTATGTAGCTCCGCCTCCAGGTTCTTTCTCCCAGTCTTTTCTCTTTACTGACAGGTTGGGTCTCCAAAGAGAGAGAGAGAGAGAGAGAGAGAGAGAGGAGCCCCCATCTGTTGTGTATACCTCATATTGATGAATCAGTTGACATCAATTAGATTTTACAAAAGAATATTTACTGAGAAGGTATAGCATGAACAGAAGCTATAAAAACATTCCCCCAAACCAGGGGTGCATTCTTCATTCTGTACACTGTCAGTTCCTGAGCAGAATGGCCTCACACCTAAATCATACAGGAAGTGGAGCTGCTTACGTAGAGAACAAATATGATGGGCCCTGGGAGGTTTCTTCTCCCTTTTTCAAAGTCCTAAACAGGTTCACTTCTTGTGCAGTGTAACTGATGAACAAGTCATTGTCATCATACTTCTGGGCTAACTCCTTGCCGGACACAATGTCTCTACTGCCTAGATCTGGGTCAACCTTAAGGTTGGCCCCTCCCTGGACTCAGCTACTGCTGTTATCAGCTCTCATGGCCTCAGCTACTGTACCCAGTTGCTGAGGGCATTTCTGATGATTCGTCCAACTTTTCAGAGTTTGCAAGGTTGTTTGTACCTTGGTCCATTTGTCTCTGAATGCGCATTTACCTAAGATCAGGAAAGAATAAACACATGAGGAAAGTGTATCATGCTCAGGGACGTGTGGCTTGGTGGGGATGATAATGATAGCTAGCATTTATATGGTCCTTGAAGATTTGCAAAAGTGCTTTACATTTATCATCTCATTTGAGACTCAACAACCCTGTGAGGTAGATGATATTTCACCTTCTGTCTTCACTTTACAGATGAGGAAGCTGAGGCCAAGAGGTTAAGTGGCTCGCTCAGAGCCATATAGCTAATAAGAGTCTAATGCAAGATCCAGCTTCAGGTCTTCCTGACTCCAAGTCCAGTGCTCTATTCACTGTGATACCTAGCCAATGCCATGTATTCACCCTCACAAAGATCAGAGTTGCAGAGAAGTGAGCTTAAGATTGTTGCCTTGAACCTTTTGTCTGAATACTTTGTTCCAGCTTAGCCTCCTATGTATTATCAGTACTTGTGAGCCCTTATCCAATCATAAGATCTTTTGTTGTCACAAAATATAGCTCTTCTACCCTTCCCTTTTCCCTCACCCCACTGCCCCATTTATATATGGCTGGAAATAGGTGTCCCCAAAGTTACACATTTTGTGTTGAAATACCCCCAGGGAATGTTTTGCATGCTTGGTATAACCTATGCTTTTAAAGAAGTAACCCTAGGGAAGAGCATTCTTTTAGCTTGGAGGACTTGGGATCTGTTCAACACACAGCTTCCACAACATTCTCATGTTTTTGATCATTGCTTCTTGCTGGCTAGTCAGGCTATGTGAGTCCGGAGTCCAACACTGTATCTTTAAAAACAGAACTATTTGTTTTATAAACCATTGACTAATTGAATGAAAGCAGCAGTTCAAAGGGAATCCATGCCTTGGGAGAAAGACCAATTAGGTCAAACAATTTTCATAATTTGGGACATGTAATAAAATTAATTTTTTTTTGTTGGGAGAAGGCAAGGCACTTGGGGTTAAGTGACTTGCCCAAGGTCACACAGCTAGTCAAGTGTCAAGGGTCTGAGGCTGGGTTTGAACTGAGGTCCTCCTGACCTCAGGGTCAGTGCTCTTATTTTCTGCACCACCTAGCTGCCCTAATTAAATATGTTCGTGAAGGCCAGGATGAATAGAAAAGCATTGTACATCATAATGACTTAATCCTAGAGCCTTCCCTGTCTTCATTATCGCCCATTTATCCCAGGTAGCTAGGTGGCACAGTAGACAGAGCAGTAGATTCAGTCAGAAGATGGGTAATTCAAATCCTGCCTCAAGTGCTTATTAGCCGAGTGACCCAAAGTTGTTTAACCTCTGGCTGCTTTTGCTCCTCTGTAAAGCAGTGATAATAATAGCATCTGCCCTCCACAATTACTGTGAGCCTGAAAATGAGATCATATTTATAAAGTACCAGACAAATGCTAGCTATTATTATCCTGCATATATCTTGTTTATGTATAACTGTTTGCATATGATCTCCCCCATTAGACTGTGAGCTCCCCAGGATCAATGACTTTTACCTTTCTTTGTGTCCCCAGAGCTTAGCACAGTGTCCGATGCATAGTAGGTATTTATCTGACACTCTAATTAACTGACCACATGAAAAATACAAAAGCTTCTAGATATAAACTACAAAAGCTAAAACCTCATAAGACTCTCCGAAGTGACATATTTCTGAATATATGCATTCTTTCCCATGATTTTATGTTACAAAAATTGTATTATAACTAAAATAAATGAAAGTCAAAAAAAAAAAAAGAAGTTACAGCCTGTGAGGCCAGGCAGGATGATGCTGCTGCCTCTGGCCCAGGTGAGTTGAGGGTTTGGGGAAATCCTAGGCACAGCAGTGTAGTAAGGAGCAGGCCCAAAGCTAACAGGATCTCCTTAGACACTGGTATCACTAGGTAGCTGAAACAAAAGGGAGGAACTGAGCCTGAGGTGGGGCTTACTACCAGCCACCCCATACCAGATGGCAGAATCAGTGGAATCTAGATGGGACCACACAGGGCTTATCTACCTATTCCAAAGTCAGACCCTGGCATAAAGTCCCAATCTGGGAAATAAAGCTAAAAAATGTGAAAAATAAGGAGAAAAGATTAAATATGATGAAAAAATGTTTATGAGACCAAAATGTAAATTGAGAATAGGATAATAAAAGGTGTCAAGTCAAAAAAAATTGTATTATATAAAGTAAATTAAAAAACTTTTTGTATCTTTTTAGGAAACATACTGGGGTAGAATAAAAAGTACTATAACCCAAACTCGGAGATCCTAGGCTTGAATTCCTTCTTTGCCACTTTAGGAGCTCTGTGACCTTTTGGAGAGCCATCTCCCCTCTTCTGACCTCATTTGGTTCCTTCATTTGTGAAAAACTGTTGCACGAGGTGATGGCTCAGATCCCTTCCATCACCAAAGCCTAGGATTCTGTGAGTCTCTTTATTAGATGATTATCATACCTCTGGGTATATATAACATATTAAGGAGCTTTCAGGGTATACTCTCCCTTTTAAATCCCTGTATTTTCTCTTCACTCTGCTTAGAGCATATAAAAGTGACCTTACAACCTTTCACTCCTGGCCCTTGGGGAGAATAAATAAAGGCTTTGCTCATTTTCCTTTCAGGCACCTGCATCCCCTTTCTGATACAATCCTTCATTCCTCATTATTGTCATCGAGTCAGAGAGCTGAATTTGCAGTGATATTACTTCATCGATGCCTTTTGTTGGCACAGTCAGGTTAGATACGGAGACCCCATATTTTCAAGCTGGAGGTAGGATTGAAAAGGATTGTCGATTTGATAGGAGCAATTGGAAAAGCTGTGACTTTCTAAGGAAAAGGCGAGTCCCTAAGAGTCAAGAGGCTCTTATTTAAGCCCTTGAACCACAACTACTTTAGGAAATGGACAAGAGAAGATCCAGCAGCAAAAGAGGAAGCTGAGAATTAAAGGCACAACAGCAATGCTGACAAGCTGCTCCATTGGAACTGGGGCAGAGGGGAGTCAGTGGAGGGAAGGCTTCAGCTGAGTGATTCCCAGTTAGTCGGAGAAAATTATTTCCATTGGCCCAGAGCTCCAGGGTTGGCTTTTATGATTACACTTTATTCAGCTGAAAATGGCAAAAGCTTCAGAAAGGAGGAACTTTTCAAAAGAGCTTGTTGCTTTCTGCTGTTCCCTCTGATTTGAGAAGAAAAAACCAAGCGGATTTGCCACTGTTTTCATAACCTGGAGAGAGAGGAGCTGTGTTACTGTGAGCTCCACTCTGAAGTATCCTGAGGGAGTGAACAGCCTCTATTGCCAAATCTGATGAAGAGCTAACGTTTTCTGAAGGTGCTTATAAGCTCCTCCATTAGACAGTAAGCTCCTTGCGGGCAGGGACTGCCTTTTTTTTTCATATTTCTGCTCTCTCCCCCCTTCCCCATCTTAGCAGAATGCCTGGCACATAGTTGGTGCTTAATAAATGTTGATTGGTTGATTCATGGTTAATTGAGTAAGGGCGATACATAGCATTTATGTAGTACTTTACAAACACTGAGAGGCAGATAGATGAAGGTTAAGTGACTTGCCCAGAGTCAGCTAGTGTCTCAGGAAAGATTTTAAGTCAGGTGTTCCTGACTCCAGGTGCAGCGTTCTATGCACTGAACCACCCACTTGCCTCTTTGAAAGGGCTTTAAAGGCTTTGTGGCAGAGAACCTGCGCCCTTGGAGCCATTTGTGACCCTCTAGTTCCTCAAGTGCAGGCCTTTGACTGAATCCAAACTTCACAGAACAAATCTTCGGGATTGGATTCAAAGGGTCACACTTGAGGGGTCACATGTGGCCTTGAGGCTTCAGGTTCCCCACCCTTGGGCTAGGTTCTAGTAGAGAAGAGAAGAAATTTCCTTCAGCTGAAGAGCAGTTAAAATTAACAATAAGGAAGTGAGCAGAGAAGCAGTTCTGTGTGGTGCAAATGTTCCTGAATGGATCAATAACATTGAAGTCTTTAATCTAGAGACATGAGTTGCCCTAAACACGTGAGTTTTACTCTCTCATGTGTTTCCATTCTAGGTTCCTATAAGAATGTGATCATTCTTCACCATAGTTATTACAATATGTTGGTGGAAAAGTGTTTTATGTGTATGTACACACATATATAGTAATGCATTTTATTGTTTATGTATTTGTCTTAATACATTAATCTCTATACTATAAATATTTCTTTTACCTTATTAAGTAAATGGTTATGTTTAAGATCCCCAAATATCGTTCTTTTTAAGTAGCTGGTTGTGTAAATAGAAAACATTGGGGTCTGAAAGGCTAGAGTGATGAGCAAGGGAAATATATTTTTGCTCAAAATGGGTTAGGACCTCATGAGAGTTTAAATGTAACTGTGTGGTGGTAGTCTGTCTCTGAGAACTGAAACTTGCTAGGATGAGAGCAAGTTGGAAAACTAAGCCAAACCCAGAGAGAAAGTTGGATGTCTTACACTTGGGGGGCGGGGGCATAAGGTCTCAAGTTTTACACAGTGTGAGTGTTGACTATACCCGGTGTAACACACTTGTCTTGTTATATTTGGAGGTCATCGACATAGACCACATACTACTGAATTAACTGCCTTTACATAGGCATAAAGACATGAAATGGAAGCCCAAGTTTAAGGATGAGTAAATTAGCTTGACTGTAACATAACATGTGGAGGAGAGTTGTGCAAAAGTATAATTAAAAAAAAAAAGTCTGTGAAGTTTTTACGTGCTTGCTGAGTTCATATGTGATCCTAGAGGTCACTGGGAAGCCACTGAAGATTCTTTTTTTTTTTTTTTTTCCACATTCATAACATTTTATTATGGAACTCCAGATTCTTTCTCCTCCTCCCCCACCACCCATCCCCACTGGAAGGACAAGCAATCAAATACAGGCTGAACAT
>CM053582.1:394156472-394174474 GCA_028627135.1 Pseudochirops cupreus
AGCTGACTTTAGTGGGAAGTATCTTTGTGTGCGTTTTGGAGTTCCAGGATTGGTTTAGAGTCCTATTTTATGGGTATTTTGGGGTGGCTATGTGAGAGCTGCGATGTGTTGCTGCTTCTACGCCGCCATCTTGGCTCCGCCCCCGCCACTGAAGATTCTTAAGTAGGGTAATGACATGGTCATATTTGTGCTTTAGGAAGATTATTTTGGCAACTGTGGGCTATAAGGGGAGACTAGAAGTGGAGAGATGAATTAGAAAGCTATTATGATAGTCCAAAGAAGAGATGAGGAAAGCCTGAACTAGGGTGGCAGTCATGTGAGTGGAGCAAAGGAGACATACAAGAGATGGGATAGAATTATAATCATCAAGGCTAGGCAACTAACTGATTGGCTGTGGAAAGTAGAAAGTAAGAGGGAAGAGCTGAATATATCTCTGAACTTATGAACTTGAGTAACCTGAAGGATGGTGGTGCCCTCAGCAGAAATGGGAAATTTGGAGGAGGAGAGGATTTTGGTTTTTGGTTTTGTTGTTGTTGTTTGAGGAGGTAGGAAGGGATGTATAATGCCAAATTGAGTTTGAGATACTTTTGAGACATCCAAATAGAGATGAATAGCATTTAGCTGGTTATGTGGGATTGAAGTTTAGGAGAGATTAGGGATGGAGATATCTATATCTATACCTATATAGTGCCTATAGATATGTGTGTGTATATGTATATACATGCATGTACATATATGTATGTATATATTATATATAAGATATATATGTGTGTGTATATAAATATATATACATATATATATACACACACACACACACACACACATACATATTTATGTATCTAGGAATCGGCTATAGAGATGATAACCCAGGAGAGTAAACTGGTGTTTTTTCTTTCCCACCACCGAACCTTAGTCCCCTGAACCAATTAAACCGTAAGAAGTTTCAATGCCTTCTCAGAATAAAACAAAAACGAAAAAACTCAAACAACTTAGACTACATGGCAGATATTGCTCCTACTACAGGAATAGTGCAGACAGGTTCTGAGACCTCGACTAGGGTAGAAGAAGGAAGCTTATGATAAATGGCCTCTCTTTTATTAATAATATGGTGGAAAGTCCTCTCATGAAATGAGAGGGGAAAGAGTGGTAAGAAAAAGAAAGGTTTAGAACAGTTGCTATGGAGTATAGTAATTAATCAGGGAAGAATAACAGATACAGTAATGAGGGTCCAGTTGAGATTAGATAACATAACTTTATAGTGGAATTATTCAACATAGTTATGAAACTTTGTTAATTGGCCTTCAGAAACACACAAGTAGGAACAAATAAGGAAGATGATAATGGGGTTGGAGTTTGGCAAGGCGTGAGTGGAAATAGGACAGGGATTTGGAGGTAGAAGACAGTGTACAGTGTAATTTGTTTGGGTCTTATTGTCAGACATTTGGTGTTTTTACAATTCCTCACTATCATAAACAACATTTCTTTGAATGTATTTGCACAAATTAGGTTTTTGTCCTTTTAAGTTATTTCCTTTGGGGTATATCCTCAGAAATAGACTCATTAGGCAAAAACATAAATAGTTTTTAAAATCTCTTGTAACATGTTGCTAGTTTATTCTCCAGAATGACTCAAAATATTTACAGTCACCAGAAATATATAAGTATATCTTTTTTCATATATCCATGTCATTGGATTTTCTAATTTTATTTTTTCTATTTAACACTCGGAGGTTATGCCAATAAGCTTTGAGAAGTCCTATCACACCAGAAGGCTTCATGTATGGACTCAATGATGGACTATGTCTACCATCTTGGGACCAGACTAACTTAGTGTGGAGAGAGGTTTATCACAAGGAATTGGCCTTCAGTGATTTTTTTTTTTTGGCCATAGAAATTCCCTACTCATTCCCCTCTCTGCCTCTTAACTCCTGTTACTCTCATTGCCCTTCAAAAAGCCAGCTCCAAAGAGAGTAAATTGGAGATCATTAGGTATGTGAACCTCAGATGTGGCTTGGAACTTGTTGGAAGAAATGGGAGTCTGATAATCAGGTCTATCATAGAATGGAGTGACTTTGGAGCAGTCCTGACGTCTGGCTATTGGCTTATGTGGCAAGGAAGAGCATAGGAAGGAAGTACATAGATTAGTGGGATGCACCAAATGACTAGGTTTGGGGGAGGTGCTGTAAGTAAGGTGAATTTTTAGCATAAGTAAGGTGGATTTAGTGCGTGTAAAGTGGTTTTTTATTATTATTTCTTAAAGTTCAGTTTCCCAGGATCCATAGCCATAACAATATCTTGTTCTCAGGTATTAGATCTGAATTCCCATAACTATGAATCAAAATATCTCCACCATGTTTGTGCAACATTATGTAATGATAAATAATGTAAACATCCACTGTAACTGTGCAGTGAAATACAGGGATGGGGTGATGCAAACTTGTGAGGCTTTTGCTGGCAATATGCCTTCTTTGTCTGCTGCCCATATAAAACAGGTGGTCAGTGAACGGGGAACCTTAGAGTTGAGTACACAGATGCTATGTGTGCCTTGATCGGCCCTCATCAAGGCTTGAGGGAAAATCTGCATGTGCCTCAGCTGGCCCCCATTGAGGCTTGAGGGGATTTAGGGGATGTACAAGTAGTACCTGCCTCAACTGACCCCATTGAGATGTAGGAGTAGTTACCCCCCCCCCCCCTTCTCACCAGCCCTTGTGACAAGGAAGATTAGGGAATGCTGTAGAAGTTTGTGCTCCCATTATCAGCAATACTACTCTGAGAAAACTAGACTAGAATAAAGTAAGATTATTAACCCCTTCTTAGTGTCTTTCCTGTCTGACCAGATCAACAGTGATCCTGTGATAGCAGCCTCCTGTATGCTGTGTTTATTTGTCTTATAGGTGCTTAGGATGGAACTTCTGGAGTGGAAGGAGTTTAGGCTAGAACCCTATTATCTAATTGCCTTTTCAGTGGAAAATGGTTTAAGCACAAGCAATGTGGGATTTTTGTTGTTTTCTTTTTAGAGTTCAGTTTCCCAGGCTCAGGCTAAATTGTAAACATCTGAAGGATTAATCACCTTTGAACCCTGACAATTCACAGCTGTGCTGAGTCATGTAGGTTTCATGCCTTCTGACTGAGCCAATTGGGCTGAGTCTTTGTTATAAATTCTGGGAGGTTGGCATTTTGCTTTTGGGGTTTACTTATGAATTTGGGGTTCCCTGGACGGGACTCTGAGGGGGCCATTTGTTAAGAGCCCCCTGACTACTCAGAGATTTGTACTCTCCCGGCCCGTCCGGTGGTATACGTAGGTGGTTGTATTACTTTGTTCAGACAGTAGGAGCCCTGTCCATTAAGTCTTTGTGCGAATTCCTCTGCAGGAGTTTGTGCTCCCATTATCAGCAATCCTAGTAATATAACTAAAATGGAAAAAAAAAAGCCTATTTTGTGCAAACACATTCAAAGAAATGTTGTTTATGATAGTGAGGAATTGTCAAAACACCAAATGTCTGACAATAAGACCCAAATAAATTACACTATACAATGTCTTCTACCGCTGCTGTAATTAAAGTAAAATTGTTGACCCCTTTAAAAGTTGTCCTTCCTTTAGCAAAGCAGATCAAAGAACCTGTGCTTATTAGCAAGCCATACTGGGTGTGCTAGGGTGCTTGCTATTACAAATGGGTAGTCCTAGTCAGGGGGAAAACTTCCCCAGATGGAGATGGAGTGAACAGTCATAAATATGAAGTGTTATTATGTGTGTGAAACCGTACAGTAATAGTCAAAGATGGATTTTGTAGTTAAAGATGGACTTTGAAGGAAGTGACCAAGGTAAAGTGGGCAGAATACCCACAAAACAGACCATGGGGTACAGACCATGCTCTTTCTGTGGAGATAGGTACAAAGCAGGGGCTTAGCTGGGTGCTTATTTTGATGAAATAAGCCTTGCTTTGTGTTCAGACCCGTTTCAGTCACTGCTGCCCTTGTTTGTATACAGGTGGGCATTTATTCTTTTGGACCAAGTTAATGGCCCGTCCTAGTTGGTGGGTGAAGTAAAAGAGGCTGAGGTCCCCATCCTCTGAATACAGAGCCTGAGAGCTCTGTCCCCATTTTTCCTCCTCTTATACAACCATGAAAATAAGAGTTCCCAGGTCTGAGATCATGAGTGACTGCGATGGATTTAAGTTCTCATTCTAAGAGTTTCAAGTGAAGAGACAGATTAACATAGATAAGTTGTTATGTCATAACATTGTTATGTTGTTATATGATAGATAAGTTATGTTATAACATTGTGAATGCTGTACTTTGGTTTCTGTGAATGTTTTGCTTTAATTTACTGCTGAATAAATAGAGTTCACTATATTATGTGATCAGAACTTGAGAGCTATCCACAGCAGCTGTCCTCCGGAAAGCTGCTTGTGCTTGGCTTCACAAGGGCGAGATCTGCGTATCTCACTTAATGGTACAAGGATGAAAACTGGGCTGATAGATGCAGCTGATCAGTGGACAGATGGGAAAGGAATTTCGTTGCTTTTCTTATTTTGGTATTAAGTTCCTGAGGCACAAAAAGAAGGAATAGAACTAGGCCAGTCAGTTTTTTAGCTTCCCAAACAATGTTTACCAGATATTTTTGGTTTCCCTATTAAAACATTAGACTGTTTCATTTTTGTTATGTATCCCCAGCAGTTTGCCTGTTGCCTTGCATGCAGTAGGTGCTTTATAAATATGTACTGAATAGAATTAAATATGTCTGAGAAAACAGATCACCTACATCCTCCTTTTGATTTTTAACTTTGCAAGACAGGAGGAAATGAAGAATTTTGTAAGAATGGCATCAGTTCTGTATATCCTGCCTAGTACAAAGGTTGGCCAGCTCCATCTCTCTCCTATCAAGAAAGACCAAATTGTTCAGTAGATGGCAACACTGGGATGAAGGGAGTAGGCTGTGTAAAGTGGGGTATAGAATGTAGGACTGATGGGGTGCTTGTGCTCCAGCCCCTGCCCTAAGATCATGTCTTTGGAAGCCATCCAATATCTTAGTAGGCCCCTGCCCTGTGAGAAAACTTTCCCTTGTTGCAGGCCTGACTTTGTATTTAGTTCATCAGAACAGACATAGGGATACCGACCCAAGGACTCTCTTTGGCACCAGATCCCCAGGGACCATGTCTGTGGTAACTAAAAAAACCCTTTCTTTTCTCCCTCAGTATCTGTCATCAACAAAGTTATCTCTATTGACTCCCTGAGTTTTCCCATACATTCCAAGCAGTCTGGCACCCAGACTACTTACATATGCTGACCACTGCCTAATCCAACCCCAGATCACCTAATTGGCATATTTGGCATCCTTTCACTGTCTCTTTTCCGTATAAGCTTTAGAGTCGCTCCTGTCAAGTTGCCCTGCTTCTGTTGGTGTCACAATAATGTGAATTTGTTCTAGGCAACGCCACTTTGTACCCTGACATTCTGGGGTCCCAGCACTCCTAAACCAAATCAGAACTTAGAATCAGGAAGACATAGTTTCAAATCCTTCCTCAGACACTTGCTAGCTGTGTGACTTTGGCTCTCCGTGCCACATTTTTTCAGTTAAGGAGTTGGATTCAGTGTAAATCTATAATTCTTTAAGGTAGACAGCAGCCTAGTCTGTCACATGGAAGAGTGTGCAACAAGGGTTGTGTTTTCATCTGACTTTTTATAAATACATATTACTTACAGTATTAGAAAATTATATTCTCCAGTGTGTCAGCATTTAGTGGTAACCTGTATAAATTCAAATAAAGGCTCAAAGATTTTTGTGGTCAATAATACAATTGGGATATAATTCTTAGACTTTTCTTAGGGCACACAAATACATTATGCACTAAGTGGTCAGAAAAATAAGATAGGGTGGTGAGAGCTGTATCCCAATGTATCAGCATTTAGAGCAACGGTTCTCAACCTGTGGGTTATGTTCAATTTAAATACATCCTGCATATCAGATATTTACATTGTGATTCATAACAGTAGCAAAATTACAGTTATGAAGTAGCAACGAAAATAATTTTATGATTGGGGGTCACCACAACATGAGGAACTGTATTAAAGGGTTGCGGCATTAGGAAGGTTGAGAACCATTGATTTAGAGGGTGCTGACATTTACTAGCATTCAGCAGTACAGAAAACTTGCGGTCCACTTAAGTGCTCTCCCTCCTTCTGGTTACACCCTAGGTAAGGTTCTCCTCAACCTAGCCTCTTCTCCCAAACCCCAGGTCCCCCTTCCAAGGTCCTACAGCCCCTCCCCTCCATTTCATGGCACTTGCTTCAGGCACAAAAATTGCTAGTCATTGCTCTGTTGGTGCTGGTGGGTCAAAGGGACTCTTGTAGTGAAGAAGAGGGTACCAGCACATGTCTCAGGGCATGGACCAGTTTAAGTTAACCTTGCCTTCAAAACTGCCTGCTGTACAAGTGAATAGGTTGAACAACTAGTAAATGATCTCTCAAGCAAGTTCATAGACACTTCCTTTTTTTTTTAGTGCAATCAACTACTATGTATTTGCTTGAATTTCTCTTTTTTCTCTCTCCAGAGCAAATGTAATGGTACAGTGTGAGAAAGCAGTTAAAAAAAAAACCAAACAACTCACATTCCTTTGCTATAATTCCAGTTATTTACAGTGGATCCCTGAGATCTGGTAAGCTAAATTCCAGATCTTTAGCAGCAGAGATTTAAATACAGACTTCATAGTTACACTGGGCCAAACATTGGCATGTCCTTTACAAGAAAATCACAATGAGGGACAGAGCACAGAAGCCAAGGATGTTTACAAAGTGCTTGTTCAATCAAACATTAACCAAAATGATCCCCCCTTGCCCCCCCCAAAAAAACCGAAAACAAAACAAAGCTACCCCAAGCAATACCAAACCTGCAACCCACATAAAAACGGAAGCCAAGACATTAGCAACGGAACAACTTCTAGCAAGGGACTGGAGGAGGGGGCACATCTTTTGCATTAAATACGTATAGACTGGGAGTTTGGGTTTACAACACTTAAATTCTGAATCCAATCCCCTCCCCATTCTCTGATGTTGCTTGTTCTAATGACTCTAACAGGGCCCCTGCATCAAGAAAGATAGGTTTCCCTCTGTCGGTTACTTTTTGTTCTTTTACTTTGTTCATGCAAGTCAGCAAGTGTAGGCTCGCTGCCCTTTCATGAGAAATTCACTGAGGCACAAAGAAAGCCAAAGGGGAGAGTGTGGGTCTCGTGCTAAGAATTGCTCCTTAATCTCATGAAGTAGATACAAAAGAAGTGCCCAGAGTCAGGTAAAATCCGTGAAGCGAGTGGTTTGTCTTTATACCTTCAGCCTCTGACTCCCGGGTTTCCCTGCTAGGAAACCCTCCCTCCCTCCTTCAGGCACCCAGAGTTATCTGCATCTAAACTTGTGAGAGGTATGGGTCAGAATTATTTACTTTATGGTTCTTTGTTTCTTCGTTAGCTTTCTGAACTCCTTGTCACTTTACTGTTCTTTTGACATTCAGTTTTTCATCTGCACCACCTCAGTTACCTTTTTTTCTTTAATGCTGTTCTTTGAAGAATTGCCAACAGAATTGATGTAAGAAAGGCTAGCACGGTATAATGGGAAGAAATTTGATTGGAAGGAGGAGACCTGGGTTTGAATCTCACTTTTGACACTTATTAGTAAAAGTAGCAGCAGGTAGCTCTTGTGATTTTCAAAGGGTGGATTACACTAGCTATGGGACTTGTCATTTAATGTTTGAGTCTCAGCCTCCTCATAAAATGGGAATAGTGATACTTGCACCACCTTCCTCACAGGGTTATTGTGAGAAAGCACTTTGCAAATCCTAACTCACTCTAGAAATAAATTACTATAATTCCTGGTGTTAAGCTGGAGATGATTGAGGAATAGTTTTGGTTTGTTTTTAATAACCTCCAATCTTTTAATTAAAACATGTATATTCCTGTTTTCTTTCCCTTTGTTAGTATAAGTCATCACATTAAGAGGTGGGTTTTAGTTTAAAAGGTGAATTTTGACCTTTATTAAAGATAGATTAAATGGGTCCTCATCTCTATCTGTCTTTGGATTCTTTAATTTAAGGTATGAACTTGGTCACCTACATGATGTAATTTGAGGGACACAAGGAAGATTCTTACTCATCTCAAATATCTGCCTATATAAGTCATCACACGGACTGAAATTTCACCATTAGAATCACTTTCTTTTAGAGAGATTTGGCCTCTTCCTGCATATAAACACTTAAAGGAAGACTAACACTTAAAGTCATCTGCACCTTGAGAACAGAGACTGTCTTTTGCCCTTTTGGGGGGGGGGTTAGTATCTCTAGAGCTTAGCAGTATTTCTGGTGCATAGTAGGCACTTAACACATGCTTATTGACTGACAGTATCTAGATGCGATCTAGTCTATCACAGCTTTCTGAGAAAAGCAGTACTTTCCTTACAAAATGGAACCCAAAAGGATCCATGAGTGGAGGCACTAAAAATAAATTACTTCCCAATTTTGTCTAGGACTAGACCTGTGGGAAAGGTGGAAAGCAAGACATATGAAGAAAGGCAAAAAAAAAATTGGAAGTCTTTACCCCAAAGAAGAGGAAGTTGAGAGAAGGGCTAGAAATGGTCTGTACTCAGTAAAGGGATGTTGTGCAAACTATTCTGCATCTTCACTAAGAGAAAAATAAGAATAAGTGGTCTTAAATGTAGCAAAAGATAATAGTTTAGGAAAAAAATGAAACATTTCTAAGGGCAAAGGATGGCTAAAAATAAAAACAGTTGACATTTGTACAGCTCTTTAAAATTTACAAAGCACTTCCTATTTTACAGACAGGGAAGCTGAAGCTTGGAGAGGTGTAATGACTTGCCCACAGTCACACAGTTAGTGAAGATTAGGGGCAAGATTCAAACTTGGGTCTTCCTTACTCCAAGGTCATTCACCACATCATGTTTCTTCATCAAATAAAACTGGGATGGGTAATTTAAGAGACTTTTTAATACCAAAGAAGAGCCCATTCTGTTGGTATAGTAATGGCCAAGGTGGAGACTCCTGTCAGATGAAGAATTCTGATTTTTTTTTTTAAAGCCAGTTGTGAGGAGTTGAAGGCCTGTTTGATGGGTCCAAAGAAATTGGGTATGTCATGGAACTGAGATGCAAAGTTTCATTTAGAAGATAATAACATGAAGAAATAGCACAGTGCTAGGCACATTATAGGTGCTCATAAATGAATACTTATTGATATTCATAAATGAAGAAATACATTCTTTTCAGCATGTTAAACCCCACTCCTGTTTACCAGGGACACTGACTTCTACTTCGTCAGATTTCACAGGTATGAGGTACTCATGATGTATACACATTGCACATAATCCTATAGAATGACCCAAAGGTGGGTGGATAGCTTCCATCTGATCCTTTTGTCTGCAGCAGACTGTCTGTCATCTTGGCTCAACAGGTAACCCCCAAGTCAATGGTACATATCACAAGGAGTTTCTTTTCTTCCAAATGGCTATTCACATCAATGGCCTATATGACAGTGGCATAAATGCCTTGGCCAGCCTTCATTATGGCCAAGAGTGATCCATAAAGGGTCCTTGCAGCTGCTGGCATTCCTTCCAATGTCAAGGCAGATATCTCTGGGACTTTTCTTCTCTTTGAGTTAGTTCTCAGGTACATGAAGAGACAGTTTTGTTTTTGAAGTGAGAGAAAGCAAATGCTGTAGGCCCACCCATTCCAGAAGGCGCAGTCTGCAATAGCTGCCATGAGGGGAGCTGCCACTTCATGGCAGTTTGCTGTTCCCTTGACAATACGGCTTCTCATCCACCTTTTTTTTTCTTCCACCGGCAGAGAAGCAGCATCTTAAAGGTCTTCCTGAAAGTTTTATTGCAGAGGGCATAGCAGATGGGGTTGACAGTGCTGTTCACATAGCATAGCCAGTAGCCCAGGTGCCACAGGGTGACAGGGATGCACTTGCTACAGAAGGTAGACACCAGCACCATGATGTTATAGGGGGTCCATGTGATGATGAAAGCCAGTAGGATGGCACTCAGAGTCTGGGCTGCTTTCCTCTCTTTCACCAGGACCATTCTCTTTCTCTTGGTCATTTGGTTGCTGAGGTTGGAATCCGTACCTTTTGTGGAAGGTTCCTTGGATACAGGGACTGAACAAGGCATGATTTTCACCTTATGACAACCATTGTTGGTCTCCTGGGTCCCATCAGCCTTTACTACCAACTGGAATTTGTATGCCACACATTTTTGACTCTTGGGTCCACGGATGGTGGTTGGGGACAGGAAGTATTTCTGCGTCTTATAGTTATCATTCACAGGATTTTCTTTCACAAGAGCTTTCTTGGCCTCTTCAGCACTAAATTCCTCCTTTGGACTTTCCTTTGCCTGGCTCTTGTAGGCCATCCGGAAGACTGGGTCAGTGGTGGGCTTGTCCTCATCTTCTGAGGAGGCATAACTGCTACAAGTGGTAAGCTGTTCTTCTTTGGCCCAGTCACTGTTTGTTCCAGTGGTTTGGGAAGGCTTCCCAGTGGCAGAGGTGCTCCTGCTTGAAGATGACCAAGAAGCTTGGCATCTCTCCCTCTTGGCCAGGGTCGGCTGTTGGCCGCTGAAGCAGGACTTAAGTAGGGTCTTCCGTGTAGACTTGTTTGTCTCAAACTCAGCCACAGAAACAGAGCCCTGGAGCTCAGCCAGGTCCTTGGTGCGCCTTTCAGTTTCCCGGTAGATACGGCAATAGAGGATGGTCATAACAGACACTGGGATATAGAAGGCAGCGATGGCAGTGCCAAAGGTGATGGTGGGCTCAGAGAGGAACTGGATTTGACACTCACCTGGTGGGACTGTTCTCTCCCCAACCAAATACTGCCAGCAGAGAATAGCTGGAGCCCATAGGATAAAGGAGATCAACCAGGCCAGACCGATCATGATTGCTGCCCGCTTTGGAGTACGCTTGGCCCTGTAAGTCAGAGGTCTAGTAATAGAGAAGTAGCGGTCAAAGCTGATCACCAGAAGGTTCATGACAGAAGCATTACTTGCGACATAGTCCAGGGCAAGCCACAGATCACAGGCCAGGCTTCCCAGAGCCCAGTGCCCCATAAGGATATAAGTGGTATAGAGGTTCATAGAGAAGATCCCAATGATTAGGTCAGCAAAAGCCAAGCTCAGAAGGTAATAGTTGTTGACTGTCTTGAGCTGGCTATTGACTTTGAAAGACAGCATGACCAAGATATTGCCTACAATGGTGCCCAGGCTTACTATGGCAGTCACTGTTGCTATCGTGATGACTTCCCACAAACTATGTCTTGATAGAGGCTGGTGACTTACTGGAGTGCCATTGGCAATGGTTTCATTGGGGTAAGGATCCTCTTCCATTCTGAAGGGAATTTATGTCAGGTTCTTAGGTTCTTGATAGGTGACTTCCTTGTGTCATTCATTCTCAGGTTCTCAGATGTGGCCTCGGGAGGGAGAGAGAAAGGGAAAGAGAAAGAGAGGGAGAGAGGAAGAGGGAAAGAAGAAAGGAGAGAGAGAAAGAGATATCATTAGCTTCATTCACCCATCAACACCAAGTTTTTGCCATTCTCAACTTAAATTTTTTTTAATTTTGTGGCCAAATTTCTGAATTAACAAAAGCACGAATGTTAAAAGTTTCATATCCTTATTCTTTTTAGGGCTGGTGGTGCTTAAGCATTTATAGTCATGTATGGGGTTGCTGCTCTTAAGTGGTACCAGCAGGAGATGATATAGGAGGTGGAAGAAGATAAGGAGAAAGACAAAGGAGCAGAAGAAAGGAGAAATGAGGAGTAGAGTGAACAGCACTGAGGGGAATTCATTAGATCATGTAGTCTTTGAGGGCAAAGTCATATCTTTTCAAGTCTGGGCAAAATCTCTAGTAGAGGGTTGAACCCTAAACAAAAGTAAGGTAGAGATGAAGTTTATCTTTGGTACTTTCCCATCTCATCTCTTATCTGGGATCCCCTCTCTAACCCCTCTACCCTTCAAGTGCCCATCTCATTCTTACCTAATTTTCTCCTCCCGTTTAATACTTCTCAGGTGATCTTTGTGTTTCAGTAGGGGACTTTTAAAAAAGACTTTCTAGTTTAAGATTCAAAGGAATGAATTTCTAAGAGTGGAATTTCAGACACGTTGATACCCTTACAGGTGTGTGTGTGTGTGTGTGCGTGTGTGTGTGTGTATTTTGTCAGAAGTTCTTGGCATCCTTCAAATCACAGTCATCCACCTAAGGCTGACCCTGGTCATATATATGAGGGTCCTTGTGAAGCATTCATATTCATCCTGCTCCAATCTGATAGAAATCAACTTTCTATCAGCTATTTCTGTGTTGATGACTTATTGGCACCCCATGTTCAATATCCTTAAAACTGACCAGCTCTTCTCGATTTTCCAGTCTCTGTTAATGGTACTAGTTTCTTCTGAGGTTTAAGAGCATAGGGTCACAGTTTTAGAGATGGAAGGGATCTCAGAGGTCATCTAGTCCATCTCCTAATTTTGTAAATAAGAAAATTGAGCCCCAAAGACATAAAGTGTATTGCCTAAGGTCATATAAATATAAGTAGCAGTGGCAGGATTGGAAGCCAAGTCCTCTGACCCAAAATCTAAATTTTTTTCCCCATTTTTCCCATGTTGCTTCCTACTGTGCAAACTAGTCTAATGGAATAAACTGTGACTAAATAAAGCGACAGAGTTGGGAAAACTTTGAGTTATCCTTGATTGTACCATCTATTTTTGTCTATTCCTTCCTAATCAATTCCCCACAAAATGTTTCTTATGCCTGCCCCTTCCTCTCCATTCCTGCTGCCATCACTCTAACATAGGCCTCTATCACCTCACACCTAGATTACTGCAAGAGGCTCCTAGTTGTTCACCCTGATTTCTGGTTCTCCTTTCCTGAACCTGTTCTACTCATAGTTGTCAGCTTGAACTCCTGAAAACACCACTTTCATCTTGTCATACTCTTACTCAGAAATATTCAGGGGTTGGTTCTGTATTCTATATTACAGTATGAATTTTTATCTCTACTTCTTATGTTTTTTATTCTCCTATGTTAGAAGGTTTCTATGCAACCTCCCAATCTATCCAAACTCTGCCCCCCATCCAACTGTATTTCACAGAATTACTGAATTTGAGATAAAAAAAGAACTCAGCAGCCATCTAGTTCTAGTCCAACCCAATAGGAAAGGAGTCCGCACTAGCTGACAAGTGGTCATCCAGGGTCTGCTTGAAGACCTCCAAGGAAGGAATTCCCTACCTCTGGAGGCTGCCCATTCCACTTTTTAAGGAAGTTTTCCTTGGCATTATGACTAATTTGGCCTTTTTGCAAATTCTACCCATTGCTCCTAGTTCTGCTATATAGGACCAAAAAGAACAAGTGTAAACATCTGTAGTTCTATCAAAGGATTTCCTACAACTCCCCAAATTTGCTCCCTCTGCTTTAATCTGGCCCTCTTCCTCATTATTGCATGAATGTTTGCTGTGCTCATTACTGCCCTTATACCTTCACTCTCATGCTGAACTTTGAGGGCCAGATCTAATCTCAGCTCCTCTATGAAATTTTCCTTGAAAACTCTAACTCAGTGGTTCTCAACCTTCCTAATGCCCTGACCCTTTAATATGGTTCCTCATGTTGTGGTGACCCCCAACCATAAAATTATTTTCGTTGCTACTTCATAACTGCAATTTTGTTACTGTTATGAATAGTAACGTAAATATCTGATATGCAGGATGTATTTTCATTGTGACAAATTGAACATAACCCACAGGTTGAGAACCGCTGCTTAACTCTTACCAATCTCCCTTTTCTCTATTTTTTTTGTTGTTGTTGCTGCCAATAAACCATAACATTCATATACCACATGATTTGTTCAGCTGTTCTCCCATCATCAGGCACCCACTTTGATTCAAACTGAGACCTAGAGAAAGAAATTGGCTTTCCCAAGTTTATATAGTTAGTAGCAGAGATGGGACTGGAATCCAGGACTCCCGATTTTCGTCGTAGGTGGTGCAGTGGATAGAGTGCCAGGCCTGGAGTAAGGAAGACCTATCTTTCTGACTTCAAATCTGGCCTCAGACACTTACTAGCTATGAGACCCTGGGCAAGTCACTTAACCAACTATGTTTGCCTCTGTTCCTCCTCTGTAAAAATTATCTGGAGAAGGAAATGGCAAACCATTCTAGTATCTCTGTGAAGAAAACCCCAAATGGGTCACAAAGAGTCAGAAATGATGGCAAAAACAATTGAACTTTTACCCTCAAGTTGCTTACAGTCATGAAGATGAGTTCAGATTCCCACTTCTACCACTTTCTGTGAGACTATGAGCAATCCATTTAATCTCTGTTGAGTCTTAGTTTGCTAAAATATAAAACCGAGATAACAATACCTTTAATTCTCTCACAGGTTTATTGTGAGACTTAAATGAGGTAATCTGTTCAAAGTGCTTTGCAAACTTTAAAATGCTACATAAATGCCAGCTGTTATCAGGGATAGGGATTGGACCTGTAATTCACCGGCAACATCTAGGTGAGGAAATTCCATCTACTAGTACAGGGTAGTACCTCCTTTGAAATTTTAGTGTCAAGACATTAAGAGGTTAAGTAGTTTGCTCAATGTCACACAGCCAGTATGTATCTCTGGAAACGCTTGAACCTAGATATTCCTGAATTCACAACCAGCTCTATATCCATTATACCAAACTACTTCTCTGCTATTATTGCTGTTGTTCAAAGTATATGGTGCTGTCCATGGTAGGAGAATCCCTTTAAGCTCATGCAATCATAATTATAGAACATTAGATCTGAAAGGGACCTTGGAAATCATATAGTCCAACAAATTGGACCTATTCATTTCTAAGGTTCCTTCCCAATTTAATATTCAGACCTAGTGTTCTAATCAGGAAACAAAGCACCAGTGTGATGATGTGATTTGCCCAGTGTCATAAAATGATGTTGGCAGGGGACTTGTACCAAGACCTACAATGACAATACATGTCACAGAAATATTTATACTTACTACCTGTGTGCCTGTGGACAAGTCACTTATCCTCCCTTGACTTCAGTTTCCTCATCTGTAAAAGAGGGAGTTGGACTAGGTGACCCCTGAGATCATTTTAGGTCTTAGATCCACAATCCCATGTACTTATCTGAACACTGTATTTCCTCCAGTACATAGCATAGAAATCTGAACAGAGCAGGAATTTAATAAATGTTTATCAAATTGAATAGAATTACATTGAGTTTCTTCTACTCTAGCTTGGTACTCTTCCTTCCTAGCTGGTGATTCATTTTTTGAAAGCCCATATTATAACTGATGGCAGCAAATTCATTTCTAGCTTGCCTGCATTAGCAGAAAAGAAATAACCATTGCATTTTTCCCCACCATTCATCTTCTATGAAAAGACCTTGCAGAGGTGATCTTTTCTGTGCCTCCAGCCTTGGCTGATTGTTTCTTTGTTGTCAGTACACCAAATTAATTTCTTCTCTCATTGCTTAGCATAAAGAAACATGTGATTTCTTAGGTTGTTCATAAAATTGTGTTGTGACCTTCTGGTTTGGAAACTTTCCTCTTCGTTGCCTTCTGTAAGCAGTTGTTGAGGGGAACTTTAGTATCTCTTACAGCCAAGGGACATGAGGATATTTTCATCAGAATCAGTTTATGATGTTAGGTAGAGGATGTTGATGAGCTGTTCTCCAGTGAAGGACAGACCAAAGAAAAGAATCCTAAAGTTCATTTATAGGACTTACATCAGGCATCTGGAAGAACTGAGGGAGTATGTTAGTGAAGGAATCTATTATTGCCTTCCCATGAAATCTTTAAAAAACATGGTACAATATTCTCTGACCAACTGTAGGTCTAGTGCTGCCTGGAGCCGGGGGATGGGGGAGGGGTAGGAGGGGGAGAAAAAAAGATGGAGAGAGAGAGAGAGAGAGAGAGAGAGAGAGAGATGACTTTTTGAGGGTTCTTGTATATCATAGTATTGAATTAAGTAAAATTCAAACAGAATTTATTAAATGTTTATTTTGTATACTGTGCTGAGTGCCATTAGGGACATGGTATTGTTCCTGACTGTAAGAAGTATATAATCTTTCTACAGTTTTAGGAAGAAAAGACATAAAAATTGAATTGGGACTTTAGTCCTATTTCCCCTGTTAGAAAGTACTTATTAGTCCTAAAGACAATCAGGAGCATTCTCTTTGCAGTCCTATGGGAAGTAGAGTTTAGAAGGATGCAAATTCAATTCAGTTCAGTCCTATTCAACAAATATTTATTTATCAAGTACCTATTAATGTAGGGCAGCTGGGTGGCACAGTAGATAGAGCACTGGACTTGGAATCAGGAAGACTCATCTATCTGAGTTCAAATCTGGCCTCAGACATTTACTAGTTGTGTGACCCTGAGCAAGTCACTTACAACCCTGTTTGCCTCAGTTTCCTCATCTGTCAAATGAGCTGGAGAAAGAAATGGCAAACTACTCCAGTATCTTTGCCAAGAAAACCCCAAATAGAGTCATAAAGAGTTGGACATGACTGAAAATGACTGAACAACAACAAATGCTTTCTTTCATGCAGTTGTAGAGCAGGACAATTTGGAAAGAACTTCCAAATAGTTAGTACTCTGTTTTCCGGACCTTGATATGTAAGTTGTCAGCATTATACTCGTATCCACATCAGAGACACACAATAAAGAATGTGGTGGGGAAGGGGGTACTAAAATAGGAATAGAGCTTTAAAAATGATTTTATTTATTTTTTATCTTTATGTCACAATTATTTCACACTTGACTCCCAGCTAGATATCTACCTTGTGATGAAACAAAAAATTAAACAAAAGTAGTCGATACAGAAACCTTATCTGACATATATAATATTCAGTCCTAGTAATTTCCTACCTCTCTATCATGAAGGAGGAAGTATGTTTATTATTTTTGCCATAAGGATTTCATTGATTTTAAAAAATTAACTTTTTTTTTTTACTAGTTCTGTGATTTCATCAGTATAAGAAAAATTCAGCAAGAAGATTCTTTCTACCAATGCAGATCCATACTTCTGTTCAACTTAGGTTTTAGAGTATTTTGGGGATACTACAAGGCAAAATGACTTACCCAGGATCATAAAGCTTGTGTATGTATGTGTGTGAGTGAGTGCATGTGTGAGATGGGTAGAGTCTTCCTAACTCTGAAGCCAACTCTCTAACAACTACACCACATTGGGTTTTCTGGTTGTTTTTTTTAATGTAATGTGGAACTCAAGCCCACTTGCACAAGTCTCCTTTAATTGGTAGAGAATGATAACTTGATGCTCTGTACCAGTGTGAGGGGTAGAGTTGGTGAGAATTTGGGAGAAGAGAGATCCTGATTTTCTGGCTTCTGTAATGCCAAGCAAAGGCAACTTCCAAGGTTCGGGTTACCAGCATAGTAAACCCCATTTATTCAGCAAACATTCACAGACCAGAAAAAGTCAAAATACAGTGTAACTTGTTCCTTTAGCAAGTAAGTTCTCAATTCAATCCAGGTACTACTCCCCCCCTAGACAGTACATTCATTTAGTCAATCAAAGTCTCTTTTCAAATGGAGATTAGTCTCCAACCATAAACAAAGTACATTCATTTGGTCAATCACAGAGCACAAAAAAAAACTCAAAGGCTTCCTACCCCTGAATCTCAAAAGGTGCAGGAGAACACAAAAGGCCATCCACCCTTAAGTTACAACAAGGTCAAGATATCATCTCGTCATTGAATACCCAAGGAAAGGCCCTTCTTTCATCTTCACTCGAGGCAAGCCCTCAGCAATCTCAGTTCCTGGGGAGACAAGCCTCAACAAAGCCATAGCCAGTGTCCTCATCAAGTCACTCTCTGCCTGTAGAACAGTCCCAGAACCCCTGAAACCATCAGCAAGGCCCTCTTCCAGGATTTCTGTGCAGGTACCACAAGAAAATCCTCCTTCAGGGCCTCTGAACCAACAGCCAGGTTCCAGGACCTCTACAACAGCAGCACTGT
>CM053582.1:394174574-394189545 GCA_028627135.1 Pseudochirops cupreus
ACAAGCCAATACAGGGGCATCTCCAAATTCCATTACCATTACAGCTTCCAGCTTCAAGAACAGCTGCACGTTTCCAGGTTGTCTTCAGAGAACAGTTCCTATAGGGAGATAGACTTTGGGAAAAAAAACATGTAGAAAAGCTGATGCCTTAATTATGTCCCTGTTCTTACCTTATGGCACTAGAGACTTTGGAGAATTTCTCCGTGGGTGAGGTAAAGGCTCCTTTTGTTTATGTCTTTGTCTCTATTTCTGTCTGTCTGTTTCTGTTGAGCTGAGAGAGCTCATTCACTCTGCTGTCTGGTATAGTTTAGAATGTGTATAACTTCTCTGAATTTTATTTGCTATCAGCTTGAATAAATCTTATTTGTTATCTGCTATGTGTGAATGGTCTTAGTGTAACTGGCATTTGGTGAGGAGTTAAACCTTTGGATATATAGCTTGTAGCACTCCTTCCTAGTTAAAAGGATAGTAACTAGGAACACAGCTTCCATCTAAAAATTATTTCCCCTAGATTAGTAATATTTAGAGGGGCAGACAGATATAATTTTAGCTCAATAGCCCTTCTCTGAGGAAAGCAGAGAGGCCAACCTTGTGGCCTCAATCTTCTATTGCCTTCCAGTCAGTAATCAAACTCTCCTTTGGATATTCATTTCTAGCTGTCTGTAGAGAGATAGAAATATTTATATTGGACAGCTCTGCAACTGTTCTCTTCCACCAGATTAGCAACCAGTGGGCCAGAAGCCCAAATGTAAAACCACATTTTCAAGTAAACCAACAGTTATTATCCTTGATTTTAGGAAATTTTGAAAACTATACTTCAATATAATTAATCTCCTTTGTAAAACTCTGTATTTTATTTTATTAATCTAAAAAATATAATTCTGAGAAGGGATGCATAGGCTTGATCAGATTTACAAAGGTATCTATGACAAAAAGATTAAGAACCCCTGATTCAGAGTGTGACAAATATTTTTCCCCATTATGTATTTGAGTGAAATCTTATCTACTGTCATATCTCTAAAGATTCAATAGACACACATTACACACACAATTCCATCAGCTCCAATGTTCTCAGATTTCAAAATGAATCCTAGAATTAAAAAAAAAACTGGATTGTGTCTTAATCACATCTGGAAGCGAAATTCCGTGTTGATATCATTTGAGTCAGAAGACTTGTCTGAAATATATGGAACAAGCCTAGTGTAGTGGAAAGAATGCTGGATTTACAGTCAGAAGAACTAGGGTTCAAATCTCTACTCTGCTGTTTATTACCTATGACCTTAGGCAAATCACTTAACCTCTCCAGGCCACAATTTCCTTATAAAAATGACAGAGTATGACTAGATGAATTCTGAGGTACCTCCCAGCTCTAAAACCATGATCTCAAGATCAAGAACATATTTTTAATGAGTTAGAGAACAGTATGATAATATTCTGATGAGTAACAAATGTTCTTTAACACCTCCCTCACCTCTGCTCAAGAACTTCTACATTTAATTGAAGGTAGTCATCTTGAGGGCAGGAACTATATCTTGTTTTGTCTTTGTATCCTCAGTACCCAACCTAATATCTTGTACACAGTAGGTAGTTATTAAATGATTGTTGAATTTTATTGTATTTAATTGAACCCCAAAATAGACCACGTGGAAATGATGTTTCTGCATCTCAGCACCTAGTGTGGTGGTGTTGAAAGAGTTAGGTCCAGTCTCTGCTGCTTTTGACTAGCTCTATGATCTTGGGCAAGTTAATCTCTTTAGGCCCAAGGTTTCTCATTCCCCATTTTGTAATGGAGATATTTCATATCTATTTCACAGAATGGCTGCCAGTCTAAAATAAAAGGAGTATGTGCAATGTGAAAATGCTTTCAAAAATCAAATAAAAATAAAACATATGGTTGCTGGAAGAAATTCTCACTGCTGATAATACCATGAAATACAGTTTGTAAAGTGCAATCTCATAAGGTAAATCTCTCTTGGTTACTCTAAATTTTCTATTTTCCTCAGTTACTTCTTCTAGTTGCCCCTGACTATATGGATATTGCCTTTGATTCTTTTGTACTTCTGGACTACCTTAGAAAATAACCGGGTAACCTGGTGTCCTCTACTTTTGACTGCCTTGCCCTCAAAATGCTTAATGACCTAGGATTATAGAAGTTTGTCTAAACCATTTGGTGGAATTCATTAAATCCTGTCCTTCCTAGGAATCAAGATTGGTCCTTTTTAGGGACTAACTTGGTTTTTGATTCCCCTCATTTCCACCAGAATAAAAGATGTGGATCATCATTATAAAAAGAAGCCACTTACACTTCAAGCAGTTAGCACCTCTCTTTTTGAGGTATCTCACATATTAAAATAAAACACATGGAGAAATGTGGTCTGCTTATACCCCAGCAGACATGTGTTAAAAGATATGAATAATTTATAAAGGAAGAAATGCAAAATATCAATAGCCATATGAAAGAATGTTTCAAATGAATAATAATAAGAGAAATGTATATTAAACAAGTCTGACTGGCATTAGACTGGCAAAGATTATAGAAGACAAAAATATATACATTATGGGGGCTCTGGGAAGATAGGCATGCTTAGGCACTGTTGATAGAGCTCTAAATTGGTCTGACCATTCTGGAAAACCATATAGAATTAGACTAGAAAATTCGCTAAATCGTACATAATCCTTGACTCGTTAGTAGGCATATTGTGAGAAGATAGTTTAAGGCTAAAATGCAAAGGATTCCAGATTCCCACAAAAGACTCTATTAAAGTTTAAGAAATGTACCAATAGGGGCAGCTAGGTGGCGCAGTGAGTAGAGCACCAGCCCTGTAGTCAGGAGGACCTGAGTTCAAATCCAGCCTTAGACACTTAACACTTACTAGCCATGTGACCTTGGGCAAGTCACTTAGCCCCAATTTCCCTATCTTCCCCCTCCAAAAAAAAAAAGATTTTAAAAAATGCAATGTACCAATACACTAAGTAATGGAAAAAGAAACCATTGATAGACTGTCCAACCAACCTAGGAATCCATAGAGAGATCCAGGAGAGAGAGACAAACTGGGGCAGGTTGAGAGCAAAACACAGAGGACTGAGGGTGAAGGTGGGCCCTGAAGCATTTCCTGCCAAACTGAGTCGAGTCCAAACTCAGACCAGCCTGGGATTTCCTTGAAACAATGGGTGCAGAAGAATGACTTTGGGATGTTTGCATATTAGACTAATCATGTATTAGTCCAGTGTGATATTCCCTGTCTGAGCCAAAGAACACCATAGCTCAGCCTAACCCTTCCCCAGTCTTGGCTAGAAACAGAGCCTGAAACTGACCCAATCCTAAGAGCTCCCTAGTTTAGCAGAGAGAGTAGCCCTGGGGCTTTTCAAGCAGAGTTCAGAGAGTCACCAGGAACCTCAACCAACCTTCAGGAGAAAGGGAAAAATCTGGTCCAAGCAGTCTTTGAAACCTGTGGTAGGAGCCCACTACAGGATTAGCTCTTGACCCCAGCAACACGGGAGAAAGACCCTAGGCAGAACCTGTGATAGGAGAGGTTCCAAAAAGAATAGTAATCTCACAATAAGTCCATGTAATGCTTCAGAGAAAAAAAGGTCTTGTTCAAAGGTACTATAAAAGTACCTGGAAGAAATGAGAGCTACAGAATGAAAAAGCTAAGGAAGAAAGGACAAGGAAAACACAAATTAAAACATATAACGGAAAACTTCATTCAAGGACTGAAGGCCTTGAAAATTAGTATGGCCATCCTTAAAGTGACTCAGTAATTGGTAACAAGACATATCAAAACAAAGCCAAAAGACTGGGGGAAAAAACAGAAGAAAATCTAAGAAATATGTCAAAGAGAAACAATCTTAGAATTATTGAACTATCAGGGAATTATCATCAGAAAACAACTGGATATCATATTTCAGTACATTATAAAAGAAACCCACCAAGAAGTCTTAGAATCAAAGGTAAAAGTGAAAATAGAAAGAATCGATTGTTCGCCTCCAGGAAAACAAAAGAAAATTCGCAGGCTCATCACAGCCAAAATCCAGTGTTTCTAAGTAAAAAAAAAAATGCTCCAAGTAACAGAAAAAAAAGTTTAAATGCCAAGGAGCCACAATAAGGATTATACAAGATTCAGCAGCTGCCACTGAGAAAGCTTAGAACTTGATACTCCCAAAGACAAAAGATCAAGGTTTGCCATCAAGATTTACCTATCTTGGGGACAGCTAGGTAGCTCAGTGGATAGAGGTCCAGCTCTAGAGTCAGGAGAACCTTTGTTCAAATTTGGCCTCAGATACTTAATAGCTGTGTGACCCTGGGCAAGTCACTCAACATTGATTGCAGAAAGAAAGAGAAAGAGAGAGAGAAAAAGAAAGAGACAGGAAGAAAGAAAGAATAACCTATCTTGGCAAACTATGTATACTTCTACTGGGGAAGAATGGGGCTTTAATGGAACAGAAGATTTCCAAGTATTCATAATGAAAAGGCCAGAACTGAAGGGGCATTATGAAATGGAAACACAGGTACCAAGAGAAAGGTACACATATTAGTTTAATTTAAAGGTAATATATCCCTTTTATGGAATTGTTTACATGTTAGTATAGGGATCATTAACAAATATCTTTTCATAACCTTTAATAACTTCAAGGGTCATAGAAAAAAGTTAAAATGATGTTCTAAGACCATGTTCTAATGGTCTTAGAAAAAGACAAAAATGGTAGGAACATGAGCTATATTGGGGAGGAGAGGGAAATTACTATCGTAACATACAGGCATATAAAATGAAAAGTATATAGTTATGGAAGAAGGGGTAGAGCACAGGCATCCTATGAACCTCACTTCCATCTAATTCAGATAAAGGAAAACTGAACATAAACACTGATATTTGTTACAGAAATACATTAAACTCAACAAGAAAATAAAGGGATTAGAATAAGTAAAAACTTGGGATTTGGGGTGGTTTAAGAAGAACGGCAACAGAGAGGAAATTGACTGTTTCACTTATAAAATCACAAATGTCATTTGAACTCCCTCTTTTCTAGTACCCCATTTTTAAAGAGGGAGATGGGAGCAAAATTGAACTTGGGTCAGCTGAGCCAGTATAATAACAGTGACAATACTACCTAAATTAATTTACTTACCCAGTGCTATACCAAATACATATTTTATAGAACTAGAAAAAATGAAATTCATCTGGAGGAACAAAAGGTCAAGAATCTTACAGGTAATAATGAATTAAGTGGAAAGGAAGGAGATCTATCAGTAATAAATAATACTACAAAGTAATATTCATCATATAGTACTACAAAGCAGTAAGCATTACAACGATTTGATACTGATTTTAAAAAGTGAGGTTGATTGGGTAGAACAAATTAGGTACACAGTATACAGAAGCAAACAAGCACAGTAGTATACTTTTGAAGATGCCTAATGGGGGGAAGAAGGGTTCATTATTTGACAAAAGTTCTAGGAAAACTGGGAAGCAATCTGGCAGAAAATTAGGTTTAGACTAACACCTCACACCATATACCAAGATAAATTCTAAATGGATATGTGATCTAGATGTACAAAGTAATATCATAAACAAATTTGAGGAGCAAGAAAGATATCTTTCATCTCTCTGGATAGGGGAAAAAAGTTCATGACTAAACAAATTGACAGCAAAGATAAAATAAACATAAAGGATAAGATAAAAACCAGGTATAATGAATAATTTTAATTATATAAAATAAAAATGGTTTTATATGAACAAATCTAATGTAGTAAAAATGAGAAGGGAAACTAGGAAAAAATCTTTGCAAGAATTTTATCTGATAAGGTTATCATTTCCAAGATATATAAGGAACTGATTCAAATTTATGACTGAGATCCATTTCCCAATAGATAAATAGTCAAGGAACATGAACTGGCAGTTTTCAAAAGAAGAAATCCAAGCTATCAACAGTCATGAAAAAAGCTCCAAATCAATAATTGGAGAAATGTGAATTAAAGCAATTTTGAGATTACTCAAAGGTCTCACATCTCTCAGACTGGCAAAGATAACAAAAGAAGTAAGTGACAACTATTGGAGAGGCTATAGAAAAATAGGTACACTCATGCCCTATTGCTGGAACTATGAATTGGTTCACCCATTCTAGAAAGCAATTTGGAATTGTGCCCAGAAAGTTATGAAACTGTCTATACCAGGGGTGGTGAACCTTCACCCTTGAGGCTACATGTGGTCCTCTAGGTCCTCAAGTGCAGCCCTTTGAATCCAAACTTCACGGAACAAAGTCCCTTAAAAGGATTTGTTCTATAAAACTTGGACTCAGTCAAAAGGCCACACCCAAGGACCTAGAAGGCCACATGTGGCCTCGAGGTTGCAGGTTCCCTACTCCAGGTACCTAGTTATACCACTATTAAGCATATGTACTCTCAAGAAATTAAAGAATAAGGAAAAGGATTTATTTGTATAAAAATATTTTAGTCACTCTTTTCATGGTAGCTAATAATTGGAACCAAGTGTATCTGTATCGTATTCTCCTTTTGGGGAATGGCTAAATGAATTATGGTATAAGAATATAATGGAATGTTATTGTTCCATGAGGTGATGAAATGGACAACTGTAGAGGAAACTGGGAAAGCCTTTACGAACTGAAGTAGAGTGAAGTGAGCAGAACTGGGTGAACAATCTACACAAGAATAACTACATCAGAGAAAACCAACTCTGAAGCACTTTAGAACCTTCTCATTACGAAATGAACTTTAAATGCAGACAGAAACATCTTTGAACCTGGCTAACTTAGCGATTTGTCTTGCCAGACTATGCATGAATATGTTCATTTATTTATAAATTTGCTCAATGGAAGAATAGAGGAATTTAAAAATAAAAATGAAAAATATTGGCATATTCCCCAAGGAAGTCAAAGATAAAGGGGAAGCTCCTATCTATTAAAAAATATTTATGCCAGCATTGTTTGTGGTAGGAAAAAACCAAAAGTGAAGTGGGTACCCATTTATTGAGGAATCACTAAACCAATTGTGGTTTCTCAATGTAGCAAAATTGTTATGCAATAAGAAAAAACAAAGACGAAGATTTCAGAGAAATTTGGAAAGCCTTTTATGAACTAATGCAAAACAAAATAAATAGAACTAAGAAAACATTTACATGATGACTGTAATAACATAAAAGAAAACAACATTGAGACATCAGAACTCTGATAAATGCCATGTCCAATCTAGAGTTCAGAGGACTGGAAGAGAAGTATAATTCTCACCGCTTGTCATAATGTGGTAGATTATAGGTGTCCAATGAAGCAGATATAGTATGACTTTACTATTTGGGGGGTTGTTTAACTTCACTTTGTGACAAAGAAGCATTCAATGGGGCAGAGAGTTTCACTGGGAAGTGGCTGCAATGTAAAAAAGCTTAATAAAATATTAGAAAAAGAAAGATAACAGAATTGAATAGTGTAATGGCTACTCTTGCCTTCAGATGAATTGCTTATGAAACGTGTTTTTCTCTTCCATGCTGAGAAGTGACAGATTCGAGCTGTGAAATGAGAGCTACAATGCTAGACTTAGCCATTATGTCAGTTTTACTTATCTGTATTTGTTTTGCTTCTCTGTAGTCAAAAGACAAGGTTCTATTGAGAGTGAATTCAGTGATTGCATAGTGACAGTATAGGAGGAGTGAGAGGGTGCCCATCAATTAAACAATGGCTGAACAAGTTGTGGTCTATGAATGTCATTGATTACTACTGTTCTGTAAGAAATGATAAAAGAGATAGTTTCAGAGAAACCTGGAAAGACTTGTCTAAACTGATACAGAATGAAGTGAGCAGAACCAGGAGGACAACTTATACAATAACAAAAGTTGTAAAGAAAAATATTGTACAAGGAAAAAAAAACCCAATAAAACATTTTTTTTAAAGAAAAGAACCATGAGAAAAAATTGTTAACAGCTTTCATCCTTATTCTTTTCAAATACCAAGAAACACCAATAGTCTAAGATTGGCTTGTAGCTATCAGAAATCAGCCTGAACACTCTGAGTGCCTATGGGAAGAGGATGGCTCAAAGTCATTCCCATGTGGCTTTGTCCCTTGGAAATACTTTTGAGAGGGGGCTGTATATTGTCCTTGCTCTTATTCTTTTTCATCAAACACAGACAGCCCACAGAATGCATGGCATTGTAGTAGGAACTACAGGGTTTACTAGCAGGAAAACAAAACTGTTCCTACCCTCAAAGTTTTTACATTCTTTATTATCATTATATGCTCCTTCCCTCCAGCAATTCAGGTCTTTTGGAAAATGAGAAATAGGTTCCCCTTGCAAAAAAAGTTAAAAGTTTTTTATTCGAGTTTTAGAGAGATGTTATCTTTTCATCTCACTGTTGAAAGTGACCTTCTAAGTTATTTTAACTGTTAACAAAGTAACTTGTGTAAACAGCCTCTTGCTGAACTACCTGGAATTGTTTTCTCTGTTAATTCTCTGAATATTTAGGCACCAAAGAGAGATGGAAATGTAGAGTGGAGTAATTTCAGGGTTTCGCTTTGACATGGAAGTAGCTCTGTATCTGGCCATATGGGCAGCTGGAAGAAGTGGGAAAATTCTCAGGTTAGCTCATGGGATTATCAAGTGATCGACTTGTTCCTGGGAAGCTGAATGCCCCAAGAACCAGCAACACAGGGGACGCTAGGTGGGGCAGTGAGTAGAGCACCGGCCCTGGAGTCAGGAGGACCTGAGTTCAAATCCGACCTCAGACACTTGACACACTTAGTAGCTGTGTGACTTTGGGCAAGTCACTTAACCCCAATTGCCCTCTAAAAAGCAAAAATAAGAATAATAAATAATAAAAAAAAATAAAAATAGAACCAGTAACACATTGGGAGAGACTCAGGGAAGGAAGGAGCAGACTAGTGGCTGCAGTGCTGGATAGCAGGTTTGGCCTGGAAATATAATCAGCGATTACCATCAGCCACAAAAGGAGGGATGGCGATCTGGAGCTTGGTGAGAAAGTTCCCCTTTTACTCTGATATTGAGAAGTATTGCTAGTGCTTCTCTGCAAAGGCCTTTGAGTACCTTTGTCTCTCCTTTCCTTGTGAGAGTACAGATTCATCATAGAAGAGAGTGGGGAAAAGTAGAAATTTAGATTTTTACCAGAAGCAGAACTATTTCTGCTGCTTCTATGTAGGTGCTGTTATGCTTCTCTATATTTGCATTTTATCTTGTGTGCTGAGTTCTTTAGGCATATGCTGAAAATAGAAGTGAGAATGACTATCCAAGCCACACAGTGGCCCAAGTGGGAGCATAAGCCAAGTTAGTTATGACTTACTTTTGAAATTTATTTGTTCCCAGACTCTACCTACTCATTTGGAAGAAAGGTGGTAGCTAAAGGCTGGGAGATGGCCAGGTGCATCAGTATATGCCCAGTTGAGTGAGATGACTAATAAACTAGCTTAAACTTAACATGCCAGTTGGTGCCTTGCATAGTTAGCTATAGTACCCTGAACAGCTGCAGTGAGTTGGAATGATAGATCATGGATTCTCCTTGGAAAAGCAAATAAAAGAATTCAGAGACTTGATTTCTTCTTTGTAAGCCAAAGGCAAATAGAACTATAATTTCATGGGACATTTAGTGATTTTTAGCTGACAGTATTCATGATGAGCATAAGCAAAAAGGCCACTGTTTGTATATCAATACCTATTGCAGAGGATGAAGTAAAGAAATTCTGTGAAGAACTTGACAAGATTCTTTAAACCAAATTAATTTATATCTTGATATTTGGTGCTGTCAATGTCTTAGCTGGCACAGGGGGAGAATGAAGGAAAGGTGTATGTTGGTAAATAGTTTAGAATTAAGAAATGGAGGTCAAAGACTGGTAGACCACTGGTAGACCACCTCATCCCTGTATACCACAAATAATTTTTTCAAAAAGAGTTGGGATATACTTATTGAACATGGTAAACATGTCACAAATTGACTAAAACGAAATTGACTGTATCTTAGCAGACAGGAAATGATTGGTTATTGATGTAGGTCATTTTCCTATCAGTGGTTATGTGTAGTTACATCATCCAAGACGTAGAACAAAAGTCAAAATTAATATATATATATATATACATACATATATATACACATACATACATATATATATGACAATAGCTCCACTGCAACCAGTTCAAACACTGTTGATTCTGAAAATGTGAAACAGATGTATGTAAATATATTGACTGACTATTGCTATTTCTTAAAGTTTAATGGATACCAAACTCACCAAAACAAGGAGGCCAAAATAAACCATTTAAGTCACTAAATACTTGACTTCTTTGCCAAATGAACAGATATAGCAACCAAGGAAAGGTAACCATGGTTTAGAATGTTTATTAATGAAACATCAGAGAGACCAACGATATTGGATAGTAATGAACAGTTATCTTCTCATAAAACATTAGAAAGCAGTAGAAGAGATACTAAATCTGTGGAAAGCAGCATACATTTATGTTACTTTATAGCTTCATAGACTGTTTCAATTGAGAAACTTTTTTTGCAAAGGTGGATTTCAAGCAGAGTTTTAAAGGATTTGAGGGAAAATAAATAGTAAGAGGACAGGATGTTGTAGGCCTGAAAAACAATAAATTCCTTTAAGAAATAGTAATAATTGGTTGACGTTTTTACATTTACCTGTTTTCCATTTTTTAGAGTCAATAGTTTGCTTTAAAAGGCTACATTGCAGCAGATGAAATTATATATGCAGCGGTTTTTTATTTTCAGCTTTTCCTCCAATTTCATCCTCATCTTTCTCTCTCATTAGAATCTTGGTCTGTGCCCTTGGCTTTTTGGGCTTTAATAGTGCACTTTCTGGTTACTTCCCTTGTGCACTTCTGGCCACAGCACTTGTATCCCGATTGTCTCGCTTGTATTTCGTCCGATGCTTAGCACAATACTTGACACATAATAAACACTTAGTGAATGCTTCATCTATCTAATTTTATATTGATGTTGTCTTTGCAACAGTCTTTGCAAGATTGGTAAAGAATCGGGGGAAGGATAGAGATGATCATGTATATATATGGCGAGGAGGTTTGACAACCTGGAGAAAAGGATACAGTATTCATGAAAAAAAAAAGCAATGGATTGTTCTGAGCTATTAGAAGGTACCTTTCTTTTTCAGAAATGTCACAATTTAATGGAAAATCAATCTAGTGGCAAGGTGATCTCAAGAGTGAGTGGATAAGAACATCGTTCTTTGTTTTTCCAAAGAAAAATCATCTTAAGGAGGCACATACTACTTTATCATCATTATCTCAAGTTCCAAAAACAGGAGAAAAAAGAACAAGTATTTGTATCATAAAAGAATTCTTTTTTAAAGATTTTTTTTGGAGGGGGGAAAGCAGGGCAATTAGGGTTAAGTGACTTGCCCAAGGTCATATGGCTAGTTTTGTGTTAAGTGTCTGAGGCTGGATTTGAACTCAGGTCCTCTTGACTCCAGGGCAGGTGCTCTATTCACTGTGCCACCGAGCTGCCCCCAAAATTCTTTATAGTTGGGAAACGTAAGCAAGAGGGTGACTGAGAATGATCTTGGGAGCTTGAGGAAGGGTTTTTGAACTTCATAAAGTCCTAAAGGTACTTCATTAATTCCTGCTCTATGTAGGCCACTTTAGTAGGTACTAGTGGAGACAGAAGAGATAAGTCAGTCCGTGTGCTCAGAGAGCTTACAGTCTCCCTCGTTGGGGGATAAGTTACAAAGTTAACTACAATGTACCATAATGCTTAAGTGCAAAGTTTATTTGAGGTTTGTTAAGGTTGTTATACATAGGAAAGATTTTATGGGCAAAGTAGCATTTGAATTAGAATTTAAAGAATTGCTAAGAATTCAACAGGTGAAGAGGGAAATGGAGGAAATTTCAGAATAGGAAACATGAGCAAAGACATAGGGGCTGGACATGTTGGGGGTGGGGGTTAAGGCAGAGATATTATATATACATACATATATATATATATATATATATTTATATATGGGTAAAGCACAGTACTTGGAGGGAAGTCATACAAAATAAGGCTGAAAAGGAAGTGTGGCACCAGCTTGTGGAAGGCCTTAAATGCTGGTCAAAGTAGTTTGAACTTTACTTGGTAGGCAATAGTTTTTTAATTTTCTTTTTTTGTTATGAACTTGATAAGTCTCAACATTTCCATATACAAAGAACAGAAAAATGAGGATTATATGAAACTGAAAGTCTTTTTTGTATAGCTCTACACTTTGAAAAAGTACACATTAACATGATAGTGGCAATACTACTTTGCTTATCTATATCCCCTTCTGAAATTCCTCTGCTGTTTAAAAAAAAAAGTTTCATTGATATTCTCTTTTTTATTATGCTTAATTCTCCTTATTCTCTGTCCTCAAAATAAAAGTTCTACCATCTAACAAATAAGTATAGTTAAGCCAAACAAATTCATACATGGTCAAGCACAAAAAATGGCTCATTTTGCACCTCTAGCCTATTACTTCTTGGTTAAGAGTTGAGAAACACCAGTCAGCAGGAATCACATTTAATTGATCAGCACTCTTAAGTCTTCCACAGTTTTTCCTTCACATTATTGTGATCACCTTATAAAAATATTCTGTTGGTTCTTCTCATTACCCTGGCCTTGGTTTATACAAAATTTCCCAGTTTTCTCTGAATCTATCCTTTTTGTAATTCCTAACAGTGCAATAATACTCCATTTCATTCATATATCATACTTCATTCAGGCATTTTCCAACTGATGGGCACCCACTTTGACTCTAGTTCTCTAAAACAAAAAAAATGCTATATTTTTATGCATATTTTTCTTTTGCTTCTTTCTTTGAACTCTTTGTGGGTAGTGGTATCACTGGGTAGAACTTAGTAACTTTTTAAAGGCATAATCAATAAACATTAAGTGCCTACTATGTGTCAGGCCTGGAGTCAGGAAGACTTATCTTTCTGAGTTAAAATCTGGCCTCAGACATTTGGTAGCTGTGTGACCCTGGGCAAGTCACTTAACCAACATTATTTCCCTTAGTTCCTCATCTGTAAATGAGCTGGAGAAGGAAATGGCAAACCAAAAAAGAAACCCCAAATGGGGTCATGAAGAGTTGGATATGACTGAAAAACAACTGAACAACATGTATCAAACACTATGCTAAGTGCTGAGAATATAAATACTAAAAAGATAGTTCCTGTCCTCGAGGAGCTTGCAGTCTAATCTGAGAAGATAACACACAAAAGGAAGCTGAAAAGGGCAGTGAAGGGACCCAGTGTGGGGGAATTATGGGGAAGCCCAAAGGAGTGCAGCCCAGCTGGAAATAAAGAAATGGCTGATTTGGGCATCCTCCCTTAAAGGGAGGCTTTGGGAAGAGCTCTTTGCCCTGCCCTACAATCAGAAGGGCAGACAATACTGATGAGGTCTAAGTACCAAGACTGATTTGCTCTTACGGGTTGATGAGGTTCCTACAGGGCACAATGTAGATGTTCAAAGGAGTACAGCCAAATTGCTTTTCAGAATGCTCGGAGCAGTTCTGTCCTTCCAAAGTTCCTGTAACAATTATTTCCTTTTTTGTCACCTTTGCCAATCTGATGGCTATGAGGTAGAACCTCAGATTTGTTTCATTTTGTATTTCTCTGATTATTAATGATTTGGAGTTTTTTTCAGATTTTACTGATAGCTTGGTTCTTCCTTTGAGAAATGTCTGCTCATACTTTATTAGGGAATGGCTCTTATTCTAATATATTTGTATCATTTCTCTATATGTCTTGGATATCATAACTTTATCAGAGAAATTTGCTGTAAAGATTTTCCCCAGTTAACTGCTTCCTTTCTAACTGCACTGATTTCATTTGTGAAATACTTTTTCAATGTTATATAATCAAAACTGCCTATTTAATTTTTTGTGATCATCTCTATTCTTTGTTTGGTAAAGAACTTTCTTTGTGAAAGAAAGTTGTGAAAGGGATCCCCTTCCCTTCTCTTCTAATTTGCTTACTATTTAAATCTAAGTCATGTATCCATTTGGAGCTTATTGAGATAGGCAATAGAGATTCATGAGCAAAGGAGTAACACTAAGTGATATAAACATAAGTAAGCTTAGTGTGGCAGTGATATAAATTAGACTGAAGAGGACATGGAGGCAGAAATATGAAGGTATTTTAGTGGTCCAGGTGAGTGTATTGCAATGAGGACTTGTGATGGCAATCAAAAGACAGGAGATAGATGCAAGGAATTTTGCTAAGGTAGACTTGGGAGGAAGGAAAGGCAAAGATAAAAGAGAACGCTAACAAAACTGATATTCTTAAAATGGCACTTCTAAGTCAGGCCTCTGTTCAAGAAGCTTCTTCAGTGACTCCATATATAAACTTAACATGTCCCAAACTGAACTTACCATTTCCCTACCCTCCAACCTTCCACTCTTCCTAACTTCCCTATTACTGTTGAGGGTACCACCATCCTCCTGGTCATTCAGGCTTGTAACCTAAGTGTCACCCTTGACTCTCTCTACCTCCCCATAACCAATTTGGTGCCAAGGCTTGTTGATTTTACCTTCATAATGTGTCTTGAATATGTGCCCCTCTCTCCTCTAACACTGTCAACACTGTCATCACCTCATGCCTGAACCATTGCCATAGCCTGCTGGTTAGTCTCCCTGCCCTTCCTATGCTATTCCATCTTCCACTCAGCTATTAAAGTGATCTTCCTAAAGTACAAGTTCAACCATGTCACCTCCTCACCCCCAACTCAATAAACTGCTGTGGTTGGTTGCCTATCACCACCAGGATCACATATGAAATCTAGTTTGGCATTCAAAGCCCTTCATAACCTGCCCCTCCCCCCAATCTTTTCAGTCTTTTTACACCTCATACCTCCCCCTCAAAACCTCTCCTCTCCCCCATGAATTTTTCAATCCAGTGATATTTGTTTCCCTGCTATTCCTCACACAAAAACCTCCATCTGCTGACTTAGGGCATTTTCAATGACTGTCTCT
>CM053582.1:394189645-394203670 GCA_028627135.1 Pseudochirops cupreus
GGGAATGACTTTTGCCTTTTTTTGTATCTCTAGTGCTTAACTCTGTGCCTGGAACACAGGAGGTTTTTAAATAAATGGTTATTGACTATTGCATCTAGTATAATGTTTAAAGCCCTTCACAATTTCACTCCAACCCACCTTTCCAGACTGGCTTCTCATTACTTCCCCTCACATATTCTATGTTCCAGATAAATTAATATACTTACTGTTCTTCATACATGATATCCTGTCAGCTGTCACCATTCTTTTGTATCTGCTATACATTCTTCAGGAAGCTCTGCCTCCTTAGTTCAACCTTTTGACATCCTAGATACCATCAAAACTCATCTCAAGTGTGACCTCCTATATGAGGCCTTTCTTAATTTCTCAGATGTTGATTGTCTTCTCTCTCAATCCCCAGGAATTATTTTGTGATTATTAAAATGGATCCGTCAGAGGATGTAAGTCCAAATTCTAACTTGTGTCCGTCTGATTGTGAGCAAATCAATTAGGCTCTTGGGACCTTAGTTTCCTCATTTGGAAAGTTAAAGAGTCGGACTAAATGGCCTCTGAGGTGTCTTCCAACTCTAGATCTTGGTCTTGTGACCTAGAGTTGGATGATTCTTCCAATGATGTGATCACAGCTCATGCATGCATGTGTATACTGTGTACCTTTTGTTCACATCTTCCCATTAGTTCACCATAAGAAGTCTACCCAGCACTCCTTGACTTCTCCTAACTTTGAAAGAACACCTGTGGATGGCAGTGGACAAGCCAGATATGACATAAGAAGCCATTTACTGTGAACTCCCTTTTCTTAGAAGAAATGGGTGGTGTAGCAGACAGAACACTGAACTTGGAATCCAGAAGACTGAGTTTGAATCCTTCGTCAGTTGACTGGCTTCGTGACTTAATGTTAAGTCACTTAATGTCTGCCATTTGTAGAATGAGGATAATAGTATTTACTTCAAAAGGTTGTTGTGAGGATCAGATGAGAAAGTATATGGAAAAGTGCTTTGTAAACTGTAAAGAACTATACAAACGAGTTACCATTATTCTTTCCTTCTCTATACCTCACAAACCCTTGATATCATTCCCTATTCTCTCCTTCTTTACTCTGGTGTGATGACACTAATGGAATCCTAATAAAGTTGCCCCTAGTCCCAATATTCTAACTTCATTATGGGCCCAGTCCCACTGAACATCAGCCCACTGTACCTACCTGGCCCCACACCCCCATGTCCTAACTTCTTCATATATGCCTCACTGCTCATTGGAACAACAGGTGTGTCCCTGAACTTTTAGTTCCCATAGAAACAGCAGGTGTGTCCATGTGATGGGGAACCTAGCTACTACCTCTACCTAGTCACTGTCCCCAGACCCATTCCCACAGAAACAGGTGTGTTCTTGTACTCAATCACAATCACATCATCCATCTAGCCCAAGACAGAACCACAATAGCTAAGCAGTTGGGGCAGAATGACCAGAATGTTTAACCACTGAACCATAGATGTGACCCCTCCTCCATTACCTAATCCCTTAACAAACTACTCTGCCTTTTTAATATTAATGATATTCCTCTATTCTATATAAATTTCTGTTACGTAACAGCATCTTTATCCTATAAAAATCCATCTTGCTTTCTCAAAAGCTGCTGGTTCCTCTTGGAATTTAGCCTGCTTCATGAGAGGTGTCAATCTCAATAAATGCCTATACTTGGATTAGAGGTGGTCTGACTCTGAATTCTTTGAGACGGTTCCACCACAACACATAATGAAACCCCAACAGTTTTTGGTTGGGCAGAGCCTCCACCTCCAGTTTTTGGTGTCCCTGGGTTTAAACTGCAACAACACTTCTCTTGGCCAATGCCGACTCCTATAGGTGAACCCTTGATCCTGTTTCTTTTTCTCCCAAACTCTCTCTGAATCTAGTTTATTTCACCATCGTGTGTGTATGTGTATATATATGTATATGCCCATCTTCAACAAAACCGTCACTAGATCCTTCCATCCCCTCAAGCTATCATTCAAATATCTCCTCCTGTTCTCAAGTCAAAATTCTTAGCATCCTTGACTTATTTTTGCTCTCCTCCTGGATATTCTCCTTTCCTCATTCTCCAATGCATGTGACTGCTCCTTCTCACTCTCCTTTGCTCCTATCACTCTCCAAATGTGGATCTATACTAAGGTTATGTCCTGGACTCCTTTTTCTTTTCCCTCTACACTCTTCATGCACTCAGCAGTCCAATCACATTGACCTTCTTACTGTTCCTTATATACAACTACATCTGAATCTTTACAGTGGCTGTTCGCCATGCCTGGAATACATACCTTCCTCACCACTGCCTCTGTTGTTGTTCAGGCATGTCTAATTCTTTGACCCCATTTGGGATTTTCTTGGCAAAGATACTGGAGTAGTCTGCCATTTCCTTCTCCAACCCATTTTACAGATGAGGAAACTGAGGCAAACAGCTCTAAGTGAATTGCCCTGGGTCAGTGTCTGAGGCCGGATTTGAATTCAGGTTCTCTTGACTCCATGCCCAGTGCTCTATCCACTGTACCACCCACCTGCCCCTAGAATCCTTTTAGGACTTTTAGTGCATGTGCTGCCTTCTACACAAAGCCTTTTTTGATCCAGATGGTTGTGTTCTTCCTCCAAACAATTTTGTGCTTACTTTGTATATGCCTATATGTATAGTCATTGTTTCTCCCCAAGAGACAGCCAGTTCCTTGAGATCTAGCAGTAATTTATTTTTCTCTTTATATCCTCAGAACCTATCAGAGTCCCTGTCTTGTAGTTCCTGCCACAAAAATGTTTGTTGAGTAATTTAAGTGCTTAATAATAAATGCTTTAAGAGTACCTGATGGGCTACTTCAGTTCTCCAGAGGAGCTTCCCTTTACAACACCCTAATTCTAATGAGACATAATTCTACCAGGCCCTGCAACCAGGAAAAGAAGGGTTCCTTTGTTAGGTAAAACCAGCAACAGCTGACACATTGGCTAGGCAAAAGGCAGCAGCTGTTCATAATGCTGAGTGATACCTCAGGGTTGATACCTCCCTCCCCATATGGATAGTACTTTTGTGCTTATAAGCTGCCATAATGATGCCCCCTTTGTCTCTTGTTTTTGTGTTTAGAAATAGCATTTTCTGAATGTTATATCAAATAACTACTTATTTTCCCCACCAAGTCAAACCACAATAACTCTCCTGAGTGTCATGCAGTGGAAAGCAATAAACATGAAGTTTGATAGAAAGAAGAAGTTGGACTTGATCAATCCTAGCAATTGTGATGATGGAATGCTATGAAAATATCTGGGAAAGAGGCAGCAATCTGGAATTGACCAACAAGAAAAGAAGGTAATAAAGAGATAAAACCAACCAATTTAAAATGTCAGTACTTCTCAGGAGTAACAGTTTAAGTGAATTGAGGCGAGACTCCTTAAGCTATTGAAAAAAAAAGTTATTCCAGTTTTGAAGATGTTGCTGTTCAGTCATGACCTCATTTAGGGTCTTCTTGGCAAAGATCCTGCACTGGTTTGCCATTTTTTTTCTCAAGCACATTTTGCAGATGAGGCAACTAAGACAGAGTTAAATGACTTGTTCAGGGTCACATGGCTAGTATGTCTGAGGTCATCTTTGAACTCAGAACTGAGTCTGCTTGACTTCAGGCCCACTGTGCTATCTGATGCACCAACTAGCCGTCCCAATTTTGTAGGTAATAGGAGTTGAAAGCATGTAAAAAGCCTTTTTTTGGGAGAATGAAATATAATAAAAGGAAAGTGGGAAAAATTTTTACTGACACCTCTAGAAAAGTTTTGGGCTACCATATCATAAAGCCTCTTCTAATTCCTGTAGGTGAAAGTGATCAAATACTCCTTAGTCCTTAAGGGCACAATTCTAGGGCCAGTGTTTTGGGGAACACTAGTTCTAGGGAATGTCTTTCTTATTTGTTGGTCCCTTTATGTGAGTTTTGGGGAAATATTACAAAAGTGAATTTGGGAACAGAGAGCCTAACTTAGGGAAAAACAACTTATTCCTAAGTGCCAGTGCCAGGTCTAATACATGGACAGGAAAGAAGGAAGAGAGGAGGCAGCTTTGTTCAGTGTTAAACGTTACGAGCAGGGGATCAGATTTATTTTCTTTCTACGTTCCCAAGAGTTATCACAGTGTTTTTCTCCACACAACTTAGTACTCAATACATACTTTTAATTTCATTCATTCACTGCTTAGAGTTATAGGTAGAGGCACTGGGTTCAAATTCCACCTCTGCTGTGTTTCCTGGTTCTCAAGTTTCCTTATCTGTAAAATGGGGAGGCTGGTACTAAATGGGGCTGCTAGGTGGTACAGTGTATAGTGCTGGGTCTGGAGTCAGGAAGATCTGAGCTCAAATTTAGCCTCAGATACTGGCTGCGTGACCCCGGTCATTTAACCCAGTTTGCCTCAGTTTCCTCATCGGCAAAATGGGCTGGAAAAGGAAATGACAAACCACTACAGTATCTTTGCCAAGAAAACACCCTAATCCGGAGTCACAAAGAGTCCAACACTACTGAACACCAACAACAACTTATAGTCTACAGTCTCAGCTCTCGAGGAGGTGAGAAGGTAGTGGCTGAATCTATGAGGAAGTGAATAGTAAGAAAGGGAAAGCTGCACTGCTAACATTCTGAAACGTTGAGGAGAAAGGAAAGGGAGGATAAAGCCCAGTTATCTATGGTGTATCTCCAAAGTAGCCACATTATGCATTGCTTTGCCCCGGCTTACAGCTCTTCTTCAAAACTCTCTCACAATTCCTGACCTTTTCACCTCTCACTCCTCCAACTATTGGCATTTCTGTACTCAGTTCTCCACCCTCCTTGTCCTCCTGCCCTGTCTCCTACTTTCCTCTGCCCTCAGTTGGCATGACACCTTCAGGCCCGTTTCCTGCATACCCTGCCATCCACCAACACCTGTCTCTCTCCCTCCCAATCTGAAGGAAGGGGATGGGGTGAAGGGGGGCCCAGAGGCAGGTGTGTGGGACCCCTCCACCCCTACCCCCGGAATACTGACCTCCACCCCCGCTCCCTCGATGAGGACCCTCCAGTGCTGCCCCTTCCTTTCCTTTCCCTCCCCTCCCCCCAGCTCCGGGCTCCCCCGTCCTAGGCGGGCAGACCCCGCGGGCCCCGTTACTGGAGGGCGGACCCCGGGCCGGTACGCTCCGCTCCCGGCTCCGCTCGCGGTCCGTCGGTTTCCGGCAGAGGCCGCGCTCTCACAGGGCGGCGGCGCCGGGAGCGGGGCGGGCCAGGGCAGGCCACCGGTTCCTCTCGTCCTCCCCACCTCCCTCTCTTTCCAGGCCTGGGCTGCGGCGGCGACGGGGGAAGATGCAGGCAGAACGCGGGGCCCGGGGAGGCCGGGGGCGGCGGCGGCCTGAGCGGGACCGGGACCGGGCGGGTCAGGGGCCTGAGCCGGGGCCCAGCGCGGCTGCGAGAGGCGGCGGCGACGGAGGCGGCCGAGGCAGCTGGGACCGAAACCGAGGGCGAGGCCGAGGCGGCCGCGGGGGCCGAGGAGGCCGGGGAGGCGGTGGCGGCAGTGCCGCACACGGGGCCCAGCGTGGCGGCCGCCGGGAGCAGCGAGGCCGGAGCGCGGGGCCCAGTGAACTGGTGAGGGAGGAGCGTATGTGCGCACGTGTGTGTGTGTGTGTGTGTGTGTGTATACACGTATGTGTGTACACGTGTACGTGTGCGCGCGGCCGATTGCCCTGCCCTGCCCCCGCCTTGGGGTCGTTCTGGGGTGGGTATGCCCGTGGACCCGTCCGACCAGATACTTTGGGACTTTGCACGTGTGTGTGTGTGTGTGTGTGTTCGCGCGCGCGTGTCTTTAGCTATGACGTGGGCTGGAAGTAGGGGGGTGTGAGAGCACGTGTTTGCTGGTATCTCCGGAAGAGGATTGGGGTGGGATTAGATTCGTGGGGTGAAGGAAGAGCCGCCCATCCCAGCAGGGACAGCAAGCAGCAATAGATCGGTCCTCTCCAGGATGGGACAGCGGTGGGAGGGGTAGGGATGGGCTGGAGGGCGCTTCTGGGAACTGGGTATGTGTGTACTGAGAGAGCCTTTTTCGTAAGGAATGTTGTCAGAGAGGGCTAGTGATGGCTTGTTTAAAGTTAGGCTGGTCCTTTGAGGACAGACTACAGTTTGTACCCAACTTTAGAGGATAGGGACTAGACCTCAGCTTTGGTAGCGAGAACTTCCAGGTGAGGAAACTCCATAGGAAAGCACCTGCCCTGGTATTTATGTTCTTAGAGAGTTTTCTAGGGACACTGATAGATTAGATGATGTGTATGGGGTCACACTGCCAGTATGTGCCGGAATTGGGTCTTGAACTGAGGTCTAACTGGTTCTGTGGCCAGCTTTCTACGCCAAGTTGCCTTTGTATCTTTTATCACCATTCCACTCTGAAGAGATGGCTTTCTTGCACAGCCTTACTGGGGATAAATCAACATTTAAAATCGTGGCAGTTGCATTTGTTTCCCCTTTATTCTTATTTTTCAGACCACTAGGGAAACATGGTGTCACAAATTGCTGATACATAAGAATGTGAAGGTTTCTAGAGAGATACATTTTATCTACATGCCTTTGGAATCTAAATCATACTGCATAGATTCAGTTCAGCAATCATTTGTTAAATGTTTACTGTGTGCAACGCTTGTGTTAAGTGTTAGGCTTACAAAAAAAACCCTATCTTCAAAAAACTTAAGTACTATTAGGGGATACATGTACAGATATTAGTAAATACAAAGTATGTGCGAGATAATACAAAATAATTTCAAGAGGAAGAACACCAAAGCAGGGGAAAGGGATAGGAAAAATTCTGAAGAGACACTTTTTCCTTTCCCTTTTATCATATTGTTAGTTCTGCAGCATACTACAGTTCCTTCCCATTGCTCAAATCCTTACTTTTTTTAAACTATGTTTTTCTTTACTTATATTCACATTTCAGAGTTCCCAGTCTGCTATGATCTTTCATCAGAAATGCTTGAAAGTTCCATCTTCAATGATCATACTCAGCTTTGCATGATAAAGTCTGTTTGGTTGGAAGCCTGTATCTTTGGTCTTTTGGAATATTTTGTTCCTAGATGTTTTGGTAATAGGTGAAGCTGTCGCCTCTGATTCTGGTTCCTTGGTACTTAAACTGCTTTTTTCCCCTAGATGCTTGAGGTATTTTTCTTTGATGTTGAAGTTCTAGATTTTGGCTATGCCATACCTGAGACTTAAACTTTTGGGGTCCTTTTAAGGAAGTGATTGGTGGATTCTTTCTGTCTTTAATTAGTGGGAATCTTCAACTTAATCATAATTTAGGATTTTAGAGAGTTGCCTTGTATGCTAAATGGTTAAATGACTTAATAATAGTATCACATCTAGTTTGTTTCGGAGTCATGACACCAACCTAAGTCTTTCTGATTCCAAGGTTGTCTACTCATTTTGCAACATTGTCACTCTGTTATTATGTAATACCTATTAGGTTCAAAGCACATTTTTAGGTATTCCCGGAGATATAAGATAAATAAAACTCACAGGAGATTAAGAGGCTAGAATTGCTGTTTCAGTAGCATACATCTCAAAGCATTTTATAAAGATCATGATTTTCTGATAGTAAAGCTTGATGATCGATCATAATTTAGCTTTGTTTTCTTATTTATACTGTTTTTTGAAGGATTTTCAGAAGTCTACCAGACATTATTCAGCTGAATTCTTCCTACACAGATTCTTTTTATTTTTCTACTCCTTTAGAGATTATTGAAGAGAATTGACTCCGGATGTCTTATCTATGTCATGACTTCTACTATTTGACACTGTTGGTAATTCTCTCTTTCTTGAAATGTGCTTCTTTGTTTTGCCAAACACTTCATCTGGCTCTCCCTCTTTCTCTCTCCAGCTCCATTTCCTTTTCCCATTTCATAAACACAGATATTCTTTAAGTCTCTGTCTTTTTTTTCCCCTCTGTACTTTCTCTTATGGTAATCTCATCCACTCTCATGGCTTCACTCATCACCTCTAAGGAGCTATACATTTTGGTGGAAAGAGCATTGGCCTAGGACTCGGGAGAACTGGGCTCTTATTCTGATTCTGCTACTAACTAGCTCTGTGATCTTGGTAGAGTAATTTGTTTATTGGTACAATGAAGATATTGGACTAGAATGATCTTTAATGTCCTTTCCAGCTCTTAAGTTCTGTGTTTTATGGCTCTCAGATGTATCTCTAGTCAGAACTTGTATTTCCTAAGATTTAAATGTTTATAGGATTATGGAGTGAAAGGAAAATTCCTTTCTTTCCCTCCAAACATCTTCCTTGGTTTCTCAGACTTGTTCAGATCCAAACTTAGCATCTTTTTCCTTCTGAGTTTCTTTCTCTGTGCTTCCCCCCCCCCCCCCATTTTTTTTTCCTTTTAAAGATATCATTGTAATTCAGGTCACTTAAGCTACTTTTGTAGTTCTCTTCCACTCCTTTTCTTCTTTTCATATTCCACATATAGCTGGTCAAATCTTGTTGCTTTTATCTTTGTTTCTCCCACTTTCCAGCTTAGGTCAGGCCCTCATTACTTAGCTGTGGTTCTAATATGTTTTTCTTGGTTCACTTTATCCACTGCTTCCATCTCCTATCCTTCATACCCACAGCTGGCATAGCTCTGATCTTATAATTGACCAGCTTAGAAACCTGCAGTGGTTCTCTTGTAGCCCCCACAAAATAGTCCAAGGAGATACTTGCAGAAACAACTTGTACTGTAGTACTCTTAGAGGTTCTAAGAGGCTGAACTAAGTGGAGACTAGTTAGAAGTTTAGTATAGCAGTGGAATCATAGATTTGGAGCTGGAAGTGCTAACCTCCCCACCCATTTTACAGAATAATTTAGTTAATAAATATTTGAGGTGGGATTTGAATGCAGGGCTTTGTGTTCTAGCACTTTATCCATAGTGTCTGTGCTGCTGCTGCCATATTTCATGCCCTTCTCTGGTCAGCAACTTCTGTTTCTTAAGATTAAAAATGTGAAATTAGAAGAGTTTCCTTTCTCAGGGGCTATTTCCATCCTCCTACCTTGGTGGGAGAGAGCATAAATTAGAAGCAAAAGTTGGAGACCCAGTCAGGAACTGTTGCGGTAAATTACTGCTTTTCTATTGCTCTACTTGGGTTATCATCCTACCCTTTGGTTACCTCACAAATTCCTATTTCCAGTTATCTATACCTCTCTCCCAGTGAACTCCTAAGCTATTCCAGTGGCCTTAGTTATGACCTTTATACTGATGATTTCTAAATCTATATTTCTGTCCCCATGTCCTTTTTCTGAGGTTTTAAGTTCCAGTTATCTGCTGGGTGTATTCACTTAGACTGCCCTCTTCCTCCTTAAAACTGCTATCCCCCTTAATATTTCTATTTTTGCTTTTCTAGGAACACCACTTCTTCTAGGAACCTTGGAGTTGATGACTTCGCAGTTCCTTATTTTATAATGCATTCATTCAGTTGTCAGATCCCCTCATTATCTCTCTATAATCTCTCTTCTATCTTACCCTTTATCTAATTCTCATTGCATTCACTTTGGTTGAAACTTATATTCATTCTCTTGAAGAGACAAGACTATTGTAATGGCCTCTCAACTAGTTTTTCTATCCTTAGTCTATCCATGTTCCAGTTCCTCCTTTAGAACAAGGCTTTTTAACCTGGAGTCTGTGAACTTTTTTTAAACTGTATTTCACCATAATCAATTTCCTTTGTCTTCCTACATAATTTGTTTTCTGTATTTCAAAACATTTTTTTTTCTGAGGAGGGGTTTATGGGCTTTACAAGACTGTCAAAGGGGTTCATGACACAAAAAAAGGTTAAGGACCTCTGCTCTAGAATTTTGCCTGAATAATCTAATGCACCATTTAAATCATGATACTTCTTCATTCAGAGATATATCTCTAGCAAATAAAAATAGAACTCCTGATCCTGATCCTGGCATTGAAGATTCTCCATGTTCTGGCTCCAGCGTCCCTGATTAACTTTTTCTCATTCAAATTCTCATATGTCTATATCTATCTATATCAGCCCTATCTCATTCAAATTATATACACACACACGTGTGCACACACACACACACACACACACACAGAGTTTCAACCAGTTATACTTCCCTCCATGTCGCTTGTCTTTCTTCTTTGCTTCTGCTTTTCTCTATCTCTGGAATGGGCTCTCCTTTCCTTCCTTCCCAGGCTCAATCTTTTGAAGTTCCTTACTTCTTTCAAGGCTCAACTCATATGCAGCCTACTCATTGAAGCTTTCCATGGCTGGTGAAAATGGTCTGTCTTTGTTCACTTACACTCCCCCTGTCTCCATCTCCACTTTAGATTGTAAGATTCTTGAGAGGAGGACTTGGATTATGTTTATTTTTGTATCATCAGTGTTTGTCACAGTACCTTGCATATAGTAGTTTATTAATACATTTTTTGCTGATTTGAAATGAGGAGGTGGACAGGTTCATGTTCAAAGTGAGTTCAGAAAATGGAGAGTAGTTCAGTTTGACAAGTTTAGGAAAACAGATGAAAATAAGTCTGGGAAAGTCAGTTGATATCACATCATGGTAAGTGGTTCTCCTCCCTGTTCCTTTGTCTTCTTTGCTTATTTTCCCTATCTCTATCCCCCTTTCCCTTCTCTCCCCCTCTTTTTTCCTTTCTGTATCTAGCGTGCTGTCTCCTATTCTTTTTCTCCCACCAATATTCTTTTTAGTCTTTCCCCTTAATATCTTATTCTTCTTCATTCTTTAAAGTATTGCAGTGTAGAAATGACATTTTACTTTATATTATGTATCTAATATATTTATTTATATATTTATATATAAATATATAATGTAATTATATATTACATATTTTAATATGTACTTTAGTATTTGTTTGCTAAATAAAGTTTCAATATCCTTGATTTTAATTTTAAAATTAAAATTAATTTTCTCTTTCAAAGAAAAGTAATCTAATCTGTTACTTTTTAACATTTTTATGTGGCCCTTTATAAATTATTTTCCTTAGAGTCAGTGGTTGCATATAGGAGGGTTCTTTAATCCTTATACCTGCAAGAGCTAGGCAATTGCTGCTATTATAGGATTCTTATTCAATTTTTTGATCATTTATGAGCATATTTATATTTTAAAGCCTTGTAGAAACAGTACACGTTTTAAATGTCTTTAAAAAGTATCCATAGGAAACAGCATTATGAGGGTTTTTCTCTAGTTATTCAACAGTGGTCTCAAGTATGCATTACAGAAGTATAAATTGCTTGAAAGAGGGAATGTAATATGGTGTTGACTTATCTTTCAGTAAAAAACGTTCACATTTAAGAATTTGTGCAGTGTTTGCACAACTGGGAATAATGTAGTCAATAAGAGTTTGTTGTTCAGTTGTTTTCAGTCATGTCTGACTCTGACTCCATTTGAGGTTTTCTTGGCAAAGATACTGTAGTGGTTTGCCATTTCCTTATCTAGCTTATTTTACAAATGAGGAAACTGAGGCAAACAGAGTTATGTGATTTGCCCAGGGTCACATAGCTAGTAAGTGTCTGAGACCAGATTTGATTCAGGAAGATGAGTCTTTCTGACTTTATGTCTCGCATTTCCTCTATTCCAAATATAGCTGCTCCAAATAAATGAGTTAGTGTGACAAAATCATTCTTAGACACTATATTCCTTCTAGAGCTTTTTGGGTTGGCAACTGAAACAAAACCAGCAACTCAAAATGCAATCTTAAAAATGAACAGCAGGTGGGGCAGTTTGACCAGTCTCCTTCATCCACTCTGGCATTTGACTTTCATTCATACTACAGAAATTGATTTGAACTGTGGAAATAGGACAGGGCTATACAGTTTAAATCACTTCTAAGGGTCTTGTACTACCTTGATGTAAATTAGTAGTTCTTTCTACCTTTTAGCTTGGGATATTAATTTGGTCAGTTACCTGGATCGTGGAAGTTTGTGTTCCTATTTCTTTTGTGCCCCTCTTCCAGCTGTGAAATCAAAAGAACGTAAAGACTAGAAGGGCTTGATGGATCATCTCAGGGAATGGTCTTATTTTACATATGAAGCGACTGAAGCCCAGAGAGGTAAAGGAATTTGCCGAGGAGACACAAACTGATCTAAGCTGGTATTACACTTCATCTCCTGACTCCTAATCTAGTGGGTTATTACATTACATCATTCTACCTGTTGCCTTTGTTGCTCTAATGTTACTAATCTTCCCAACGGGGAAAAGATAAGAAAAAGGGGCTGGTAAAAAATCTGAGGGAGGAAAGCACCAGTGATGATGGGGTATAATCAGCTTTTAGATTTGTCATTATTTCTGAGTCAGTCTTTTTTGTCTGTCTTTATGTATGTATATGTATTTGGACAGACCTCTAGCTATATCAGATAGGGAGCTCCTGCAGATCTGTTGCCTTCTCTGCAATTTACAGACTGAGAAATTTTCCTGAGAAATTAAGTGAACTGACCAGGGTCACTGAGCCAATTTGTGTTAGAGGAGGAACCTGAATTCAAGTCTTTCTGATTCTCTGACTAGCTCTTACTGCACTCTGCTACTTCTGCTTACTTTTTTGGCTGTTTTCTTGTTTCCACATATGTCTATATTCATTCATATTGTACGTATTTATAAAGATGTATTTGTGGAAAGGGTCCCTACTTTGTGTAATCACATTAGTGAAATACTCAATTCTCTTGCCTCTTAATCTTTCAGCTTTCCTCCCTCCCCAAATGTTTGTTTCATTCTCCCTATGGAGTGGTAGCCTGCTTCTATTTTTAACTATAAAAAACTGCACTTGGCTTGCAGATAAAAGGCTGCCCTGTCATAGCTTCTTCTTACCCTTGATGGGAGAAATTGGCATGTTCAGTGGAGTGGGTAGGAACTGGGCTGCAAGGTTACTGCAGTTCTTTGGTTCCTGCCTTTTCACAGAGGATGGATGGATATTATAAGGTTTGCATCGCTTGGCTCACACATGGTGTTTTTTTTTAAAGTTTTTGGGACATAATTGTTTTTATGTATCTAATGTTAATTGTCTCCCACTTTGTTTCAAAGTAAGATACTTTGCATTGTGTTTATCCCTTCCATCTCTCCCCACCCTTTGTATTGTGTTTGTACATTTCTTTAAGGAGTCTTAGCGTGTATTATGAATGTTTTCAAATAATATCTGACCTTAGGAGGTAGGCAGTTAGGCAAAGGCTGATAACTACTTTTTCCCATGTGTGGCACAGAAAGACTAAAAGATTCGGTGGGCAGCTATGTAGCTCAGTGACTAGAGCATTGGGCCAGGAGTCAGGAAGACTTGAGTTCAAATCCAGCCTTAGATACTTACTAGCAGTGTGACTCTGGGCAAGTCACTTAACTTATCTTTCTCCCAGTTTCCTTATCTGTAATATGAGGATGATAATATCACCTATCTCACAGGGTTATTGTAAGCATTAAATGAGACAATAATAATTGTAAAGCTCTTCGAGCATTGTCTGGCACTTAGTAAGTGCTACATGGTTATTAATAGCGGAAACAAGACTAGAACCCAGGATTTGTCATTCTCAGTGTTAGTGCCAAAATGACTCCTAGCAACAGCAATGCATAATAATGGGTGATTACTTCCTGTTGCTATGCAATGTTGTAAATGTGGAAGTTCCTACTGTAGGGGGGCTGATCCTCTGTCACATTGGCAGGAGATACCATAGAAACTATCACATATATTCTTTGTATCTTAAACTGCATATCTTAAACTTGGCACTGACGTGCTGTTTTTGTGAAGGAAGAAAGAAAGAGAGAGAGGGAGAGAGAGAGAGAGAGAGAGAAAGAGAGAGAGAGAGAGAGTGTGTGTGTGTGTGTGTGTGTGTGTGTGTGTGTGTGTGTGTGTGTGTGTGTGAGAAGGGCCCTAGAGCAAAATTTTTCTTTGTCATTTTTCTTTAAAATAGAAAACTAAAATTTAGCATTTGGGATTGTTCTGTAGGAAAAGCAAAAAAATCACCTACATTTTTCATGTGTGTGTGTGTGTGTATGTGTGTGTGTGTGTGTGTGTGTGTGTGT
>CM053582.1:394204170-394219466 GCA_028627135.1 Pseudochirops cupreus
TGTGTGTGTATGTGTGTGTGTATGTATGTGTGTGTGTATGTGTGTGTGTATGTGTGTGTGTGTGTATGTATGTGTGTGTGTGTGTGTGTGTGTGTGTGTGTGTGTGTATGTGTGTGTGTGTATGTGTGTGTGAGAGAGAAAAAGAGAGAGAGCCAGAGCCAGCCATCAGTTACCTCTTGTTCTTTAAGTGGCGGCTTGAATTTTTAGTTTTCCTTTTCCTTTTGCCCTCTTCTCTGTTTTGCAGAGCACAAGATGAGCTCTTAATTTGATAACAGCCTTCTTGGTGGGAATGAGGGGGTTGGGAAGGCGAATGAGGTGGGGCTTGGCGTTATATTTGTTTCTCTAGAGTCTAGGTGGTTTTCACAGTCAAATGTATGTAAGTAGACCATTCCTTCCAAGCTCTTGAAATGCTTCACTTATCTTCTCTGGCAGCAGGTTACAGTGAGAAACACTGAAAGATGGGGAGGTTTGATGAGCCTGCCTATCATAGTAGTACTAATAAAACAGTGCAGTTATCTATTCAGATCCCTTAGTCTTTGGTATATCATGTTATGTACTTTTCAATGGGAAGAAAATGAAATCACCACCAGGCTAACTTTACGTGTATGTTATTTGTTGGAACCTCAACACGAGTTCCTATCTTTGGTTACATCAGCTTAATCGTGTCAGGTAGTCTTGGGTTCATAGATGATATCTGATACACACTTTATTTGCTTAAAGATTAATTATAGGTTTCCTAACCCCTTTTTAAAAAGGTGTCCTACAGTTAATAAAGAAGATAAAACAAAAACATACCATTTAAGGGGCAGCTAGGTTGCACAGTGAATAGAACCCCAGCCCTGGAGTCAAGAGGACCTGAGTTCAAATGTGACCTCAGACACTTGACTCTTAACTGGTTGTGTGACCTTGGGGAAGTCACTTAACCCCAGTTGCCCAGCCATCCCCCCTCCAAAAAACCAAACAAAACACCCAAACCCATACCATTTAAGAAATAAAAATAGAAGTATCACAGAAGAGATTTTTTCCCTTTCTTTCTTTTAGCCCATCAGAGAGAGAAAGCGAATTCAGATATCTTGCTTTCACAGAACTAAGTATCTAGTGACAAGTGATTCTGAAGAGGAGAATAAAACTAAATGTACATTTGGCTTTAGAAGAGTGGGAGATAAAGCTTTTTTTTTTTCTGGTAGTAGGTTGGAGTGACAAAGGTTTTGGCCACTCACTTCACTTATATTGAAGTTGCAATTACCTGAGGCAGTTGCAAACACCTGGTGTGTTTCATTTGACAATAGAAATCCATTTATATCAGGCAGAGTTAAAACTGTTGGGGAGCAAAATTTTATTTTTATCTGATTCAAAAAAGGTAAGTATTTTTGAAGACTTTGACAAAATTATCCTTGCCGTATAAAATACTGCGGCATTTATACTTACACCACTAATCTTTTCCAAATGTTTAAGTGGAACTGCTTGTCTATTCCAAATTGCTTTCTTTTTTCTTTTTAAAGTGAATGGTGTATTCAGATAGGTGTTAAATGAACAGCTTTTGAAATTTGTCTCCTCCTGGAAAAGGTGTAACCTAGGAAATGATAGTGTTGGCTTCCCTAAGTATTTCATACTTGTGTGATTTTGTCTTTAGTTGGAACCAGATGCAGGGCTCTGATCAGTCAGGGAATCATGAGATTAAATTTTAAAAATTCTTATGTGGCTGTGGGTAAAAATGTCACTTGTGCCCTGGGAAGGAATGGGAAAAATGTTTCCGTTTCTTTTTGTCCATTCTTGTACTAAATATTATAATACTACATACTATGTATATATATATATATATATATATATATATATATATATATATATATACACACATATATATTTATATATATATACTATAATACTAAATATTAGACTAAGTGTTCTGAATAAAGGAAGAAGACTGGGCTTTTTGCATTATTAGCAACAGGCAAAAGTGAATTGGGATGTTTGTCTTTTTTTTTTTTTTTTAATCTCCCTTTCAGATGTTTTTTCCTTCCTAGGTTCCTCTTTCTGCTGTCTAATTGCTTAGGACTTTCTGTTGTGCTTTACTCAGGTGCTTCCCTGGGCAGTTCCCCATGTTCCAGACTTTCCTCTTCTCTTCTAATTTAAATTTGCCTATCCTGTGTTAGTCTATGATAATAGGTAGTGACATTTTAATGTTTTGTTTCCAGGTAAGATAATTTACATTTTAATAGAGAGACAAATACTAAACGAATAAATCTAAGTAGGAATTTAAACCACTGTCATGGTGTTGTCTAGTTTTGTTTTGTTTTGTTTTTAGTGAATGGGTCTTGTGGTGCTCTGCAAATCACACAAATATATGACAATCTTACTCTCTTCATAATAGAGAGAGTTATAATTTTGGAGTTGGAAGGAAACTTGACTAGCCATCATCTAACTTACCTTCTTTAATTTATGTGTGATAAGACAGAGGTTCGAAGAGATCTTGGCCAAATCATATTGTGAGTTAATGGCAGAGCTGGGACGAAGCAGAACTGAAGTCTTCTGACATGCTAGTCAGGGCTCTTTGTACAACTCCACATGGCTTTGACCAGGGTCTGTTGTCATTGACATCCATTACTCAAGATTTAATTGTTCTTTTAGAAAGTTACGGATTTGTACATTTGAATTGAGAACTCTACTTATTAAAATGGCAGAGATTTTAATTTTGTACTCTTTCTTCAAAAGTGGATTTGAGGAGTGCTAATTCTACTTATAAATCAAATAATTCTAGGGCTGTCTTCTGTGGAAGAGAAAATGTGTCAGTTAAATTTTTTTAAAAGTAGAGAAAAGAAGTTCCAGGTCTCACAGTTTATGACACCTTAAAGCATAATAAATGCCAACCATGTGATAGTTCCTCAAATTCGAGGATGTTCAGAGTCTTAGGACCAGGATTCCTTTCTCCCTTTTTTTCCTGAAAAGTAACCTTTCTAGTCTAGACATTGGGATTTACATGCTGGGCTTCAGCAAGTGAACCAAGTGAACCAAGAATTAACAGAAACATAGGATGGGTTTTGAAGATGCAGAGGAACTAGAGACCAGATTGCCAGAATTTTGTGGATTATGGAGAAAGGAAGGGAGTTTCGGAAAACCCCCCCATCAATTTATGCTTCATTCACCACATTAAGGCTATTGACTGTGTGATCACAACAAAATGTGTGAAGTCCTCAAAGAGATGGGAGTACCAGATCATCTTACTTGTCTTTTGAGGACAGCATACTAAAAAGCAGAGACATAGCCTTCTTGACAAAGGACTGTGTGGTTAAAGGCGTGGTTTCTCCAGTAGCAGTGTATGGCTGTGAGAGTTTACAAGGAAAGCTAAGTGCCGTAGAACTTATGTTTTTGAATTGTGGTGCTGGAGAAGACTTTTGACAGTCCCTTGGACAGCAAGGAGATCAAATCAGTCAATACTGAAAAAAATTAATTCAGGCTATTGACTGGAAGATCAAATGCTGAAGCTGAAACTTAAATATTTTGGCCACAGAATGAGTAAACAGGATTAACTGGAAAAGATTCTGATGTTGGGAAAGATTGAAGGCAAAGGAAAAGGGGATGGCAGAGCATGAGATGGCTAGGATAGTATCATGAAGAAAATGAACATGAACTTGGGCAGAATTCAAGAAATAGTGGAGAATAGAAAGGCCTGGCATGCTATATATTCCATGGGGTCATGAAGAGTCATCTGAGTGACTGAACAACAATAACCTAAGGAAAATAAGGAGCTTTGAGAAAATCCCTCCTTTAATGGATGCTAAAAACTTCCTGTCTTTTTTAGGTCTCTTTTCTTCCTTTTACACTAATTAAACTTCTTTTTCTCTAAGGTTGGAGGCAGTTAAAAAGAGACACAGAAGGGAAAACGTAGTGTATTCATATATCTATCTATCTATCTATCTATCTATCTATCTATCTATCTTATCTATCTATCTATATACATATATATATATACTACTCATCTTTGCAGGATATTTTCCCACTTTTGAGTGAGGTTATCCTTTTACAATCTACCTGTTATTTCTTAATTTCTTGTTATTAATGAAGTTGTGAAAAGACAACAGTTTTTGCCAGAAAGAAACAGTGATGTTATTCTGTGGATGGATGAAAAATGAGAAAATGTGATACTTGTAGCAAAATAGTGAGCTTCAGTCAAAGTTTAAATTGTGTTATTTTCTTGTCTGCAAACAATACTTTTTTCTTCCATTTCTTAACACATTTTCACTTGAGATCCCAAATAATATTTTCTTTGTAATTGTGTCCTTCAGTTTCTTTAGGTTTTAAAGGTGCCATCTTACTTTGATTTCTTTTATCTTCATGTAAATGTTGTCATATGTAAATGCTCAAAGGCAGAGAGATTTTTTTCTTTAATGATAAAAATTCAGCCAGCCTACAAAATAGGAAAGTCATGTTTTGTGTACAAGTCCTATTAAGCTTCTTCAGAAAAGAGTAGATTAAAAATCTGAAAAGCATGAGGAGGTGGAAGCACACACATTAAATTGTCTCAGAAGTGTATGATGAAAGTTGCAATGGGAAGGCTTTTAGAAATGCCTAGTTTCCAATGAATAAATAATGATTACTTGGTGAGTGTATGAACTCTTCTACCTTCAGGTAGAATCTTGAAAGGGGAGAAATTGTGGCAGGCGCATTCATTCATCAGTATAAAAATAGCAAATGAAATTGAAAGTTTTTTCAATAGTCATGATCAGGTTTCTGATTTTATTATCATTCCTTTCACTTTGGTAGTGGTGGTTGTAGTGGTGTTTTATATTTTATGCCACCATTTATTTGTGGGATTTTAACTGGATAATTAAATATAATTATACTAGCTACTGGAGTTAAGGTTGTACTTCTCTTTGTGATTTCAGGTTCCTTTTGTCTGTAAAAGTGAATACATGCAGAGTTGCCAACTCTGTATCTTTATAATTTAGACCATATATTGATGTAGTAGAAATCGAAGTGCAGATTCTTATGTCAGATTAATGCAGTTATTGTGAGGTTGTTTGAGGGGAGAGAGATCTTTTGCCAGATGGCAATATTAACACCTTCATTAGCTTCAGAATAGCTTGAGCATGACTTGGACTATCTCCTCTCTGTATTATTTCCTATTTTCTCATATTGTCTCTTCACAGCTGATCTCATCTCAATGAGCTGTTCTACTTCAGTTTAGCTGTTAAATCTCTTTTGATATTTAAAAAAGTTCATCTATATTTGTGGAATTGTTTTTTTCTCTTCATTTTCACCAATTAAGTAATTTCTTTTTTAAATTTCTCATTTTCCATATGTAAGTATGTTGTAATAATAAATGTCCTCATCATGTTGTGTAGTGGAAAGAATGCTGAATATGGGATCAAAGGATCAGAATTCAAATACTATTTGTCACATAATATCTTGGGCACTTAAGTAGTGATCTCTAATGTCTCTTCCTGCTTTAAATATATTATCAGAGAGGGAGGGAATAAACATTTATTAAATGCCTACTATGTGTCAGGCACTGTGCTAAGTGCCTTATAAATAATATTTCATTTGATCTCACAACAGTCCTGTGCGATTGGTGCTATTTTTCCCATTTATAATTAAACTGAGACAGACACCGGATAAGTGATATACTCAGGGTCACACAGCTAGTAAGTATATGAGGTCAGATCTGAGTTGAAACTTTCCTTAGTCCAAGTCAAATATTGTATTCAACTGTGTACCACTTAGCTTCCTTTAAAAATAGTAAATGAAATGGAAAGTTTTTCCAATAGTCATGATTATGTTTCTAACCATTTGATCATGTTTTCACTTTGGTAGCAGTGGTGATTTAGTATTATATTTTATGCCACTATTTATTTGTGGGGTTTTAACTAATTAAATACAGTTATACTAACTATAGGAATTTTAATTGTTAAGTCTACAATTTTCTTTGTGATTTCAGTTTCCATTTTCTCTAGCAATAGAGTTGTGCCTTCCTGATGGATCAATGTTTGTAATTTTGGGGGGGGTTGGGGTAGGAGTAGTTTTGTGTGGGTGATGTAGGGACCCACCTGTTTCACTTGTTGCGTTCTGGAAAGGATGTACATATATGTATATAAAAGGAGGACCCAGCCATGATGTATGTGGAAGAGTTTTGAAAAACAGAAGTGCTACATAGAAGTAAGGTATTATTCTTAAAATGTGATGCTATCAAACAGTTGAGTTCACAAACATTTTTGCTTCCTATGTGCAAGGTATTGGCATTGAGGAGACAAAGACTGAAAATTAAAATAATCCCTTCCCTTAAGGAGCTTATGCTTGACAATATTGCAGAGGCCAAAAGAGAAGAAAGCAGTTGATCTTTTTAAGTTTCCAGTTTCAGGGTTGCTGTAATAGTGTTATTTCCAACCATCAAAATCCAATATTCAGACCTTGATCATAGGATGATAGATTTAAAGCAGGAAGGAAGCTTAGTGGCTCAGGCAATTCTTCTAAAACTATGAATTATAGAACAAGTGCTGATCTTCATTGGTATGGGAAGTTTCTTCACTGGCAATTCTCTACCGGTGGTTCTCAACCTTCCTAATGCCGCGACTCTTTAATACAGTTCCTCATGCTGTGGTGACCCCCAACCATAAAATTATTTTCGTTGCTACTTCGTAACTGTAATTTTGCTACTGTTATGAATCTGTCTGATATGCAGATAGATTCATTGTTACAAATTGAACATAATCCACAGGTTGAGAACCACTACCAGTAAAATGATAGGTATGGTTAAAAAAAGCCACCCAATTACAAATTTAACAGTTATGATTGGTTACTTTTTTAGATGATTATCTGATCACTAAAATATTAAGTTCTAATGAAATTTTATCATTCCAGTGGCCCTAGAATACATTGCATTTAATTTCTTTTTCCATTGTCTCCCCTCTGATAATCCACATTTTCTGAGAAATAGTGGGAAGTTGTTTGAAATTCATGAATGATTGAACCCAGTTTCCTTCTTTGGCTAAATACAGGATAGTTCCTTTTCTCGTATCTACTCACTATCACTACTCGCATATCTCACACTACTAAAATGCCGAACATAAACCCTTCAAGAGATAAGGACACACATATAAATGGTGAAAATGATCCTTTGTTTTGCTGTGTTAATAACTTATGAAGTAGCTAACCTGAATGATAATTATTTAAAAAATCCCTTGGGAGACTGTTAAGTTTTTTTTTTTAATAAAAGGAAGAAAATTAATGAATAACATTGCCCATATAACATTCTCAGATTGCCTTATTAAAATGAAACAGATTTAGTTTTGTAAAGTACTGTGGTATAGGTTATTTCTGTGACAGTTAAAACAGATCAGAGCCTTCAGTGAGTATGTCTTTTCCTTGGTTGCATTGTGCACCTCATCTAATTTTTATGTGCTGCACCCATTTTTATGGATGAATAATTTCAGTGGAAATTAAGTGTTACAGACTCTTTCATAGTAACCTAGAAACTTAATAAGGAGACATAATTTCAAGATGCCAAAGTCTCTCAAGGATGTCCTTATTTGAAGTATGTCCAGAATACTAAAGTAAGGAGGTGGTGTAAGATGTTTCATTTTAAGAAGACTGAATCTTTAGAAAGGGAACTCACGGGCAGAAGGCATCATAAGGTGAAATTTAAAGGGAAGGAATATCTAGAGGACAAAGTCTGCAATTTTGACTACAGGAAATTATTCTGAGGTTTTCTAAAGAAGTTGCTTTTTCCAAGAAAATTGAATTGGTGCTTGTAGGACAAAACAGAGATCAAAGAATTCTTTGACCTGGAACTGCCACCTGACAGTGCTGGTCCTGGGGACATTGTTAACAAAGCCTGAAAAAAAGAAGCCAGGCCAAGTTTGAGTGCTCTTTCAGAAACTTATTTGTCCAAAAGCAAGAGAGTAATAAGGGGAAATAGACTTTTAATACTTAATGAGAAGGCAGAAAGAAAGAAAAAATATAAAATACACTGACTTTTGTTATAATGTTGTAAATGCCTTAAAGGGAGGGGGCATATATCTTGGAACTATCTTGTAGGTTTAGACTCCTTAGAAGATGGTCCTTTTTTTTTTTTGGTTTCACTAACAAAATCTTGGAAAGAGTGTGAGAGAGACCCATTTAATCCTACAGTCCACTTAAGGAATAGTGCCTCAACAGCCTGTTGCCATCACATTTTCAACCTGAATAGCTCCTGAAATTAATCTGTTTTCCCACAAATTTCCTCACATCTTGAGGAGTCTCATGTCTTTTTTTATTTTTTAATGTATAGGAATTCCAATACTACTCCTACAGCAACATGTTCATTTAAAGAAACACATTTTTTTCTTCTCCTTTATTGTGACATTATAAACCTCTTTTAGTAGGACTAGCTGGGTATTTGAAAGTGATAAATGCTGGTATTGTCATGATTGTTGTAATTTGGGTTTCAAGTAAGTATTAGCTGCATCTTTTTCTCTAGATAAATATGATAAAATGTAAGGAGAGCTGATGTTTTTTTTTTGTTTGTTTTGTTTTTAGCTTTGTAAAAATGAGAAAAGGGAGTCGGGACAGGGTTCATGAAGAGGGGCTAGAAATGCTGTTGAGGTTGAAAAAATCGCAGAATCTGACCCCTCAGTGACTGGCATGTTGTCTTTGCCTATAAAAAGCACTTAGTAAATGTTGGAATTTTATTGATTGGGATATTTAGTGCCTTCTACAACAGGAGGATTTCTAGCCTATGTTTTTGGCGTCTGTGGTAAATAGTTAAAAGAAGATAAGTGATGTTCTGTTTTATAGGTGGAAAAATCCTAATGATTTGTCCAAGGTCAGACAGGGTATTTACAAATGGCAGACTGACTATAGCTAATTCTAGATTATCTGCTCTGATTTTGTCTTTAGTCTCTAATCTCTTAGTTTACTTTTTTGGTTAAGTTTAGATTGGTGCCATCTCTGAGCAGTCGTCTGTTAGAGAACAGCACCTTTCATTTTCATTCTGTGAGGGAAATTGATGCAGGGAAAAATGAAAATCAGCACCTGAATTGGCTAAAAGCCCCAGCTCAGTGGTAGGCATCTATTTATTATGTCGTTCTCTAGCCTGCCTTCATCACACTGTCCCTGCTCTGCCCCCTTCCCCTTACATTTTGGTTATTGGAAGCCTAGAGAGTTGCAAAACATACTTGTATTCATTACTATGCCTTGCTTAGTCACGAAGCTCAATTTGTTTTAAGTGGGCCTTTTTGTGCCATTGGATGAGGTAACAGCTTGGTAGCAGATTGAACATATTAGTGTCTAGCTTGTTTAATTTAATTGGCTGCTGTTCCTTTTAAGTACTGCAGCCAACATCCAGGTATGAAATGTTACAATTAAAATTGCCAGACTGATTTTATAATTATGATCTGAACATAATAATACCTTGTATTTGTATAACCCTTTATGGTCTTCAAAGTACTTCACATGTATTATCTCATTTGATCCCTTTCCACCCACCAGCTCAAGGCTTTTACATTTTTTATTTTGCCCATGATCTTTGGGAAATGAGCAAAACTCTAAAAAACGTGAAATGATATCTAAGAAGTATTCTTTCTTCGTCCTCCCCCCAAGTTACTGCAAATGTCTTCAGAGCTTTTATTCATTATTTCTCATTACACTCTTGAGGAGGAGGTTAATGACAACTGTAGTTGTCTTTGGAGTCGAAGGGGAAGGGGGCAGGAAATGAGACACCTGTTAAGTGATTCCTAAGGTTGAATAGTGAGTCATTCAGCTGTTCAGGGCATAGACTATTATAAGCACTTGGTAAATATTAAATGATAATGATGGTAGGGGCCATTAATTGAATTCTGATCTATTGCTTCCCATCTTAGTGCTCCGATTTTCAGTATTCTGATAATTCCTTAGCCTTTTTAGCTAGTGAACCCTTTGAATGAACAGTTTTACAAAAGTTTTTTATTCCTTATTGCCCTTTAGCTGTTTGAGGTTTTGATACTAACTGATGTAGCATTTTTTTTATTTATGTGTAATACCAAGTAAAGGATATTTAATTCTCTGGTTATATGCCTTGCTGGTGTTTTTCTTTAGACTCTTATTTTCCCTACATGATTTCCATTTATAAAAACCAGTCCTAGTCTCCTTCCTTTTAGAAGTTTCTGCCAATCATTATTTATATCAAGCTCCTTTGTACCTGATTCTTGGTAGGATCTTTTGACTCAGTATATCTTTTCTTGAATCATAGTAGACTTTCTGATTTTCATACATTCTTCAAGGTACTTTGGACCACTTTTCTTCTCTTTTTTAAAAGACTGGGGGAAAGGAGAATATTCTAGTGTAGAGTGTGGAGAGGACCTTATTAAGTTCATGCTTTGTTTCCATATTAGCTGTTCTTAGATATATGAGAATCTCGTCTTTCTTATAAAACTTCCAGACATGCCATATAAAATCTCTTGGTAATCCATCCCCGTATATAAATCTCCCATTTTGACAGTAATGTCTTTATGAATCTTTAAGACTCTCCTCCAAACCTCTTCTAAATCATCTACTTCTCTCTTAACATTATAGGAGTGCAGAGCTGGACATGGCATTCTAGAAAGGGTGTGAGCAGGGTTAATGATAGAAAGAATCACATTAGGGATCCCACCTACTATACTTTGTCCATCTTCAGTGTTGATAAAACATGTTGTAGAGTGTGTCTGAAATATAAGCCGTGGAAGTGATAGTTTTCGTTCTACTTCACAGTCCCTTGAATTCAAAAGAACTGCAGCTGTCTTGCTTCCATTTGAGATCAAGATGGATATTTGGGGACTAACATTGTGAATTTTCAGTGATAAGTGAAAATCTGTCAATGCAGCCTCTATAGTGCCTCACAATTGAGATGTCCCAGCATATCAAAGAGTTTAGTGTGTACATTTGTCAATTCCTAGTATTTTGGGGCATTACTTATACACTAAATGTCAAAAGAAAAAAAATCAAGAGTTTTTTTTTTCTTCCTGGTACTTATTGAATTTTCTGTAATCATTATAGGCAGAAGGTGATGATGCTGAAACCTGTGAAGAAGAGAACAGTGAATGGGGAAATTATTCCAGAAGAAAGATCGTCTCTAACTGGGATCGCTATCAAGCTTTTGAGAAAGAGGCAGAGAGCGGCAGTGCAGAGTCACAAAGGGGGGCTGATTTCAGCGTCCTGCTGAGCTCTGCAGGTAGGGGTGCCGTCTGTGTACTTCTTATTTATTTTTTTGAAGTTTGGCCAGGTATTTATTGTCTTTTACAGTGTTCTTAGTAATCAGCATTCCGTAGTTTGGTGCTTTCTGCTCTTATTGAGTTGTGACTATGTTTCATATCCCAGTGAAGGTTGATCGCAGCATGCTGTGAAATATCTGGCTTGTTTTCTTTTTCTCTGCGGAAGTTTTCATTGACCAATATGGTATGAGAGATAGAGATAGAGAGAGACAAAGGAAAATCTTTACATGAATAGAAAGTACTGAACATATGCATGGTATATGATATTAGCTTGAGAAATGAAAATAAATGTTTTCTGAATCTATGAAGAGGGAATCTTCCTGCATTTTGGGAGACATAATTACAAATATTTATATAGAACTACTCTCACGAGTAAGTAGCTAGCCTGTATGTGTAATAATAATAGTAATAATAATGATAAACATTAAATAGAACTTTACGTTTTGTAAGCCCCTATATGTATAGCTCATATGAGGTCTGAGGATCTCACCCTTTCAAATGAGTCTTACTTGTTGGAATAAGGCTACCTCTCCTCTAGGGATATTCATGAGGAGTTGGAGGTTTCTCTAGTACTATTGGCTACTGGTTTGTTATCTCTCCTCTTCCCCCCTGCCCCCCCATTATAAATTGAGAATCATTTTAACCAGACTAAGTAGCCTTTGGTGGTACATTAAAAGCAGTTGGTTCAAAATACCACTCCCTCCCCAAGTGTGTTGACACTGTCCCACACAAGTACATATAGATTCTCAGGGAAATCAGGTGCAAGCTTAGGGAGCATATGTGGCAAAGGTTTAACAGGTCCTGGTTTCTGGGAGTATTTTTCTTGAATTTGTGCTTTATTAAAGTTCCCTTAAGCATGGTGAATGTGTCCAATCTGTCCTTGGCTTCTTATGTAGCCATTGCCATCAGCTTTGAAACTGATGAGAAGTTCCTTCTCAGGGGTTTTTCTGGGGTGCCATACTTTCTCCAATTTCTGGAATGACTACCCACTCACTGGAACTTCTCATTGGGCTAGCTTGATGCTGTGTATAGGACCAAAAGGGTATGACAAATACACTTACACAATTAGGACAGACTTCCTCTCTGGCATCATTTTAATGAATCCATTGACTTTGTTTTTCTCAACCAATATTGTGAGGTTACTAGTTAATCAAATGTGAAATCAGTAATGTGATATAAATAAATCTTCATTGATCAAAAAAGTCATGTGACTTAGAATCAGAATGAATACCTTACTGTTCAACACACATTCTTTGGAATCCTTCAATTCCAAATTAATTATCTGAGCATTCTCATCATCAGCTTTTGGGTACTTGGCAAGCTCTCCAAAATATTATAAAATATGGAATTCATGAATTTATGTCTTATGCTTCTGCACTCATTATGCTAATCTTCTCTTTATTGTTCCAGTTTTAGAATATGTGTTGTCAAAAGCAAGTACCATTCAATGACTTTCAAAGACTTTTCACACTTGGCTTAAAGCAGGGGTTAACATTTTTTGCATTATTGATCCCTCCAACAGTAGAGTGAAGCCTATGGACCCTTTCTCAGAAGAATATTTTTAAATGCATAAAATGAAATACATAGGACTACAAAGGAAACCAGTTATATTGAGGGGTTATCAAAACAGTAAAAAAAAAACACAAAAACAGTTCATGGACCCTAAATTGAGAACTCCTGGTGTAAAGCCAATGCTTGATTGATTGAAATATGCCCTCGCTTAGTTAAAGTATTAAGGTGGAGTGGTTTCTATCCCACCCTTACATGTACAATATCTCATTTAATCCTATCAGTTACCTTACTAAGTAGGTATCTCCATTTTAAAGACAAGGAAGCAGGTTTTTGCAGAGGTTAAGTAATTTGCCTAGGATCTCACAATAAGTTCCTTTTTTTTTTTCTTTTTTGGAGTGGGGAAGGCAGGGCAATTGGGGTTAAGTGACTTAACCAATGTCACACAACTAGTAAGTGTTAAGTGTCTGAGGACAGAATTAAACTCAGGTTCTCCTGACTCCAGGGCTGGTGCTTTGCCAGCTAGCTGCCCCTCACAGTAAGTTCTTAAGGCAGTATTTGAACCTAAGATTTTTCTGACAAGTCCAGTGTGCCTTCTACTGTGTTGTGATATTTCTTTCTAATACGCTCCCTTTCTTCAGTGTCTAAAGAAATGTAGAGGAATGGATGTAGTGCTGGTCTGGGATTCAAGAAGACTCAACTTCAGTGTATGCTCTCTTCACGAGCTTGGGCAATCAGAACCTTTCTGATTCTATTTGTCTTCATGTATAAGATTTGGATAATAATCTCTGTATTACCTATTTAACAGCATTGTCAGAGGATTACATAATATATGTGCAACACTTTTCACACCTTAAAGCACTATAATAAATGCCAGTTATTATCTAATAATGTGCATATTAATGGTATTATTTATCATGTGTATCTTGACAGAGCAGAAGAATCAAAGTCTATCATTTGTGAGGCATAGACAAACTGTTTTTTATATGGACTTGTTCTTTTCTAGACTAACTTTTTTTTTCATTTCCTACTCTTGATCCTGAGGGGAAAAGGATATAGAGTTTGGGGAGAAAGAGACAAATAGAGATACTGGGATAGAAGAGGTAGAATGGAAAGTCTGGGGATTGAGAATGGAAAGAAGGAGCCTAAATGTTGGAATAAGCCTCTAAAGATCAAGTGTGAAATGAACTTTTTTTCTTTGTTATTTTAACCTTTTCCTTTCTTACGGTCAGATCTCTGATTACCCATATCAGATTAAAATAACAAGCAACTGATTATTCCCCCATAATAGACTGCCCTGGGTCTTATGCAGGAAACACTAGTAGGAAGAATCGAATAAGAAGGCAGCACACTGTAGTAGGGAGAAGATAAGAATAAAAATCAGATGATCAGGATTTCAATCTGTTGTCACTAACGTAACATAGAGTTAAGCATCAGTTTAGCCTTTCTTTGCCTTTTTTTTGCCTTTGGCTTTTACCTTTTCCTTGTCAGGAGCTGAATTCCACATGTGTTTCTAGCAATATACACCCATAAAACCCCAACAAATTTTTAAAAAAGGATGTGTGCTTGCTTCAGAGATAGCAGAAAAGGAGAGAAGTTGGAAAAATAGCTTTCTATTCTGCTGTGACCTGGGGAGGGGAAAATTCAAGGGCCTTAAGAACTCAGGTTCGAGAATGGATGGTAGCAATAGGAAGAGCAGGTAAGCTGACCTCTTGTACATCTGTAAGAAAATAAAGAGATCACATTGGGAGCCACTATAGGAGTTACACCTGAGAAATGGCTCTGAGGGATCTTGGAGAGGTTCAGTGAGTGTATCCCCTCAGGAGTATATTCAGTTCAACAATTCAGCAAAGATTTATTAAGTACTTACTATGTGTAAGTTGTTGTACCAAGTGTTAGGAATACCAAAAACACCTACCCCCACCCCCAACAAGTTCTTCTGTTCAAGGAAATTGTTAAGGAGAAACAAAACTGTACCTAGATAAGTAAATACAAGAGATACACAAAATTAAAACAAAGTAATTTCAGGGAGGGCGGTGTGGGCAGGGGAATAGTAGTTGAACTGAATGTTTAAGAGAACAAGAAAGGGGTTCACGAGGTAGAAATGTGGAGGGAGTGAATTCTGCACATGGGTATATGGGGAAGAGTGGGGAGGCCATTTTCATAGGAGCATAAGAGTTTGTGAAAGGGAGTAACATGAAATTAGGCTGAAAAGGTAGGTGGGAGTCTGATTGTGTCGGCCTATAAATCCTGGGTCAATGTCAGTTTGTAGTTCAACTTGCAAGCAAGAAGGAACCGAATGCTTTTGGGAGTGACTGGCCAGAACTTTTGCCTTAGAAATATTATTTTGACAGCTGTGTTGGGGAAATATTGGAGAAAGAAGAGACTGGAAGCAGGGACACCAAATAGGAGGCTATTACTGTAGAACAGGCAAGAGGTTGAGAGGACCTGAATTATGGGGCTGTTTGAGAGGAGAGCAGAAATATAGGAGGTCTGTTGTGGTGATAGAATCCCACTGTTTCTTCAAATGTAACAGGCATCATAGAGAGAATGACTTTAATCAGCTCTCTGCTCAGCTGTGTTGAA
>CM053582.1:394219566-394241733 GCA_028627135.1 Pseudochirops cupreus
ACATGTTTACAAAACCTGATAATAGTTTCAGTGCACAAAGCTATCTCTTGGGGATTATGCTATTGAGATTTGTTTGCTAATGGTAAATTTATATTTCATTTTAAATATTTTGGGTAGTGAGAATTATTAATGAATGAACCTCATTTGATTGCTGTGCAGTAGACAAGGAGAAATTGAAGATAAATGTGAGGATGGGGCTGGTGTAGGGGGAAATCCGTTGGAGAAGATGGGATGGAATAGTATTACTTGTGTTTGTAGAGGGGTTTGCCTTGGTAAAGAGAAAGACCACTTCTTGTGGGACAGGGGTAAAGAAGGAGAGAGTGGCCAAAGGCATCTGAAAAGGGGAGAAGAGGGAGCTCTTGGTGAATGACCTTCAATTTTTCCAGTAAAATATGAGGCATGGTCCTTAGCTGAAAGAGTCAGGAGGGCAGGGGGAGAACCTGGGGAGTTGTGAGGAAGGTTGAAAAGATTTGAAAGAGCCACTGTGGTAAATAGGAGACTGAGTTAATTGGGAAGTTGCCTTGCCATAGTGAGCGCCCTGTTGAAGTTATATAGCATTAATTTATAGTTAACCCAATCAGCATGGTTTTGTGCTTTTCTCCAGCTTTGTTCAGCAGCATGTGTATAGGAATGAAGACAGTGGATGGTGAGCACAATCTAAGGCTGAGGCTTGGGAAGACAAGATTGTGACAAGATAAAGGGCTGGCATTGTTATGATTAATAAGATAAGGGGGTGGTTGCCTAGATGTCATCCTGGCCTCCTCAGTCTCTCACACTCTCCATTATCCAATCTGTTGCCAAGTCCTGTAGATTTTATCTTGGAATTATTTCTTCTATGTACCTCCTTCTCTCCTCTGACCCTGCTACCACTCTGGTATAGGCTCTTATCACCTCAAGCCAAGACTCTTGCAATAGCCTGTTGCTTAGTATCACTACCTCAAGGCTTTCCCCATCCAGTCCATCTACTCAGCTATCAAAATAATCTTCCTAAAGCACAGATTTTACCATGTTGCCTCCCCACTCCGTTAAACTCCAGTGGCTTGCTATCCTCTCCAAGATCAAATATAAAATCCTCTGTTTGGTTTTAAAGTCCTTTATGACCTGTCTTTCCCTCTCCTTTTCAGTTTTTTTATACCATCTGCCCCTCCCTGTCCCTAAGTATGCTTCAATTTAGTGACATGGACTCCCTGCTGCTCCTTGGATAGGAAACTGATTCCTGGCTCTGGGCATTTTTCCTTGGCTTTCCCTGACATGGAATGCTCTTCCTCCTTATCTCTGCCTCCTGGCTTCTCTGGGTTCCTTGAAGTCACAGCTAAAATTCTGTCTTCTAAGAGAAGGCTTTCCCAGAGCCTCTAAATGCTAGTGCCTTCTCTGTTGATTAGTTTTAATTTATCTTGTATATAGCTTGTTTGTATGTAATTGTTTTCATGTTATCTCCACATTAGATTGTGAGTTCATTGAGGACAAGAAATATCTTTGGCCTTTGTATTCCCAGAATTTAGCATAGGACCTGGAACATAGCAGATGCTTTAATAAATGCTTATGGACTGACTTAAGAACTGGCTCTTAATGAGAAAAAAATACCGTTAGTAAGATTCTGATGTATAATAAATACTGCAGATAAAAACAAATCACTCAAAAGCCATCAGAAATAAGTTTTTGTGCCTTTTTTTTCAACACTGAAACTTTATTTTTTTTGAGTAGGATAGATTTATCATCTGGGTAGAACAGTGTATGTGAAGTATAACCACGGACATTGTTGCTATTTGTATAGATAGGTTGGAATCCCTTTCTGAAACAGACTATTTTTTTTTCACTCTGCTTTTCTTATCTTGTACTTGTAAAGTTGTTTTTTTGCACCCCGATGTGAGATTAATTTGGCCCAGTATTTGCTTGTCAAGATCTTTTTGTATCCTAACACTGACATCGAGGTTGTTCTTTGACACTCTACCCAGCTTTGTGTCATTTGAAAATTTGGTAAGGATGCCATCGTTTTAATCATGGATAAAAATGTTAAAATACCTCAGGACCAATACAGATCCTTGGGATATTCAGTTGGAGACTTCCTCCCAAGTTGATATCAAATCATTAATCACTACTTTTCAGGTCCAGGCATTCAGACAGTTCTTAATCCATCTAATTGTGCTGTCATTAAGTCCACAAAATAGCATGAGAAACTTTAATAAATGGCTTTGTTAAAATTTAGAAGACATTGTGGTTCAATGGGAAGTTTACCGCATCTGAAGTTGGAGGACCTGGGTTCACATTCAAATCCCCTGTTTGAACTTTGGCAGGTCATTTAGCCTCTCCAGACTTCATTTTCCTCACATGTACAGTAAGAGAATCAGACTATATGGCTCTACCTCTGCACACTTGTTCCTCTTCTTTTGACTTGACAAAATCTTTTCCTTCCTTGAAAGCCCAGCTCAAGTCTTAACAACCTCATCGTGTCTCCCCAACCACATCAGTACACTGTGATATGACACCAATAGTTTCCTATAACTGCAACAAATCAGAGCAGTCATCTAGTCCAACCCTGTCGTAATACCAGAAGAAGAAACTGAGTCCCAAAGAGGCAACACGCCTTGCTTAAGATTACATGCCTAGTTATCAGTGCACCCCCAGGACAACAACAGGTCTGTCATTGCATCCTCTACCGCCTTGTCTCCTGTGACTCTTAATAGTACTTATTTTCTCTTCCAGCATTCTCCAAATGGTGTTTTTCAAAGACCCGATGTTCTGCAGAATATAAATGGTGGTTCTGTGCGAGATATTTGATGACAATGATAGATGGCTTTTTTTAGACTAGACCTATGATTTCACTGGCACAGGGAATTCCTGGTAGGAAACTTCCTTCACCAGTGCAGATATATGGACAAAAATACTTTGGGGTATGGAAATATTTGACTTAAATTTTCTTATACGTTTTCTTGTACTTTACAATTTCTTTGGACCATTTCCCCCTTTTCCTGAGGGTGTTTCATACCAGCATTTGGTTTTTATAAAATATATATTTCAAGGATTAAATTATTCCATAACCAGATTTATATGGGAAACACTGATGTAACTTATTTGATACTCAAAGCGTGTTATTTCGTTTTGTTATTTATTTTACCTTTTTATACGTTTACCCCATTTCTTGAGTGGATGGCAAACTTTAAGGCAGGGGTTCTTAACTGTGTTTTGTGTCATGGATCGTATTAACAGTCTGGCAAAGCCTATGGACCCCTTCATAGAATGATATTTTTCAAAGCATGAAGTAAAATAATACTACAAAGGAAATCAATTATATTGAAGTACAGTTATCACTGTTAAAAACAACAATAACAAACTCATGAACCCTAGATGAAGAACTTCTGCTTTAAAGGGCAAGTATTCACCATGTCTTATACCTTTTTGTATCCTGCTTATTTGGCACAATGCCTTGTATGTATTAGGTGTTCAGTGAATGTTGGCTAATGGTGATAAACTTGACTTTAAATTACAATAAACTGGCAGAAAAAAATATTTTAGTTCCTTCTATGTGTTGGGACAACCATTTGTCATTTTTCCTTCATTGTTGGATTAGTTCTTGTTAATTTCCTGTTATTAAAAGTAATTTCCAGTTTATTTTTTTGATGAGGCTTAAAACATATGGTTTTATAATCCACAAGTTTTTGGTTATATGCTTTTTTTTGATCAAAATGCTTTTGGAAAGATCAAAACCTTAGAAGTTTTTGTTGTATCACTATTACTTTTAACTGCGATATCATTGGTAGTGATCATTCTCCCAATGTGTGGGTTTGACTCAAGAGGCCAGTATGTGATTTGGGAATCTTTTCCCATGCTTCAGTTATCAAAAGATGCTGTTTGTATCTTACACTTTTATTCTTTGTTCTATTCCCTATATCTTTTGTTGAAAAGATTCCCCCCACCTTTCTTTTCCTTCTCCCACCCCCTGCACTTCTCTCTTCTTCACTCTTTCCCTCTTGTGGCTTACTTTGTCTGCTTCTGATTTCCCGGGAGACCCTAGCTATTGATACCGTGCTCCAGTATATCTTTAATGCATTTCTACTACTTTTGCTCCCTCCTCCCTCTAGCACTTATAGTTAACTGAGGTTATTTTATCATAGAACATCTTTTCCTGAGACAGCCTTCAAATATTCTTCATCTGTATCCAGTTCAGTGTTCAGTTCTGGGTTGACTGCGTGATCTAATTTTTGATGATTTCATTTTGTCATTTGATATTAAGTGTGGTCTAGAGCAGTGGTTTTCTAATTTGGGGGTCTCAGGATCCCCTTTATGCTCTTAAAAATATTTACCCCCAAAGAATTTTTATTTATCATAGTTATATTTTGATATATCCTATATTAGAAATTAAAACAAATCAATATTATGAAAATAGTTTTGACCTTGTAGACCCCCTGAAAGAGTCTCAGGGACCCTTAGGGGCTCCCATATCATATTTTGAGAGGTAACTGAAGTTCCTAAAACAGTCAGATGTGTCACTTAAGCATGTCCTGGTTTCAGGGCTGTTTTTAAAAAAAATCCAACTTTAATTCTGAAAAGTTCACTTTAAAAAGATTGTTATTTCTTTAATTCTCATGGCGAATTAGTTTGTATGATGTGCCTCCCCCTTTAGTTTAATTAAGCAAACTGAAGTAACCTCTTTAAGTCATTTGAGTAGCATAGATAAAACTAGGATCCAAATGTCCCTTCATCTTCTACTTATCACAAACAACAATTCATATTTGAACCCTATAGCAACAAATGCAGAATGAAGTGTATGAGAAATTTATTTTGCTGTCAGAGAGATGTTTAGTCCCATCCTTGCCTTCATTCTGGGCTCTTACTAAAAGCTTTTGACTCAGTGTTTTATATCCATTAGATTTTACTAATTCTAGCTAGAAAAAAAAATCAAGAAGGGAATGAATTGGTAGTGCTTGATATCATCAGTGTCACATCCCGAACTCCTCACCACTTTTAGTACAGTTTAATGTATAAACATAGTGATGTCTCCATTGAGTTACTTCTGTTTCCCTGTACATAGATGTTTAATTGACTAAAGACGTAGTATAATCGGCTAAAATCTGTATCCACCTATTTTCTTCTGAACGCTGAATAATAGTAATGGTCCTTTGTGCTGTGTTTATAGATTCTTTCTTCTAAGAGTTTGCAGTGTTTCATGCATGTTATCTCATTGATTCTGTTTCTTTTAATGACTAACTGGTGATTTTGTGATTGATTCTTCTATTATTAAAGATGAGGTAGGAGCAGGGTTCACAAAATTTTGCTTTTTGGAGGGGGGAAAGCAGGGCAGTTGCAGTTAAGTGACTTGCCCAAGGTCACATGGCTAGTAAGTGTTAAGTGTCTGAGGCCAGATTTGAGCTCAGGTCTTCCTGACTCCAGGGCTGATGCTGTATTCACTGTGCCCCCTAGCTGCCCCAGTAGTTGAGGTTTAAAAAAAAACACAACCATTTATTACATGCCTACTATGTATAAGGCATTGTTTTTGTCCCGTCTGCTCCTTCTCTTCTTACCTCAGGCTTTTTCTCCTTATCTCTTACCCCTTAATTGGAGTCCTACCCAGGGCTCTATCCATCCTGTCCTTTCCTAACTTACTTGTTTCGTGTTCTAGCTCTCAGCTGCTAGCTCAATAGACAGTCATTCAGCCAAAGAGCATTTATTACTATGTTCCAGGCACTGTTATGTTCCGGGTATACAAAGAAAGGCAAAAATTATCCCTGTTCTCAAGGAGCTCATGTTCTAATGGAGGAGATAACACCTAAACAACTTTGTATATACAAGATATATACTGGGAAAATCTGTGATAATTGGAGGATAATGAAAGTAATAAACCAATCCTTGGTAAGACAATAGCTGACAATGTATTATTCTACCCAGAGCCATTTTCATTTTAACAAAGGAGCTGCGAAGACCAGCAGTCCAAAGAAATCAGTCTCTAATGGTAGTTCTTGAATTTCTTGAATTAAAGGGCAGATTTCTTTTTGGAGGGGGGAAGTTAAGGCAATTGGGCCTAAGTGACTTGCCCAGGGTCATACAAGAGTATGAGTATGAGGTCAAATTTGAACTCAGGTCCTCCTGACTCCAGGGCTGGTGCTCTATTCACTGTGCCACCTAGTTGTACTCATCCCCCCAAAAGAAATAAAGGGCAGGTATTTTTGAATGAGTTATTTTTGCCACATCAAAAACCATACCGTATCATCATCTCTCTTGCCTATGCATATCTGTCCATTGGTAATGATATTCCTGTTTTGGTCATTGGACAGCGTGGAGAGGTTAGTGGGTTTGCCAAGTCACAATGTCCCTGATAGGCCATATTTTTTATGCTGATATAAATGTTTGAATTCAAAGTTTTTTATTTTTGAAAATTTACTCTTTCAACTGTATGTTATATTTTGGATCCATTGGAAATGAGACCATGGTTTCGGTAACCATCAAAGTTGCAAATTTATAACTTTGAAGCTTTTTGCTTTTTTGGAACTGAAGTAAGGTTTAAAAATACCAATCAGATGCTTTGAGGAGTCTTGTTTGAATCTTGTTTTTGAATTTAGTTTTTTACTTGTAATATAGGTACATGTAATATATGTATATATAATATATTCTTATTATGTAAAAATCTGCCCCATGAAGAACCAGAAATTCAGAAGGCTTGGCAGAGTAAATGTCTCTCTGGAGTTATGATGTTGGAATGATTTAATTCGTCAAAGATAAACACAGTATAGTATATTTTCTTGGGGAGAAAAATAACCTGGGAACTACAAAACTAGAAAGAGCTGATTTATATGTTAAGATGGTGGGGAAAAAAGTCTAGTGCTCATATTGGGTATCATGCTTCCTATGAACTAATGATGTAACATTACAATAGTAAAAACTAGACAGAAAAATCCAGAAGCCCAGAAACCCAAGAGGAGTGCTGGTTTATAAAAAGTACAGAATACATGAAACAACATCTCATTCATTTTACTCAGCATTGGTAAGAAGTCCATTAGAACACTGGTGTCAGACTCAAAATAGAAATGCGGCTATTAAACCATATAAAAGGTAAGGATCCCTGTGGATATCATACTGACTTAGAAAACCACATATTAACATTATCAATGTTTTATTGTATTTTTATTTATTTTATTAGACTCTACTGAGCAGTGTTGTAGGCTTTTATGTGTGCTTGACATTTCTGCATGACAGTATCATGGCCAGTTCTGAGCTCCATAGCTGAAGAAGAGCCAATCTGGAGGACAGGACATGAGGAACTTGAAAGATAATTAAATATTGGAAAATAGTATCTGTGAAGAAAGGTTAAAGGAGCTTGGAGAAGAGAAAGCTAAGAAATCACTTAATAATAGTATTTTAAGTATTTGAGGGATTTTTTAAATTTTATAACTGCTGGTAGACTATTTGTTTTCCATCTCTAAAGGGAATAGAACAAAAGCAAATTGCAGGTTTGAAGAATTCAGATTAGCACTGAGAAAGAATTTCCTAGTAGAGCTTTTTAATTAGATTGCCAAGGGGAGGCTATGTAATCTTGATTTTTTTAAGTCTTTAAAAACAGGTTTGGATCTTATCTGTCTGGAATGACTTAACAGAGGTTCTGCCTAAATGACAACAGGATAGCATAAATGGCCCCTCAAAGTTCTTAATTCCTATCGTTACACTATAATCCTCTAATCTCCAATCTCTTAATTTTACCAACCATTCTTGATACTAAATTATTATTAAACAAGCACATCCAGTGTTCTAAGGAATATCAGGTATAATTCTGTTTAACTAAGATAATACTACAGTAATGTGGCTTGGCCCTTTTTAGGGGTTCTGCTAAATAGCCTCAAGCTAAAAAATTTATTGCTGTTCACTTTAATATTTGCAGCTGTTATGTATCTTGCTCATGGGAACACAGTCATTTGAGTTATTCTTGGGAAGTCTAATTTTACAAAGCCAATTGAGTGTGATTGACTTAATGTTATTTTAGATAAGAGTAAATATGACTTCCATTTGAGGGTGATGAATTATAACCCATCCTGGGATACTATTCTTATTTGGGCATTCTCTTAGGTGAAGTCAATTCACAGAAAAGCCTTGAAAGAACTTACTTAGATTCATTATTGATACAAAAATTTTGGAAGGGTTCCAGAATTTGGCGTTAGATATTTTGACTACCTTAAACTGAAATGTATTCATCAAATTGTTGGAAGTGTGTGGCTTAAAAATCGAAGGTTTGTGTGGTGAACATTCTTGTTAGAGTAGTCAAGTTGTTAATGTTTATTCAATTCTGTAGTCAGTTTATTGCTTTTTATGATCTTTTGTATTTCCTTTCAGGAAATTAAATAACAGCTCTGTGTTCTATGTGTTTACTTAGAGCTCTTAGAAGATGCTTTTTATTAGGCCTGTTTGCCCCTGCCTTTAATCCCTTAAAGATTGTGTAATGTTCATGGGACAGAGCAGTTTGTTATCTTTTATAAGAGTATAGTGAATATGATTATTATTTGAGTCAGTCTCATAATATTTTCTACTGTTTTTGTGTGCATGTACTACTTGGGTAACTAAAGTAAGGTATATTCTGCCTTATGTTTTAATCGTCTCTGTTCTTCATAAGACTTCATTGTGAATTCATAAACTGAGAACTGGAAGGGACCTTAGAGATATCTAGTACCTCTGGCCCTCTGGTATGGAGGTGCTAAACTCAACCTGTGAGCCACATGGGGTCTGCAAAACTCCTCCAAGCAAATTAAAATTTAATTGGAAAGACTTTAACAAAAGAATAGAAATTCAGTAAAACATTGATGGCAGAGATCTGTTTTTATTTAAATTTAACACCAATGATCTAATCAAGTCCCCTTGTTTTATGGATGAGGAAACTGATACTTAGAGGTTGTGATTTTTTTCAAGGTAGTCAAATGTCAGAGCCAGGATAGTTGAAGGTGGGATCATCATGAATTTCTTGCACAGGTTTTTAATTGAAGTGAGTTCCATTGAAAACAGCACTAGGCTAGGAGTAAGGACACCTAGGTTACTATTCTAGCTCTGCCATTTATTAGCTGTATAATTTTGGATAAATCCCTTACCTCCCTGGTCCTTGGTTTTCTTATCTGTCAAATGAGGGAGTTAGATTTGATAATCTATCAAGTTCTTATATCAAGTTCTATCTATCAAGTTCTAATGAGCTATAAATATGAATTCATTTAGTAGAATTTCAAACTTATGCAGTTTATTAATTATATCACAAATTCACTCTAAGGGACAGCCCTACTCCATACTTAAAGAGTTTGAGGTTATTTTGTTATGATTTTATCTTTGCTGCTTAGGTAACTTTGTCATCCAGTTTTCCCTATTGCATAGAGGCATAAATAGGAATTTTTTTTAACCTAGGGCAAAAACAGTTGAGGACCTCCTGTTATCCCCCCCTTCTCTCTTAAACCTGAGGAGAGAGCATGCCTTGGATGGGTTGGCAGAAAACAAAGTAGGGCAGGGGTGATCTTTCACAGATAGGAGCTCAGCTGCTTTTAGTGGGGGAAGGGCTGAAGAGAGAGGGTACTTAAAGGTCTGTACCACCTGAGAACACAAAGCAGCTGAACTGCCGCAGCTGAACTGCCCCATGGAGAGAGCTTACGTAAACATCTTTCTTTCTAGGACAAGAGGATCCTTAAAGGTACCTGGGAGCTCTGGGCATGGCCTAGCTTTCCTCAACCTGGAGTGTTGACTGAGCAGGAGGGTCATGTCAACCTCTCAGGAGTTCCAATGATGAGGCACATGATGGTCTGGATAGGAGGAGAGCTTGGCTTGATCAGATGTTATACTGACTGAATGAAATCTAAAGGGCATCCTGCCCTCCCACCTCTAGTTCCCTTGCTTCCCAGAGGAACCTTCAGAAGGGTAGTCCATTATCTCTCTTTTTCTAATGACCTGTTAGCTTTTCTCTCTAATCTTGATTGAAAAATTTGACCAAGTTGTTAACACTTGAGAGATGATCACTAGTACAGTAGGAACAATATGTGAAGTAGAGTCAGGCACATTATCAGACACCTAATGTTCCTGGTATTCTCCTATATGGTTTTACCTATAGGATTTTATTTTGAACACAGCCAGTGAGATTTTTTTTTTTATAATTGGGGCATCATTTTTTCCTACAGAAATGTCTCTTGTTTTATAATGAAAGCCAAAGGGAAAATAATATTTTCTTAACAAAAATTCACTTTATAGTCAACTTTTCTAAAATTCCAAGAGGTAGAGGTACTTATACTTGGGGTACAAGAGTAGCTTAATGATGTTAGTTGTAAGTGGTTACCTATGATGCTAAATGCCATTATGCCCCATTTCTTTGATATAATTCATTCTGATATTTATGTTTTTTTAGTGCTTTGAGTTTCATGGAAAAGATAGTTTGTGTTCTTGTTTTTCATAGTAGTCTTTGTAAAATAAGACCTGCTCTTCTCGCTCAGCATCAGTTCATATAAGTCTCTCCAGGTTATTATGAAGTCTGTCTGCTCCTCATTTCTTATAGCACAGTAGCATTCCATTACATTCATATACCACAGCTTGTTCAGCCATTACCCAATTGATGGGCATCCTCTTGTTTCCCAATTCTTTGTCACCACAAGAAGAGACGCTATAAATATTTTTGTACATACGAGTCCTCCTCTCACTTCTCTGATCTTTTTGGGATATAACCCTAGAAATGGTATTGCTGGGTCAAAGGTATGCAGTTATTTATAGCCCTTTGGGCATAGTTCCAGATTGCTCTCCAGAATGGTTGGATCAGTTCACAACTCCACCAACAATGCATTATATACTTTCTTTTTGACATGTAATTCAGTGACTTTTTAAAATGCTATCCCTCAAAACCCCATAACCACAAGGAATTTCTGTTAATTTTCAGTAATGTTACTACTGAATTAACCAGATAATGTAATGCTTAGTGGACAGAGTAAAATTTTAATGATTTAAAACAAGGTAAGATCTTTTTCTAATGATCAAAATATGGCAAGTGTTAGTTTAAGCTAGTTGAATTTGAGAATAATTGGAAGGTATGCAGTTTTACTTTTAGAAAGGACCAAATTTGTATTGAAATTCTTAGAGGTCCTATTTCTCTTCTAGGCTTGTCAGGCACAGCATTGTACCACCCAGGACCATGGACAGAAAAAAGGCGAAAAAATTCCTCCAAACCTGTTGTATCTAATTAACTTTGGAGCATAAAGGAATTCTCCCATTCTGGGGTGTTGTTATATACCTTTGTATAGGAGACATCTGAACTAGTTTGAATGTATGACGTTGTACTTTTTAAATGGGTTCACTTCACTGTTTGATGATGATGACTTTGCAATATTTCTTTTCTTTTTAGGTTTTATCTTGAAGTAACTATAACATTTTTGGGCTGCTTTCTTTTGTAGGATTCTCATGAAAAAGTTTATTGGTTTGATCTGTATGTGACAGTGAGAAAGAATGCTAGTTCTTAATCTCAATCCCAGCTTAATTTTCTTGGCTATTTGAATTGAAAAATTTCTTTAACAGCACATATAACTTTATCATAACCACCATGTAGTCTGTTTTCTCCCTAATAATACTATAAAACAAATATCTGGGAACTTTGGGAAAAAGAACAAGTTTAGTTTAATTTAGTCAATCAATATGTTTTTATTAAGTGCCTGACACATAGTGGGCTTTGCTAAGTGCTGGAGATATGAAGAAAGGCAGAAGACGAAGTCTCTGCCCTTGAGGAGCCCATGATCTGAGAGACAACATGCAAACAGATATATTTTTTGTTCAGTTATTCAGTCGTGTCCAACTCTTTGTGATCCCATAGACTGTTGCACACTAGGCCTTTCTGTCCTTCACTATCTCTTGAAGTATGTCTGCATTTATGTTCCTTGTTCCCATGGCACTAATTATCCTTTTCATCCTCAATTGTCCCTTGCTCTTTTTGCTTTGAGTCTTTTTCCCAACATCAGGTTCTTTTCCAATGAGTCTTGTCTTCCCATTTTATGGCAAAAGTATTTAAGTTTGAGCTTCACTGTTTGACCTTCTAGTGAACAGCCTGAGTTAATTTCTTTAAGTATTGACCAATTTGATCTCCTTGCTGCCCAAGGGACTGTCAGAAGTCTTCTCCGGCACCACAATTTGAAAGCATTAATTCTGTGGCAGTCAGCTTTCTTTATAGTCCAATTCTCACAGCCTTACATTGCCAGTGGAAAAAAACATAACTTTGACTATATGGATCCTTGTCAGCAAGGTGATGTCTCTGTTTCCTATTATGCTGTCCAGATTGCTGTAGTTTTCCCTTAAAGGAGCAAACATCTTTTGATTTCATGGCTGCAGTCGCCATCTGCACTGATCTTTGAGCCCAAGAATATAAAATCTGACACTGCTTCCATTTCTTCTCCCTCGGTTTGTCAGGAACTGATGGGGCCAGTTGCCAAGATCCTAGTTTGTTTGTTTTTTTCATATTAAGCTTCAAGTAGCTTTTGCACTCTTTTCTTTCACCTTTGTCAAGATCTTCTGCACATCTGAGATTGTGGATATTTCTCCTGGCAACCTTAATTCTAGCTTTTGATTTAGCCAGTCTGGCATTTTACATGCTGTACTCTGCATATAAGTTAAATGAAGTGACAATATATAGCCTTGTCACACTCCCTTTTTAATCTTAAACCAATCAGTTATTCCATGTTCGATTCTAACCATTGCTTCTTGGCCCACATACAAGCTCCTCAAAAGACAAGTAAGATGATCTTGTACTCCCATCTCTTTGAGGACTTGCCACATTTTGTTGTGTTTCACACATTTAAAAGCTTTTAGGGTAGTAAGTGAAGCAGAAGTAGATGTTTTTTCTGGAACTCCCTTGCTTTCTCCATAATCTAGCAAAGTTTAGTGATTTGGTCTCTAGTTCCTTTGCCCCTTTGAAAACCATCCTGCACTTCTGGTAGTTCTTGGTTCACATATTGCTAAAGCCTAACTTGCAGAATCTTAAGTATAACATTGGTGGTGTGCTTAATAATTTGAACATTTCTTACCATTGCCCTTCTTTAGGAATGGGATGTAAACTGATCTTTTCTAATCCAGTGGCCACTGTTGTGATTTCGAAATTTACTTACGTATTGAATATAGCACTTTAACAGCATCATCATTTAGGGTTTTTTAAATAGCTCAACTGGGATTCCATCACCTCCTCTAACCTTGTTAGCAATGCTTCTTAAGACCTTCTTGATTTCATTCACCATGATGTCTGACTCTAGATCATTCTCCAGGATGTCTGACTCTAGATCAGTAACCACATGATTGTGATTATCAGTGATACTAAAATCTTTCTTATATAGCCCTTTTGTGTATTCTTGCCCCATCTTCTTAATCTCTTCTGCTTCTGTTAAGTCACTATCATTTTTAAAACAATTATATACAAGCAGGCTATATGTAGTATAAATAGGAAACAATAGAGGGAGGGCACTAGCATTAAGATGAATTGGAAAAGGCTCCCTGTAGAAGGTAGAATTGTAGTTGGGACTTAGTGGAAGGCAGGGAAGCCAGGAGGTGGAGATGAGGAGGGACAGCATTCCAAGCGTGGAGGACAGCCAGATAAAATGCCCAGAGCCCAGAGATAGAGTATCTTGTGTGTGGAACAAGAGAAGGAGGCTGGTGTCTTTGGATTGAAGACTGTGTGTGGGGAATATGAGGTGTAAGAAGACTGGAAAGGTGGTGATGGTGGGGATAAGTGATGAAGGGCTTCAAATGCCAAACAGAGGATTTTGTCTTTGCCAGTATTCCTTTTGCCCAAGTTAAAAAATTTTTTTTTAGTGTTAAGAGATAACTTGTATACTAAAAATCCATCTGCTCCAAATTCTTCAGAGAAATTCTTCAAATACTTTGATGATTTCTGATTTTCACTCAATTCTTTGATAGTTTCCATAGGTACCCCATCTTACTCTTTCAAGTGATATTTGTTGCCAAGAGTGACATGAAGAACGATTGCAGTCTGGTGTGTAGTGGAGTCTGGGAGCCAAAGGTATCGACTGATGATGATTTTAGTGTTAACTCAGCATCAATTCTCTATGCACTACTCATCTTTCTGGGCCTTTTTGTCACCAGTTATAAAATGAAGAAGTATTTATTTCCAAAGTACTTCTGCATACTAGGATAACAGCAGATCCTGATTATTAATAGAAAGTGCTATTAACAAAAATAAATTATTGTTGAAGATGCATTGGTGTGTGTATATAAGCAGAATATAAACTGCTTTTCATTTTCCTTTGGAGGAGTTATATGGAAGTTGACATATAACAAAGTCACTTTATTACTATGCATATTGGTCTTATGCCACTTGATCAACTGTAATGTTTGAGGGGGAGAAGAAGGTTATGAGCATGATTGTTTCTTTTAAAGCACATAACTGTGTTTCTATCCAATGCATGAAACTACCTTTTCAGGCACAGGAAAGGAAAATTAAGATAATAAGGTTTTCCAATTCCCATTTCTTTTCATTTTTTCTTTTCAGTAACATTCCCTTCCCCTCCCTTCCTCTTTCAGGGCTTCGTTCGTCTTCCTGCTTCTTTGTACTACAAAAAAAGGAAGGATCCTGTTTGATTTGTACTCTGATTTATACTTGCAGAAATGTTTACTTACAGTTATTTGAGCCTTTTAGCTATAATTATGAAGTAAAATGCTTTTCCCCCTATAAACATATTTTTAGACAATAGCAATGAATTGAGGGGCAAGAATGAGAGATTTTTCTTGCTCCTGAAATCAAAATTAATTTATCATAAATTACTTGCTTTAACCATTTTAGGATGCCTGAGAGTATTGGTTAAGAATGGGTATTAGGGAATCTAGGTCTTATCTTTCTCCTCTGTTGGGGACTAACTCTTTCTCTCTTATTCCTCTCCCCTAAGATTCTTAAGTACTAGAGATTCTGAATCCCTTCCGATTCTTCTCTCTGCCCCACCATCCTTGGCCTGCTTTTTCCCTCCCTTTCTAGAATTAGTGATTATGCTGTTGTTCCTTGGAAAGCCAAATCCATAGCCTATGGCAGAGATTCAGTTGCCTCAAGTATTTTAATACCTAGGACTGATTCAGCATCACTTATCCTCCAGATACCATTCAGAACAAGAGAGCAGAAAAGGAAAATGAGAGAGATTTATATGGGAATATATGGAGTATAGGGCTGTTTCAGAGTAAGGCCTAAGATCTTTTTATTTTTAATCCATGTAAGTGTTGCCCTTTTTGATTATTAAGCACACACACACACACACACACACACACACACACACACACACTACACATACAACTGTATCCCAGTTATAGGCACTGGAGAACTAGTAACTTAACAAAAAGAAAGCGAAAAGTTTAGTTGACTGTGTAATTTATATGAACTGCTTACCATTTATTTATGCCTAATTAACACTCAGCATAATAATAATTACATAGATCGTATCTTCTTTCATGAAAAAATTTCCCAAATGAAGTGTTTGCCATACTGATGAAATCACAGATCAGAACGAAAAAAAAGAAAATCATAAATGTGTAAGTTTGGACCAGTCAATACAGTAAACTCTATATGTATGCTCAGCTTCATAGTTTGTTGTAGCATAACCATGTGCTCATATAGTGTCTGTTCTAAAACACTGTAGTGTTCCTATAGTCTGATTGATGAGAGTTTCTCCTTACCGATGTAGCACATTTTTGCAAGTCTTCTTCACATATTGCCATGATAGAGGATCTCTCCAAAGCGTGCTACTTCTTTTAATATTTCACTGATACCAATGCGAATTTAAGTTGTTTATTGTTACCTTATTTAGTCTTGCTGTGTAAGTACCCACCTCCTTTTCTATAATGTCTTTTACACCATTTGTGATTTGTAAATCTGTTTCCAGATGCCAGTATCTGCTTAGACCCCCCCCCATGCACTTTTTCTGTTGCTCTTTGGGCCACCGGTAGTTTGGTAGCAGAATGTTGGTGTTAAAGCAATGCGGGCTTGTGAAAGGAGGGAGCAGCCCGGCCTCGCTGAAAGCATCGTCACAGTTTCCCAAATGTAGCCTCCCGTTTGCTTCTGCCCCAGTTTGTTGTTCATCTGCTCACAAGTTTAAAAAAAATTAAGAGAAAACTCTAGCTGTGAATTACATTACTATTGCTTATTTAAAGGGCTGTGGTGGAACATTGTTACTGACATGTAATGACAAAATCTAGTCACTTTTAATCAGGGCTTTCTTAGTGAGATGCTGGGTTTTGTTACATTGAGAAGTTCTAGTACATGAATGTAAAGGCATTTCTCTAATGTGAAAGGTATTAAACTAATTTAGAGTCTGTGGTCAGTTATGCACTAAGAGCTTTTCTAAATAAGAATTCTGCTTTTCTTGGTATGGCATTAAAAATATTTTATGTTCAGCTCTACATATTTGATGTCCATATACTTTGCCACTGGGCAATGAATATTAGGAAACACACTAAATTAATATAGAATAGTTTTTCATTAGCTTCTAGCTACTTCTCTCTCTCTTAATGGTGTTTTTTTGTTTCCCTATCTTCTTCCTTTTAATATTTCATAAAAAGCAGTAAGAGTTGCTTACTTTTGTGCCAGTTTTCTTCTACCCCATATCATTTATTTGATGTTCCTTCTTCAGTATTCCTTCTTGTTGAGAAATCATATAAAATGGAGGGTTTCTCCATTAGAGTGTTCCTTTCATTTAGATTGAAAGAATAAAAGACTGGAAAATGTTACATTTAAAATTAATAGTTGGAGTATGATTAAAATTTTTTCATTTGAATGAACCATAAGATTCCTTCTAGCTCATGGTCTGTTATGATGTTATATTTATGCATTTTTGTTTCTGTCTTTGTAATGTCACGTAAAAACTTATTTCCTAGATCCTTACTTTCAGATGAAAAAGAAACTATTCTTGGTGAATTATACATGGCAAACAGTTTTTTCCATTTACTCTTTTTCTACACTATTTTGCCTTTTTGCCTGCCATCCTACTCAGATGTTGGCATCTCCTTCACTGACTTTCTATATTGCTGTTTTCTGCTTGTTGTGATGAAAAGAGGTAAAAGTGGCGAGCAAAGTATACCACTACTGTAGTTTCCATTGTTGATGATTCCTGCTATGATGGTTCGATCCTGAGACCGTGGAAAAAGAAAAGTAGCTGAGGTTGATTTTTGAGATTCCCAAATTTTTTTAGGATAAAAATTCTACAATTTGTTGGGGGATGCTTACTGTTAATTTGGTGCAGTTATATAACCAATTCAGCATTTTAATGCTACTTTAAAAATTGTCTGCATCTGAGACATTTGTCCCTCTATAGGGGGGAAAACCCTCTCTGGAGGCTTTATCCCAGTAGCCTACTACAGTGCCATATACTCAGTAGTCACTCTAAAAATAGTGATACATTGATGACAGTAGATGAAATATAATTAGTCTGTCAAATCAAACTAATATGCCTTCAATGGAAGGTAGAAATTTCCTTCTTCCTCTGTTCCCATTTTGAATCATATGACTACTCATTTGTGCAGCTTAATCTGTAGCATTTGTTGATAGAGCTAGGTAATGACAAGCGTGCTTGAAAATGACTTCCTGAGCACTTTTGTCTATTTGGTTCAGGTTGGCCAGCCTGTATTGAGAATATTTCTAGAGGACACCTATGATTTTTTATGGTCATGTCATGGAAGACATAAGATTACTTGCACATGTTCATTACAGTTTAAAATAGAAATTGTACCTGGAAGTCAGTTGTTTCTATTGAAATTTTGTTACCTTCTCTATGGAAACTGGCCTAAGCCTTAAGATTACATCATTGGAAAATTTGGATATATAAGAGAGCATCTGATTTTTCCATTTGTAGAAATAATCAAAGAATTTCAAAGCTTAAACATTACAGAAATATTTAGGTATGTTACCTGAAGAAAAAAAGCTTAGGTTACTGTTCCTCAGAAAAAATGTCCTTGAAAATCAGTGGGTTGTATTTAGAAGCTTTCATAGACTGGGAATAAGGTACAATAGGCTGAATAGAAATGCACTCACACAATCGCAAAATAAAAGATATAATTTTATAAATGCTGTTGAATTTATGAAATCAGAACTCACGATAAAAATTTTTTATGAGCTACTGAATAATAGTAGAAGAGAATTGGGAGGGGGAAGGTCATGAGTAAAGGATTTGTTTAAGTCTGACTCATCTTTAACATTTATTGGAATGTGGAGCAGATGACTGTCTTATGGTAGTCGTGAATAAGACACAGTACTTGCGGTGAGGATGTTTCTGAAAGCACATTCAGTAATTAAATGGGAAAGAAAATGGAATTAATATTGTATTATTTCTTTAATGCCATGGCCAAGTATTTTATAGTTTGCCTTCTTATAAGATGAAGGGGAACTTTTTTTTGTTTCAATTAAATATTTTTTAGAAACCATATTTGGAGAAGGCAGATTGTATGTATATGTGCTTTAGATGATTTTTATAAAAGGATGAAATACATATTTTCAACCCTCTCTTAGTATCCCTGATGATGGTATTAGTCATAAGTTACCTTTTCTTTAATGTGGATCTGATCCTAATTTATTCATAGTGTTGTGACTTTAAATTTAGGTATCTATAGTATTTATGGGGGCAATCACTATTGGGAGTTAGTTTCCCTCTAAAGACAGAGGACAGTTTTGACACCTTTACTTCTATTTTTATGAAGGAGTAAAGAGTTAAGATGTTTCTGTGAAGCAACAGGAGACCCCAAAGTGCGGAGAAAGGATGGGAAAAGAAACTAGTTTAGGTTTTTTTGACTAGGACATATGTTGCAAATGCTGGTGAAACTATGACAGCTCCCCTGCTCTAAAAAGATAGATTGTATCTTTAGTCATTGGTTTCACTGTTTCTCTATGGCATTTCTCCAGTCTAAGAGGCTGCAGTTCTCTATGTGATCATTAGTATTTCTAGTTTATATCTTGCCCCAGTAAACTATGTCTGAGATGGCAGACATTAATTCAGTTTCAGACTCTTGAGGTCTCCCATCACTCCTATGCTTTTTGAAATTAATTTTTCCCCACAAAACCAAACTTTTGACCTTAGGGACAGACAGACACACACGCACACGCGCACAATTTGATTTTTCTGTCAGGTGGTTACTGGATTGCAGACATATTTTCCCTATGTTCCCATGTCTTTTTCTTTCAACATTTCAGTCGATGTTTAATCAGCTGTATTTATTAAGTGCCTTTTATGTAACAGTTATAGTGTTGGGCACTGTGGATAAAAATATGAAGAATGAAACAATTCCAAGTCACAAGGAGCTGATATTCCCATGGAGGAGACCACATTGCTGCATAAGGACATACACATTAAATGTAATGACAAGTACAGGGTAGTTAAAGGTGGTTTGAGAAGTGAGGGCCTAACAGTTGAGGGGATAAGGAAAGACTCAGTATACAATGTGTTACTTTAGTTATGTCTTGAAGAAAAGAGACGGATTCTGTGTGGCAGAAGTAAGGGGAGAGTTTGTTCTGGGCATGAGGTCCCGTCAGTGTGCAAGCACAGAGATGGAAGATGGAGCGTTGTGTATGAGGAGGAGAGAAGTCCGGTTTGACTGGATTATAGAGTGCAGGAGAGGGAAAAATGCCCTACAAAGCTGGAAAGATAGGTTGGGACTTTGTTGTATGGGGCTTTAATGGCTAAACAGAGATCATATTTTATCCTTGGGGCTATAGGGAATCACTGGAATTTATTGAGTAGGATAGTGTTATGGAGAATTACTTTGCCAGCAGTTTAGAGAATGGACTGAAGTGGAGAGAGACTTGAGGCAGAGAGAACAGTTAGGAAACTTAAAATGATCTGGGTGGGAGATGATGGGAGCCTGAACTAAAGCCTGAAGGGAGAACACCTTACTTTTTTGTGTAGATTTTTTTGTTATGGAGTAAAGATTATAATCTGTTTTCCCTGTGGAGTTGTTGACATTATTCCATACCTCTACCACTTGCTGCCAGTCATGTGAGAGTGGCAAATATGTGATTCTCTGCTGTCTTGTTCCTTCCTTGATTGTAAACCAATAACCTGTACTCTGTTTCACATTTCCTCCTTCAGTTGATAATGGATGGCTTTTATCTCTTCCATTTCCCAGGCAGAAGTAAAGGGATTAGAACATAGACATACTAATTGTAAAAGTTTCCTAGTCCCTCATTCTGGTCCAGCCTATATGGGGAAGAAATGACCTTTTAGACTGTTGTAATGCATTCTGTTACAATAGCTTTAAAAATTATGTGGAGACTGCAGAAATCGCATTGTTCCATGATGATTAAATCATTCTGATATGGATGGCCTGCTTGGAGTGAAACCCAAATGTTTAAACATTAGATGATGGTTAGCTTTTTCTCCTCCAACTTTAGAAGCTAATGGTCCTCAAGATTAAAATGTTTTTAATTGTAAAGACCTACTCAATCTACTTAGTAGCACTGTGCCCTAACATTAGGGAGTGAAGGGAGTGGTGCTATTCACAAAACATTCTTTTGGAATTTCCTAGTAAAGGAAGGTAAGATCTTAGGGAGTAATCAGCAAATAAAAGGGAATAAGTGATTGCATTATTACTATACACACATATGTATATCTACATAAACATGTAGATATACACATGTGTATATCTACATATATGCGTATATATACATATATGTGTGTGTATACATATATATGTATTATTAACCAAAGTGAAATACTTTTTCCTAAATGGAAATTTAAATGAAAAAAAAGGATTTCTACCTTTTTTCACAACTTTAATTTTATCTATGATATCAGCAGTCTCTTTATTTTGCTAATGTAACATTCCTTTTTGGATACTTGCTAGTTATTTTTCTAGAATAATTTTAATACTTGGAGCAATGTAGATTTCATCTTATATACCAAAGTTTAGTAATTACATTATGTAGCCTTTAGCCTTGTGTATCAGTATATTCTTGTTAGGCTATGAGTGAAACTGTTGAGCAAGTTTTTTCTTGTCCTTCTAAAAATTACTCCCTTGGATGGAGTTCAAGATTTATCTGTTTTATACCAAATTCTGTTCTGCTTGGTGTAACAAATTTTTAGCATTTTTTCTACAAATTATTTCTTCATTCAAATTAAAATCTTCTCTGAGACCTCTTTAAGTCTCTGAGACCTTTCAATAGTTAAATTTTATTCATTCATATTGTAGACATGTCCCCATCCATTAAAAGGCCTAAGATGTTGTTTGATATTCCCTAATGGGTTAGAATCAATAGTAATTTGGACACGAAAGCAGCAGTATTATGTTAGAATACATTGTTTACCTCAGATAGAGAAACAACTAGAAAAGATATTGTACACATTGTCTTTCTTTCCTAAATTGGGTTTACTGGATTACTGAATCTCTTGGATCTAATCTATGTGTTGAAATCATAAAATAAGGACATTTATGAAAATCATACTAGGGGACCATTGTACCATGTAACTTCAGGATATTATGAAATTATCTTAGCGTAGGAGCAGCAAGGTACTGCAGCTCCCACATAGTCACCTCAAATACCCATAAAATATGACTCCAAACAAATTTTAGGGCTCCAAAACTCACATAAAAATACAGAAAAAACACATCTCCTGCTGAAGGCAGCTTGGCAAGAAGGGGTCATCGCAGCTCTGGGAGCCGAAACCAGCCCAGCCTGAAACCGCAGCATGGGCCCAGGGGCTGGGGGTGGGAGTGGGGGGGTCAGGGTGGGGACCGCCAGGATGAGCTGCAGCTGGAGCCTTCAGGAGAGTGGCTCAGTGGCAGCTGTGGCAGTTTCTAGACTTATCAAACCATAAGAAACAAGGACTAAGTGAAAGGTCAGTGGAACTCAGCTAAACTTGGGGGAAAAAAGCAGTCCAGCCAAACTGCCTCCAGGGCAAGGAAGCGGCAGAAGTGGAGGCCCTGCAGCCACCTCCATGTGGCTGCTTCAGAGCTCCTGGCCTGCAGACAGCAGGGGGGCCAAGTGATCATTCAGAGGCCAAGTGCTCTTGTGTTGAGCAGCCTGGATCTGGATTGTGGTCTTGGGTGGTGGTCCTGGGGTGCGTTTTCAGTGAGCCAAAGCTGGTGGGGGCTGCAGCGGCCTCCCAATAGCTCTGGCAGCTGGGAGAAAACCCCAGTGATTTGGGACAGAGCTTTCCCCTCTGGAAGCAGAGTTCCACAGAGCTAAAAAATCATTGACTGGCCAACATGAATAGG
>CM053582.1:394242233-394258596 GCA_028627135.1 Pseudochirops cupreus
GAATATTATAATGTTTTGAATGTTTGTCTTGATTTGTAATGGAATAAACAGAGTGTTCACTCTATTTTGTAATCTGAACTCTAAAAGCTGTTCACAGTAGCATTCCTTTGGGAATCTGCTGGTGCATGGCATTACATGACCCCAACCATAAAATTATTTTCATTGCTACTTCATAACTAATTTTGCGACTGTTATGAATTGTAATGTATTTTCATTGTTACAAACTGAATATAACCCATAGGTTGAGAACCGCTGCCTTAGAGAATGTCATTAAACTTCAATCTTGGAATGACAAAAACTATTAAATGAACTAGCCAAATGCTCTCAATTTTAGGAAAGATTAAGGCTAAAGAGAAAGGAGAATTAAAATATTTAACATGTAGAACAAACACGGATTTCTTGACAAAGATAAAGTAAATTATGTTATATTGGTCACTGCATTTTGTGATCAAAACGGCCCCATTTGATTGGTTTGCATTTGGTTTATGGGTGTCTTGAATCACTTCTAATATGCTCACTTAAGTTTTCTTTTTAAAAAACAATAAGAGGCAGGAAAAAGGGGAAGATTCTGGGAAGATGGCAAAATAGGTTAGAAAATTCCAGGCTCTCTAAATTTCCTCCACAAACAGGGCAGAACATTACCTTAACGTGAACATAGAGCAGCAAAAATAAACACGTCAGGATAAAGCAGCTGTCCTCCTAAAACAAGTTGAGAGAACCTCAGGAAAGACTCACCTCTAGGGGTGGAGGTTTGGCCCAAGTGAAGTGCAAACACCTCCAGGCCCACACTCCACTGAACCAACAAACAACAAGCCTTGGGGGCAGCTGAGTCTGGAAGCAGCATTTGCCTCAGGAACTTTCATGTCAGGGACAGCATAGGGGTTAGCTGGCTGAGTAGGGGAAGACTGAAGGGCTCTCCTCTGTCTCAGGATGCCAGCCAGGTACAACCGTGCTGACCAGATTGGCTACTGCAAGAAGGAGCAAGCACTTGCCAGGTAAGTGCAGTACAGAGACCAGCAAGAACCCTGCTATCTCTGTGGGTACTTTCAGGAGAGTGGAGTCCCTGATTTTGATTCCAGGACAGACAGGAGAACTAAAGCTTGTGGCTGCAGAAGAGACTACAGTGAGCGAGAGCATTTGTGAAATGACATGACTGGGGGGCCCTCGCCATGGATTAGGGATAAGAGAAATGTCTAAGTTTGGGCTTCCAAACAGACTTCAGAAAATAACAGTAAGAAGGACCTGAAGCCTGGGGAACCATTACCCACACCTCTGGACTAGAACCTGATTACAATATAAGTTGCTAAAAAAAAATAAATAAAAGTGAATAAGCAAAAGAGAAAGAACTTGACCACAGACAGCTACTATGAGGATAGAGAAGATCTGGAATCATATTCAGAGGAAGATAGCAAAGTAAAAAAAAAAAGCCACTCATACCACAAAGAGAAATGTCAAATGGTCACAAATCTAAAAGTAGTTCTTGGAAAAACTTAAAAAAGAACTTCAAAAGTCAAATAAGAGAAATCAAGGAAAAAACTAGGGGAAAAAAAAAAGAACATTCCAGGAAAATCAAGAAAAATATTAAAAGAGTTAACCAATTTAAAAAGGAGATCGAAGAATTTAAGGAAGAAAATAACTCCTTGATAACTAGAACTTGGCAAGAAGAAGCAAATGATGTTATAAGAGACCAAGAAATAATAAAACAAAAATCAAAAGAATGAAAAAAAGAAGAGAATGTGAAATATCTCATTCATAAAACAACTGATCTTGGAGAACAGATTGAGGAGAGAGAATATAAGAATTGTTAGACTACCTGAAAGTTACAATCAAAAAAAGAATCTTGATACAATATTACAAGAAATGATTTAGGGAAATCACGCTGAAGTTCTAAAAAAAAAAAAGGGGGGGGGTATAGTAGAAATAGAAAAAATCCACCAGTAATCACCTGAAAGAGATCCCAAGATAAAAATTTAAAGGAAGATCACAGTCAAGTTTCAGGAAAAAAATATCACAAGTAACAAGAAAAAACAAGGTAAATACTGCAGACCTACAATCAGTGTTAAACAAGACCTGGCAGACTGTATAGTAAAGGAACATTACATTTTGAAAATCAAAAGGGCTGGGGTTGTGACCAAAAATAACTTACCCAACAAAGCTGAGTATAATCCTAAACAAAAAAAAAAAAAGACACTTAAGAAACTGACTTTCAGGTATTTGTAACAGAAAGACCAGAAATCAATGGGAAATTCAACATATAAGATCCAGAAGATATATAAAGCAAACATTAAGGACCAATTACAAGGGACTCAATATGGTCAAACTGTTTACTTCTTAAACATAAAAATGTTACTGGTGTTCTTAAGACTGTCATTCTTACCTGGGTAATTTGAAAGTAAGGTTGAGACTGAGGCGAGTATGATGAGATGATTCTAAAAAACAAAACTGGGTGGGAAAAGGTAAAAAAAGAGTAATTAACATTCAAATGAGGCCTGAAAGGAAGAACCAATACAGAGGAAGCAGGTGGAGGTAGAGGGCTGGTGGTACTAGAACCTTACTCTCATTGGATCTGGGTTAAAGAGGGAACAACATACACATCTAGAGGGGCAAAAGAGTTTTTTAAATTTATAAAGAAATAAGAGGGGAAGGGAAAAGTGTAAGAGAGGGACTTTTAGAAGGGTGTGAAGATTAGGAGGAGGATGGGGGAGAAGATAAGGGAGGGACTCTTAAAGGGATGGGTAGAGAATAAGGAATAGGAAAGTAAGGGGAGAGGATAAAGAAATTCTTTAAAAGGGTATGCATTATAGAAGTAGAGGTTAGAAGTAAACTGGACATGTGAGGAGGAATAAGGTAAAAAGAGAGGCTGAGAAAACAAGAGAGGAAAAATAGGATGAAGGGAAATACATAAAGAGTAATTATAACTTTGAATGTGAATGGCATGAACTCATTGTTAGTGGTATATTAATCATTATGGTATATAATTCATTATCAAACAGATAGCAGAATGGATTAAAAATCAGTACCCAACAATATGTTGTTTACAAGAAACACATTTTAAAATGAGAGTTACATATAGAGTTAAAGTAAAGGTCTGGAATAAAATTTATTATGCTTCAGTTGATGAAAAAAAGCAGCAGTAACAATCATGATCTCAGACAAAGTTACAGCTAAAACATATTTAATTAAAAGAGATAAATAGGAAAACTACATTATGATAAAAGGTACCACATACAATGAAACAATATCAATACTAAATCTATACACACCAAATACTCTAGCATCTAAATTTTTTAAAGTTAAATGAATTATAGGTAGAAGTATTATAATAGTGGGGGGACTTTAATCTTCCCCTCTTAGAACCAGATAAATCTAACAAAAAAATAGATGAGAAAGAAGTCAAAGAAGTGAAAAGAATTTTAGATAAGCTAGATATGAGAGATACCTGGAGATAACTGAATGGGAATAGAAAGGAATACACCTTTTTCTCAGTGATACATGGTATCGTTAGAAAGATTGACTATCAGGGCATAAAAATTTTATATTTAAAAGAAGAAAAACAGAAATATTAAATGCACCCTTCTCAAATGATATTTAATAAGGGACCATGGAAACATAAAATAAAATTGGAAACTAAACAACCTACTCTTAAAAAGTGGGCTAAAGTGGGCTAAAGAACAAAGAAATAATAATTTCATTAAAGAGAATGACAATAAGACAACACATCAAAACCTATTAGATAAAGCAAAAGTTGTAATCATAAGAAAATTATCTCTAAATGCTTACATCAATAAAGAAAAAAAGCAGACTGATGAACTGGGTATCTAATTTTTAAAAACTAGAAAAAGAACAAACTAAAAATGCCCAACTAAACTGGAAATCTTAAAAGTTAAAGGTGAGATTAATAAAACTGAATGTAAGAAAACCTATGAATTAAATAAAACTAGGAGCTGGTTTTATGAGAAAACCAATAAGACAGACAAACTACTAGTTAACAGGATTAAAAGAGAGAGAGAAGAAAACCAAATCACTAGTATTAAAAAATGAAAAGGATTAATATACCATTAACAAAGATGAAATCAAAGCAATTGTCAGGAATTACTTTGCCTAATTATATGCCAATATATTTAACAATTTAAGTCAAATGGAAGAATATTCACAAAAATATAAATTGCCTAGATTAGCAGAAGAAGAAATAGAACATCTAAATAAAATATCTAAATTTGACCTCTTTCAGAAAAAGAAATTGAACAGGCCATAAATGAGCATCCTAAGAAAAAAAGCACCAGGACCAGATGGATTTGCAAGTGAATTCCATTAAACATTTAAAGATCAACTAGTTCCAGTATTAAACAAATTATTTTAAATAATAGGCAAAGAAGTGATCCTATCAAACTCCTTTTATGAAACAAATATGATACTGATACTTAACCAGGAGGAGTAAAAACAGAGAAAGAAAATTATAAACCAATTTCATTAATGAATATGGATGAAAAAATTATAAATAAAATATGAGCTAAAAGATTACAATAATGTATTACAAAGATTATACATTATGACCAAGTGGAATTTATACCAGGAAAATAGGGATACTTTAATATAAGGAAAACTATTAACAACTGATTGCTGCCGTTGTTGTTGTTGTGCTTGTCTTTTGTTTTCTAAAAGAACCATGGCTTCAGGGAAATGATGGCACAACTTGCAGTTGACTTTGATTTGGGTAAGGTTGTGTAAGGTCACCAGCCTCACTTTCTCCTCCAGAGCCATCTGGATCCAGTGACCAGATATTCATCAGGATGAATGGAGATGACTCAGGAGGCAATGAGAGACCCTGGCCCTTTCAGGCTAAGGCCTTTTCAAGTACTCACTTAGAGTGAGGTAATGAATGCCCTATCTGTGAAGAGGCCTCTTTAAGAAGTGAGTCAAGGTATGGTCAATTGATTATATCAATAATAAAAGGGTTTTTTTTAATTATATGATTCTATCAATAGATGCAGAAAATGTAATAAAGTACAACACTCATTTCAATTTTTAAAAAACATTTGAAAGTATAAGTATAAATGGATTTTTATTTAAATTGATAAGAATCATTTACCTAAAACCATCAGAAAGCATTATTTCTAAAGGGGATAAGCTAAAAGCTTTCCCAGTAAGATCAGATGTAAAACAAGGATGCCCAATATTATTCAATATCGTATTGGAAATCTTAGCAATAAGAGAATAAAAAGAAATAGATGCAATCAGAATGGGCAATGAAATAATAAAGTAATCTCTTTTTACAGACGATATGATGATATACTTGGAAAAAACTTAAGAGTCAACTAAAAAGTCAGTTGAAACAATAATTTTAGCAAAGTAGCAGGATGTAAAGTAAACCCACATAAAACTTCAGCATTCTTACATATATATAACCAACAAAACCCTGCAAGAAGAGATAGTAAGAGAAAACCCACTTAAAATAATTCTAGACAGAATAAAATACCTGGGAGGACACCTGCCAAAACAAACCTAGGAACTATATGAACAGAATTATATTTTTAAAAACTTTTTATAAAAAAAATCAGATTTAAATAATTAGAGAAATTCTCATTGTTCATGAATAGGCAGGGTCAATACAATAAAAGTGACAATTTTACCTGAATTAATGTATATATTAATATTAGATAATAATATTAATTTGCCAAATTAAATTACCAAAAATTATTTTACTGAGTTAGAAACAATAATAACAAAATCCATTTGGCAGAAGAGAAGGTCAAGAATATCAAAGGAACTAATGAAAAATGCAAAGGAAGGAGGTTTAATAGTACCAGGTCTTAAATTATATTATGAGCCAATAATCAAAACTATTTGGAACTAGCTAAGAAACAGAAAAGTAGATCAGTGGAACAGTGTAGACAGACAATTTAGAGCAGCAAATGACTATAGTAACCTTGTGTTTGACAAATGTAAAGACATAAGTATCGAGGGTAAAAATTCATTATTTGGTAAAAAAAAAAATTGTTGGGAAAGCTAGAAAGAAACCTGGCAAAAACTGGGTATAGATCATTATTTTACTCCATTTGCCAAGATAAGATCAAAGTGGATACATTACCCAGAGCATTGTGAGGTGTAAAATGGATAATTTTGATTACGTTAAATTAAAAGGTTTTTCTACAAATAAAACCAATGTATCCAAGATCAGAAGGAAAGCAGAAGGAGTAGCATAGTTTCTCTGATAAAAATCTCATATCTCAAATATATAAATAACTTTGTCAAATCTATAAGAATACAAGTCATTCCACAAATTATAATTGGTTAAAGAATATGAACAGGCAGTTTTCTGATGAAGAAAATAAAACAATTTTTAGTCATTATGAAAAATGCTCTAAATTATTCTCAATTAGATAGATGCAAATTAAAACAACCTTGAGATATTATTTTATACCTATCAGATTGGTTAAAATGATACAAAGAGTAAGTGACAAATGTTGGAAGGGATATGGAAAAAATTGGGACACTAATTCATTGTGGGTAGAACTGTGAATTAATCCAACCATTTTAGAGAGCAATTTGGAATTATGCCCAAAGAGTTTTAAACTGCCTATATTCTTTGACCCAGCAAAACCATTATTAAGTCTGTTTCCCAAGCTGATTACAGAAAATGGAAAAGAACCTGTATGTTCTAAAATGGAATGGTGGCAAAGAACTGGAATTTGCAGGGGTGCCCATCAACCGGGGAATGGCTAAACAAGTTGTGTTAGACGATAAGAGTTGAAATACTATTGCACTATAAGAAACAATGAGCTCAATAGTTTTAGAAAAAAACAGAAAGAATTGCATGAAATAACGAAGAGCAAAATGAGCAGAACCAAGAGAACATTGTATAAAGCAACAGCAATTTTGTTTTAAGAACAATTTTTAGCAACTAAGTCATTTTGACTATTATAAATACCCAAATTAATACAAAAGACTTATGACAAAAGATGATATCGGCATCCAGAAAAAGAAATGATAAACAGAAGTATGTATAGTATGGTTTTACATACATACATATATATACATCTATATAAATATACACGTTTGTGTCTAATGGTAGCCATCTCTACGGTGAATGGGGAGGGCAAAGAGGGAAAAAAAGAGAAAGTTACATAATAACTTTATAATACATGTAAAAGGAAAAGCAAGTTGTATATAATTTGTAGTTTCATGTACAATCCTCTTTTTTTCTACTCTACTTTGTTATGGAAATGTTTGTTTTATTTCTTAAAATCAGAATACAAAAATAATAAATAATAGTTATGAACCCAAGACTGATATTCCCCAACCCAGATGATTCTTCTCATTGTCCCAGAGGGAAGCAGATCAAAATTGAGCTAAGTTTCCTTCCCAAGAAACTGACAAAAGCCTCAGGCTTTTTCCCCTCTTAGTCAAAACCTCCAGATGGGTTAGTGTCCAAACTCTTGATGTGGTATATGAGGCACTATAGGCTCTGCATGCAGATTACATCAGGCACTATGGTCTTGGTTCCATCAGTGGCCATCTCAGCTTCTCACTCCCTAGAATTTATCAGATGTGCCCTATAGGTGTGTCACAGCCCTTCCTACTTTGATACATCACCATTGCGTGCCTTCTCCTGTTCACCTTCAAAACTCTATGACACAACTCAAGTTCCACAGCCAACATTAATAGGAACACTCCAATCCTGTTTTAATCTCCCAGTTGGGCAAATCCTACTGACACTGTCCTGTCCCAGGTGACAGTGTCGCTGCTAGCCAAGATATATCCATTATCTATAAACATTGTATAAACATTCATGACTGCAACACAGCGACTGCCTAAGCCATTTTTACACAAATACGAGAAAAAAGGAAAGCAACTGGCAGGTCATCGGCTTTGCTACAAATGCTTTGCTTGCTTTAAAAATTTTAGTGATGTTCTTTCTTTTTAATACTGACGCCATTTCCCAATGACTCCACTTTTGCTGCTTCTCTTCCTCCGCCATTCCATAGAACTCTTCCATGTAACAACAACAACAAAAAAAAATCATATCTTCAAAAAGTTTCATAACTCTTGTCAAATACAGGACGTAACCTAACCATCACCTAAAAAGAGAACACAACTATGCAACATTTTGATCTAGGTTTGACCTTGGTAACCATGCTACAAGGTTCCCCTCAATAATACAGCATGGGAGATATAGAATGCATTTCATCACATTTGACTAGATTAAGAATCATTCCTGCTATGACCTGGAAGAGCACTCTATAGGCTATGAATGCCTCTAGCCAGTAGTAGACTTTGAACCTACAAATGTGACTTCTAAGCTCAAAATTTTGACATTCTTCACAGCCCATATTATGAACTACTTTTAATTCACATCTTTCAACAAAAACTATATATATGAACATATATCTATATCTATGTGTGTATATATGTATATATATACATATATATATATATATACACGCACATACACAAAGCATTTTTAAAACTTAATAGCAACATTAAAGTATTTGAAAGACTATCCTGTGAAAGAAAGATTGAACCCAGAGAGCACAACCAGGAGTAATGGATGAAAGATGCGGAAGGGTAGATTTAAGCTTGATGTAAGTACATTTTTCCTAATTAGGTACTGAATTCTCCCTCATTTGAGGTCTTCAACAGCTAAATTAACACTAATCAAGTATGTTGTAGATTGGGAATTCTTATTCAGATATTAAGTTGGTCTATACAATCTCTTAAATCTCTTCCAACTCTGAGATTCTGTAATTATGGAAACCCTAAATGGAAACATAGGCAAGCAATTACAGGGAATGCTCAAGCCTAACTACAGAATGATCTCCTTTGAGGCTTAAAGAAGAAATATGTTTCCAAAAGGAAAGAAATAATTGCCTTAAATCCTAGTGGTATCAGAAAAAAAAAAGTAGTAACCCACAAAAATGAGCTATCTTTCCAAAACCAAAATTAATACCTTCAAAATAGCAACACTTAGCCCCCCAAAATAATATTCCTCTATTGTAATATATGATGAAAGAAGCACATATAAGCATTTTATTAAATAAACATATAGAAGAAAACACACAAAACTGCCATTAAGAGATGTCATAAAACAAAAAAAATTTTAATTTAACCCATTAGCAAGTTTTAGTGCATCTCTAAGCCAAAATTTACATCCTTGGACTCACATTACTTCCATGCATAGCTCTAAATGACTCTATATGACTCATACTATTTTATGTGTATAGGCAGGGGAATAAATTAGTCCATAAAACATGTAAGATCTATAATGGTACGAGGAGGATAGACAGAGCTGATTTTATTTATATGTGTGTGCACACATATACACATGCATTCATGGACAGAGAGCCTCATTCAGGAGACCATTAAAATGAAAACTGTGTTAAAAATGTATAGTAAAAAAAATTACCAACTCAATGTCTTGGTCTAAAAGAAATGAACTCAATGTGTTTGAAACCTGGCGTCTTTTTTCATAGAAAGTAGCTATGACTGGGGAAAAAAAGGGGGTATTGCTCATTTTTTAAAAAAACTTTAGAGGCTTTTTACTTTCCCAGAAAAAAGACACGAAAAACAAATAGCAAAATGCGTAATAATAGACAACAAGCCAAATCTCTGTGAACGGTCAGTCTTAACGTCCAAGAACAGAAATCTACCAACCAAAAAGTGATAATGTAAGAAAAATAATTTTTAAGAATATTTTAAATCTTTTTTGATTCCAACTACTTGTGAACAGAGCTTCTGTTCCTCCTCCAAATACGTCACTTACTGTGTGTCAAAACAACTCCTGTCCATTCTACCTGATCATACCCTAAAGCTGCAGTCTTTTCCTTCATTCATTTCTTGATGACAAGCTGTTCAAACAGGGAGCACCTATCAAACCTAATATTATCATTTGCTCTTTTCCCCTCCTTTCAGCAGAAACTGCTGTCCATCAGGAGAAGTAATTAATGGGTTTATTATGTAGGAAGCGTCATCCTGTCAGTTTGCTGCCTGGTTTCAATAGCTCATATCAGCTCGTCGTTGATGCCATGCATGTTCAGTGTCCTGAGCTATGACAAAATACTACACCCTTTGGGATTTCACCCAACCATTAAAAAACACCATTTCATATCTGTGAATAACAGAAGCAACTGAAGGACAGAGGAACAGATACCTTCATCGTCTATTTTTTTAAAAAGCTGCTGGATTGAAAGTTGAGACAGAAAGCAAAAGAAGAGGGGGGAAAGGAAAATGCTTGACTGAATGTGAAAATACACAGGATTTATTTTTTAATTTTGAGAAAAAGAACATTCTGATAGAACTTTTCTGGAGTAACAGGATTCATTTATGGAATCAGCTAAGAATTTCTCCTTACTCCTCATTCAATGAATTTTTAATAAGTTCTGAATGCTCAAATCATCTAGGGTCAAAAGAACAGCTCTAATCAGAAGAAGAAAATCAAAGTTCATCTTTCAGTTGCTCTCATTTTATCATAACTGAGTATCATAGCTATTGCTGATCACCAATTGCTACTTGAAAAGAATAGCTGGTATTATACCAGAATGAAAAAAAAAGAAATGAAGAAGCTGCAAAAAATGAGGCACTGTGGGAAAAGAAAGCACAAAACTAATGTGCAGAAAGCATTTCAAATAGAAAAGCTTCCTACCTTGTGAGACTCTCCTGTATTCATCCAGAATTTCAGCAAATGAGCTTCAAACAAACAGATTCCAGGTAAGTTTTTAATATTCATTTCTATTTTGATTCATAAAAATTGTACCTATTAATTTGACAAACAAGCCAACAGATTTAAATTTCAAGAAAACCATCCCCAAATAGCATGCAGGTTTAAGCTTAAAAAGGTAAATATTTCTGTCATTTTCTATGCTGCACAAACCAATGATCTTATAGCAGATACCTTTTCTGACAGAAAAGGGTATTCTTTTCATTACTTTTTGCTATGTTTACTTGGTCTCTGTTCCTTCATATTACATTTTTGAAGTCATTTTGTGTTCAATGGTCAAAAAATGGGAAATTGGTCCTAATGTAAACAAAAGCCACGACACAGTTGCTATTTTTCAAATGGATTCAATGAACTTTGCTTTCAATTGCAATCTACTAAAGCAAAGAACATTAATAATGGTGTAATTATTTTTTTTTCTATCTCTGTTAATGAAAGGCAAATCCTAGAATGTAAGAGTAAAGTATTAACAAAAGGGTGATATACCACTCTCACTCACATATGAAAAAAGTATCTGAGGTAATTCCAATAGAATATAGCCTACACTAAAGAATAAACAAGATAATTTTATCATGAACACTAAACCAGTAGACATTAAAGACAACAACCAAAAAAGGTTTGATACATTAATGCTTCAATAGCTCTTAGACCGAATGTTCACATCAGAAGATGGGTAAAGTGACTGAGAATGTGAAAGCATCTATGGAACACTATGAGTCTTGAAAACACCCTATGAATGATTTTATATGGCTTTGTGTAAAATCTTTGCGCTTTGTGTAAAAAAAAAAAAAAGGAATAAAAAGCTAAAAGTATTTCCTTAAATCAAAGGTGGGGAAAGATGAGGAGAGGTAGGTACCCTGTGGTCTTTTTCCAAAATTTAGCCCCATACTTTTTATAGTCGAATCCATCAATCAAGGTGCCAAAAGAAAATCCTCAAAAATTAACTTTTGCATAAAGAACCCTCTGAATAGTCACATTTCTAAGCTATTTCTTTTGTCTTACAAAACACGTGGGTAAATGAAAAAGTAAATCAGACATCTTACCTATAGAAAACTTTTAGAAATCTAATACAAGCAAAAATTTCAGAAACCATTCATCAGTACATGTCTAAAAAGCAACCATAGTCAAAATTACTGAAGAGGAGCCATTCTTCCATTTCATCAGATTACTTCCCTCCTTCAAATTTTAATTAAAGCCCCGAATTACAGAAGTGTTTTGATTTTCTCAGGAAAAAAAGCTAGAGAAAAACTCAAATATCACAAAACTAATAGTTTTGAATTCTGAGCTCCAATCAATTATGTTTTCCATTACATTTAAGAGTAGGGGCATTTTAATATGTAATTTTAAAATTACATACAGTTCAGAGAAATATTTTAAAACATTACTCATTCCTATATAAACTAATCAAAGTAGGGTTCCTTTTAACCCACACTGACACTTGCCAAGACACCTTCTGTACTCACGTCTTTAACTACCCTTTCCTTTCCACTATTTTCTTTCTATTATTATTTTCTCTTTTATTACTGTTATCTACTCAGAAAAAAAAGTTACACATGGACAAAGTTTGTTTTGAAAATCTATAAAACCACTGACAAATACCACTAACGATACCCCAATCACAAATTTTACGAGGCTTCAACTTCTCTGGGAGACAAATAAGATTTTAAGAAACATTATCACCTATCTGAATTCAATAGTTTAACCTCACTTGGAGAAAAAAGAAACTATTCTTTATACAAAAAACTACATCTTTTAATAATTGCCTTACATATTTTTATGTAAATAAAACACTCATCTCCCACTATCATTTCTGGGTGATATTTCCTCCATCACTTATCTGGTAGTGACAATGTGTAAATAAACTGATATCATTAATTGCCTATATTATTTAATCTGTCTTAACTCACCTTGAATAAATCTCATGCTTCCTTTCATGATTAAATCAATCTTTTCCCCTTACAATATTTTACTTCAAAAAACAATTATTCAGGGTTTAATAACACAACTTTACACACACACACACACACACACACACAAAATGGGCTGTAAACTTTAATTCATTCATTTTCATGGAAGAGGAATATTTATCACACTCTTTTTGAACATATCACTTCTTAATTTAAAGTGAACATACTGAAGACTGAAAATGGACAGAACAGCAGCTCCTCATAGGAATCTAATAGGAAAGGAGTTCTATGTAAGCACCGAAAAGACCTAAATTTATTCATGACAACACTCTTCTTAGATGGTCTCATTGATTATAAAACATATGTAATAGATGCTTGGAACATTATCATAAATGATAAGTTTTTCTTATAAAACAGTATGTACCTTTAAGCATTGGTATAGTTTTCAGGCTACTGCTTAGGTTTAAAAAGATAAATGTCTTACATGTTTATTTCCTTGCAGAAATGGAGTCAATATCTCATGCTAATCAATAACACATGTAGAATAAATAACTGATAAACTTTTATGTAATGCTGTTTATTATCAAATTCCTAAACATCAATTGTTAATTACCTATATACTATAATTTTCTTTCCATTTTAAACAAAGTAGTACATTTGAAATGGCTTAATTACTTAGAGAATCTAAGAAATGCCTATGTAAAAATGTACTTTTCACATAAAATGTACAGGCCCACTACTTAACGTATGAGAATCAGTTTGGGTATTCTTAATTTTGTGTATTCATAACATTATGCTTAAGGATCGCTGAGCCCTATAATGGATATTGTGACCATTTGCTTGTCTTTGTGGTTATGAAATATTTTAACTAAAAGTATCACAAAAACTAATTTTTATGAATTTGTCAAGTGCCAAAAATTTTCAGTTCAATGCTTTAAAGTATTTCAGTAAGGCAATTAATCTGTCTTTTATTATAATTACTTTTTGGGGGGGGTGGGAAGTAACTAAATAGGAAAAAGGAAGACTATTCTTCCTAAAGCTCCATCTTTTCTCTAGCTTAGTCCTACTGAGAGAGAAAAATTTTTGGTCTGTGACATCAAAATCTGTTGCCGGGGAAGTAGCTATGATAGCAAATAGATGATTATATCCTTTCAGCATGAAGAAGCAGCAGCAAAGATGTGAATACTATCATTTCCAGTCATATCACAGACACTAAAATAAATGCATGACAGCAACTGAATTAGTGTAAGATGTTTTTATTACGTCTGTCACTTTTTTCAGCATCAAACATTAAAGAATGAGAACTACCATTTCACAGTTTACTTAATTAATAATCTGGAGGGAGAATAAACAGCAATGTTAATTAAAGTCATAGCTGATACTGAAATGAAAGTGTTGAAAATACCACTAAATGCAGAGAAAAAAAATGCAAAACTGAGAAATGAGGAAAATATATTTTTTCTTCTTCATCCAAATAAAAGTTAATGAATTTCAGGAATCAAAAAAAGTCACCAAAATATCCATATTCTATCACTAATCATTAATGGGAAAAGATTTCTACAAAGAGAAGAATGTTAAAGGCAAAGTAGCACAGGGCAGTATACAACATGCAGGCTTGAGATGCAACATGGTATCAAAAGTCTGCAATTTGAAAAGGAAAGCAACAGAACTACATTCATAATGCAAGTACCACTTTCTCTTAAAATCACAGCACAAAACTGGAGAGGTAACCAAAATGACTGAAGATATGTAGAATTCAGAGAAAACATAAGACAGAGTACTTTTTATACATGCACACTTCGTATAAAATGGCAGTTTTAATGACACTACTTAATAAATTATAACCTATATGCATAAGTGAGGTTGAAAAGACCAAAAATTTAAAAAGAAAAGAAAAAACCACTAATGTTTTCTTCATACTGAGCACATGTGGAGCCTCTTCCTAGATTACCAACTATAGTTCCTATCTAATTAAACTGCCCTTTTCCCTTTTTGCTATTTACTCTTAGATTCACAAATGGCATGAAGAACCCAGGCTTAAAAAAGAGTAGCTCTGTTCCTCAGAGCCTCATATTTTCCAGCCACTCAGTAATGTCATAAGTCTTGACATTGTGTTTCAGGGAATCCTTAAAGCTTTTTTCTTCCTGTCCCCCTTGCTTATAATTACTCCCATGTCAGCTCACTATATGACAGCTGCTTGAGTATATTGAATTTTTTGCATATGCTCCTCCAACCCGAGTTGTACTATTAGTGTTCCCTTCAATTATGGCAGACTGGCCTCATTCGGTAATTTCTTTATTGATGATCTTGTGTCACATAATATTTAGTAAGAGTCATGGGTGAAACTGATGAAACTGTTTAAAAGTCCAAATTTGACACTGATTAGTCACAGTTTAGGAAATACTGCCAGATTAAAGGTCTGAAATTTGATGTAGTGTTTTCTGCCATACTCTCAATTCTTCTAAATAATCTGCTGGAATTCTTTTCCCTTTTTTTTTTTTAAATTTCTTGTTGATCAATGCACTATTGAATAATGTGTTGCCTAAGTGCCAAAACTCCATGATGGCTTCCTTGTTTATTATCACATGCAAAAAGATCTTAGGCTTTGTGTAGATTATCTCTGGTGCAGACTTGCATATGACTAGTGTTTTCTCAGGCTTAGTATCATTACAAGGATTCTGATACTTCAACAAATCATCAAACATCTCTCTATTAGCCACTGCACATCTCACAATATATAGGCTTCAAAAATATTATCATCTGCCCACTAAAATTCCAAGATAATACTTAATGACACTTGCGGCTTCATTTTTTTTTTTTGCAAGAATGCCTCATTTAGCACATTGTCTGGCCAGTAGGTACTTAATAAATGCTTGTGGAATGACAGATGTGCAAAGTAGCTCTTCCATAATGATCAGTTTCTCAGATTTGTGAGTTGTTTGTCCAGATCTGTTCTTTTTTGCTCTTTATCCTTGTTTAACATTGTAGATGAGCATATGCAATAACAATGAAATAATGCTTTTAGCTTTTAGTAGGCAAAATAGACAACCAGTCACTCCAGGCAAATTTGGGAGCTTCAATAAAGTAACTATTTAGTGTTTTGTCTAATGAAGGAAGGCCCCTCCTGAAGGAAATGAATATAGCTTCATTCTCTTTTAGCTGTCAATCCAAGAAGAGTGGTTTTGCTAAGTGCTTTTATCAAGACAATTCATCACAATTAGCACTATCCTTTAATCCAGACAATTAGGGTTAAAATAATTTCATTTGTTTGGATCTGTTTAATAGTATCTTGATTTCTCATAAAGTCATTTGCTTCCATTTGCTCCACTCTAATTCTGAAGGAATTATTCTCTTCAGAAAGCTTTTGAGATTCTTTTTCCATCTGGAAAATTCAACTTTTTAAGGCATTCTTCTCCTCATTGGCTTTTTGGGTCTCTTCTGCCATTTGAGTTAATCAATTTTTTAAGGTGTTATTTTCTTCAGTCAGGTTGTTGACTCTCTTTTCATGATTTTCTTGCATCATTCTTATTTCTCTCCCCAATTTTTCCTCTACATATTTGGTTTTCAAAATCCTTCTTAAGCTGATCTATGGCTTTTAAGCAGTCTTCATGTTTCTTGGAAGCTTTTGGTGTGGGAGTTCTGACTGTGTTGTCTTCCTCCCATTCCATGCTTTGATCCTTCTTGTCCCCAAAGAAGGAATCTAGAGTTTGGTTGCTGTTCTTACTTTGCTTCCTTTGCCTATTCA
>CM053582.1:394259096-394298650 GCA_028627135.1 Pseudochirops cupreus
TATATGTATACATACACATATGTCTATATAGGAGGGTTTATATATGCGTATGAACACATTTCAGTTTGTGTATAGATGTGTACGTAGAGGGCACAGGATCAATTGAATAGGAAGGGACGATACTTTAAAAGGTGAAATTCTGAGGTGGGAGAGGACTAGAATGAGAGGAGACAGGGAGAGACAGAATGGGGTTAATCATCTCATATAGAAGAGGCAAGGGATAAATGTTACAATGGAGGGGAAGAACAGGAATGCAAAAGAGAAAGGGTCAACCTGACTCTCATTGAACTTGGCTTAGGGAAGGAATGACATAAACTCTAAACTGGGTATCTTGCTACACAGGAGAGTAGAGGGGATGGGGATGAGAGGTGGGATGATGGAGGGGAGGGCAGTATGGGGGTGGGGAGAGGGTTGCTAGAAGCACACACTCTGTAAAGGGACACGGACAGGATAGAGAATAGAACAAGGGAGGGAGGGATAGGATAGAGAATAGAACACGGACAGGATAGAGAATAGAACAAGGGAGGGAGGAGTAGGAAAGAGGGACATAGAATCAGTCTCTCACAATATGTCCACTGTGGAGATGTTCTGCGTAATTACACATGTACAGCCTATATTGAATTGCTTATCCTTCCAGTGGGGGTGGGTGATGAGGGAGGAAGGGAAAGAATCTAGAATTTAAAGTTGTATAATCAAATGTTAAAAAAGTATATGTATATTTATATATTATTATTATTAACTATATGCAACTGGGAATTAAGATATACAGGCGCTGTGGTAGGGTGACCCATCCTGTCCTACTGGAAAGTCAGTGGGGCGATGGGGGAGGGACTATACAGTGGGATGGCTATTTTGAGGTGGTGGGTAGGAGAAAGATGGGGAGAAAGTATGTAACTCAAAATCTCATGGAAATGAGTGATGTAAACAAGAAAATAAATAAATTAATTTATTAAAAAAAATAAATAAATAAAAAATTCTTTGTACTTATTCCAAGTATCCTTTCTACTCCAAGGCTGTCATCCCATATAATAAATAGTTTTTTTTAGAGAGGGAAAAACAAGTCAGCACAACTGATCAATGCATTGAAAAATCTGAAAACATGTGCAGTGTATAACACCTCTGAACTTGCCCCCACCATGAAAAGGTGGGTTGAGGGTATGTTCTTATATCTCTTTATTTGAATCCTGCTTGATTGTTATAATTTTAACTCACTTTTGAATTTTTGGTTTGTAGTTCTTTTTATTTGCATTGTTGGAATCATTTTATATATTGCTTTCTTGGCTTTGCATCAATTCCTGTATATCTTTACGTGCTTCTCTTTGTTCATCACACACATTAATACTTACAGTACAGTGAAATTCCATTATGTTCACATACTGCAATTTATTTAGCTATTCACCAATTGATGGGCATCTACTTTATTTCCAGTTCTTTGTAATTATAAAAAGTATTACGATAAACATTACGGTATGGTGACTTTCTTCATATCAATGACTTCCTTTGGACAAAAGCCCAATAATGGAGTCTTGTAGCGCCAATTCAATATTTACAGCACCCACGATCCTGATAAAGACCGTGACTATAAGTATCACATGACGTTTGATCACAAAACATGTCAGACTCTTTAGATAGAGGATAAACTTGAAGGATTTATTTAAACACCAGAAAACCGAATCCCAAAACCAGTATGCTGATGTCATCATAGTACCAAAGATATTAAGAAGCCATAATAATGATGAGAGCCACAGCATCCTTTAGCCTTCCCACAAACCAATACAAGATCAATATTTACTCATGAGCCTATCTGACTCCTTTTTCTAAGCTCCTCTGTCTGCAACTCTGTGTAACTGTCAGACCCACTCCCAGCTTCTCTGTGGGCTCTGCTTCTCCTCAGCAAACTCCTCCCACCACAGGCTCCATGTGACTACATTCAGCCTATGGGGCAGGAATTGTCTTCAAAGCAGGGAAGCTTCCTGTGGGCTCTATGGGGCAGAGTTTATCTTCACAGCAGGGGAGCTCTTCAAACTCCCCCCTAGGTCTATTAAGGGGCAGGGAAGATCTTCAAATTCCCATTCCCATTACAAGTCTCTAGCTCAAAGGCTATGGATTTGAATAGCTATCATTCTGCCATTTTTGAGATTGTAACCCAGTACAGCTTTTCTCATCTGTTTATTGACTATCAGGCTACTCCATTTCTTCTAAGGGATCCTTGCCCACTGTAATTGTCACGTGACTTAAATTCGCCTATTCCCATCCATTTGAGTTTCCTGACACCCAAGATACCAATGTTTAATCTTTTCATTTTCTGTTTGACCATATCCAGTTTACTTTGGTTCATAGATCTTACAGTCTAGGTTTCTATGCAATTTTGATCTTTAGAACATCAAAATTTCCTTTTGTCACCAGACATATCCACAGCCGAGCTTCCTTTCAGTTTAGGTGACCTCTGCTCTCTCCCAGGAGACACCTTCCAACCTGAGGGTTATCATTTTAATACTGACTGTGGGGTTTTCTTGGCAAAGATACTGGAGGGGTTTGCCATTTCCTTCTCCATTGGATCACCTTTTGTCAGACTCCCTGTTATGACCTTTCCAGGAAATAGCTGATAGTTTCATTGAACTATACAAACCCTCTGCCATGACAAGGCAGTGATCCAGGATGGGTTCTTATTATTAGAGCAAGAGAAAGCAAGTATCTGCCACCAGTCTTCCCTTAAACCTGTAGTTCCATGAAAAACAAAATCAACCCTAGAGAACAGAGGCAGAACAAGTGCCTATTATTTTTTTTTAAGACCTTGGGCACTGGCGCCATTAGGTTAGAGCCATAATTGTCAAAATATCTATTTTTCAAGTAACATGCATTTTTTTCTCCCTTTCATTGAAAACAAAAATAGAAAAACAAAGTATTATAACAAATATGCCTAACAAGCAAAACAAATTAACCACATTGACTATGTCCAAAAATGCAGATCTCGTACTCTGTTCCCAATCCGTTATCTTTGTCTAGACATGAATGATATATTTCACTGGTTCCCTGGAATCGTGTTAGGGCATCACATTGATGAATGTTCTTAAGTATTTCAAAGTTGTTGTATTTATTATGTTGTTACTGTATAAATTGTCCTATTTCTCTTCATTTTGTCTTGTGTTAGGTCATGGAAATCATCTCAGGTTTCTCTGAAACTATCATTTCATTCCTTATGGCACAATAATATTCTATGATGTTCATGTGCTTTAATTTGTTCAAGCATTCCCCAATTGATGGGTGCTACTTATTTTTACAGTATTTGTGTGCATAAGCATGTATATTTTAGCAAGAGAATTTCTTTGTTGGAATTACTTAAATGTTTGGATTTACTTAATTGTACTGATGGAAATGTGAGGAAACTTAATTCTGTGATCTCTTTCATGCACTATTTATATAATTAAATCTTTAAATTAAATGACCTAGAGCTAATTCATCATTAGACTGTGAGTTCCTCGAGATCAGGAACTATCTTTTACTTTTCTTTGTATCTCCAGTACTTAGCACAGTGCTTGGTAGATAATAGGTAGCTCATAAATATTTACTTATTGGCTGATTCCATCCTCTATTACTGGAGACCAAGACTAAATTCATAGAATTTATCATATATCTGTTTTCTTTTTTTGTTTTATAGATGATCACTTAACACAATTCCACATAATCTCTTATGAAGAAATTAGATAGAAAGGCAAAAGACAGGACCATCAAGGAATTTATAATCTAATGAGGGACAAAACTTGCAAACAAAAACATAAAAACAAGTAGGATAAATGGGAAATAATTAACAGAGGGAAGGAACTAGAATTAAGAGAAAATGGGAAAGGTGGAATTTTAGCAGGGATTTAAAGGAAGAAGCCAGGAGGCAAAATACTCTGCTTGTGGGAACAGAAGGTGAAAATGCTTGGAGAAGGAAATGGAGTGTCTTGTTCAAGGAACAGTAAAGAGGCCAGTGTCATTGGATTGAACAGTGTAAGGTGGAAGAAAACTCAGAAGGGATGGGGGTAGTTAGGAAGGTTTTTAAAAGCCTAAGAAAGGAATTGATATTTGATTTGGAGGTGATAGGTACCAACTGGAGTTTACTTAGTAGTGTAATGACTTTCAGACCTGTCTTTTAGGAAAATCACTTTGGCAGCTGAATGAAGGACAAACTGGAGACATTTGAGGTAGATAGACCTGTTAGCAGGCTGTGGGGGTAGTCCTGGCATAAGGTGATGAGAGCCTGTAGCAGAGTAGTTGTAGTAACAGAGAAAATAAAGGGGCGTATTTCAGAGATGTTGCGAAGGTGAGCTATCAAGACCCTGGGAACAGATTGGATACCTGTAATTAAGGATAAAAATAAACTCTTATATAGCATATAGTATGTAGTAGATACTGTCCTAAGTGCTTTTAGACAATTATTATCTCATTTGATACTCACGACAACCTTAGGAAGTAGGTGCTACTATTATGCCCATTTTATAGATAAGGAAACTGAGACAAACAGGTTAAGTGACTACTGGGGTCACATAGTTAATAAGCATCTGGACTGGATTTGAATTCAAATCTTATTGACTCTCTCCACTACGCTCCCTACCTTGCCTGTGTTGACTCGTAAGTTGTAAGCTTGGAGGACTGAGAGAGAGGATAGTGGTGCCTTGATAGTAATAGAGAAGTTTAAGAAGGGGAAAGTGTGTGGGGAGAATGATAATGAGTTCAGTGTCAGACATACTGATTTTAAGATGTCTCTATGACATCCAGTTCAAGATGTCTAATAGACTCTTGTGATGTGAGACTAGAGATCAGCAAAAAAATTAGGGTTGGATAGATTTAAGAATTATCAGCATAAAGATGATAATTACATTCATGGAAGCTGATGAGATCACCAGCTAGCAGAAGGTACATGTCTTGTTTGTCCATGGTTCTTTGCATGCTGCTTCCTTCATTATATTGTGAACCCTTGGAGAGCAGGGACAGTTTTTCCCTTGCTTTGTATCCCAGAAGTTAGCACGGTATTTGGTACTTCTTGTTGAAGTAGGAGTTGTATTAAGTGGCACTCTGAGGTTCTGTGATTCTGTGAAATGATGACAGTTTTTATTTTATTGAATTATTTTAGGGAATAAGATGAACAATGGGTAGAATGCTCCCTCCCCCAAGTAATATATCATAAACTCTGTAAAGGAGTTATTTGCTTCAAAGAATATTATGCTACCCTTCCATCTCTGCAATTCAAATACCTGTTGTCAAGTGGCTTCTCTTTGCTTTTTGCCTCAATTTTAATGCATTTTTTAACAAACACTTGTTTCCTCAGACAAAATACTGGAGTATTTCAGAACTTCTGTGAGTGCAGGTATTTAGTTTCCTTATGATAAAAAAGTCATAAAGGTTAGCACACATGAGACAAACTCTATTTTTCCTGGTTGGACCATCTTTGTGCTTCTGTGACTTTTAAATCTCAGAAATGGTTTCCTGATAGTTGCTTGGCAACTATTGTTTTGCTTCTAGTAGCATATTTCTACCTTGATGCCCTTGTGCTTGATCTAGTCACTTAAAGCTTTTATTCCAAGTAGGGTTTGTCAAACACATTTGAAATTAGGAGACTATTAGAAAAATAGGTACAGAATTATGATTTTTAAAGTATATATTACTAGTATCATCACTTTGTTTATCCCATATCCATTTTAATCAGAGCAATTGGTTTTGGAGATGAGGTGGTAAATCCATTAAAATGAACATGTACTCTGTCAGTAATGAAGTCTAATTAAATTGTTGATAATTACTATAATTTGTAAAACAAATTTTTTTAATAAGAACAAATAAAATTATGTCAGTCCCTAAGCGCTTAAAAAAACTACTTTAAATTCCTTGCTAATTGATATATTTTTGTAGTTGGTATATGAATTACTGCCCAGCAGTCAGAGTAGAATTTGGACAATATAAAAATTGTGGATTATGTTTTGATAGAGTATTGAGGCAAAGCAGAATATACTGAAGGCTAAAAGAGAGTAAGAATGAAATTGGAAGGAATATATCAGAATCAGTATGAGCAGAATGATTTGTGGACAAACCTAGTTATTTTGTAATTCTCTACTGAATAATATTTCAGAAATGAGGAAAATAAAAACAATTGTGTCTCTCCTTTTACCCAGTGTATGTGTCTAGTTTCAAAACCTTGCACTGATAAACCTAGATTTTGCTTCGAGTTTCTTGATACTAGTAGAAATATCTTAACTTCTTTTGAATATAGTCTGATGTTGCTGAGAAAATTTGTAATTGAGATTGATACTTTTTGACCATGTGTACATATTAAATATCTTTCTAGGTATTCTAAATAAGTAAGAAATAGGTTCTTATGATTGATAGAATGACTGTGTAGTTTGTATAGGATAGTTTATTAGATGACTATGCATAGCTTTAAGAAAATCAGAAGAAGCCATGTGATGTAGTGGATAGAGAACCAGCATTGGATCCATGTCCTTTTATGACACATACTATTTGTGTGATGAAGGCTGTTATTGAACTTATCATTTCCTTAGTCAACTTGTTAAGATTGTAAATTAACTGACAGGTTGCTGATTTACAGTTGTGGAGGGAGATTCTATACTTAAGAGTTTCCTAAAAAAAAAAAATTTAGTGAGGTACCTCCTCCTCAAAAAAAAAAGGAGGAAAAAAATATATGTAAAAAATCTGAATTTATGTAACAGATAAATTCAAGTAATTATTTACCTGATACAGTAGATTCGCTTCTAGTCAGTTAACAAGCATATCTCAACTTCTTATTATGTTCCGGGTACTTTGCTGAGCATTGTGAATACAAATACGGGCTAAAAGAACCAGGCCTTGGCCTGTTGGAGCTTATATTTTAATGGAGGAAGACAACACGTCAAAGGAAACTGAAAAAGATTGAGTAGGTGAGCTACTCATGCTAGGACATGATGAGGAATGTTGGCTTCAAGTCTGGTGAGAAATGAAGTTCAGAAAACTTTCAGATTTAAACCTTTCCCCTAAAATTCCACAGTTCATTTACAACTGGATTTTGCTGAGAAAAACTAGATTTTTTATGAAACTTTTCAATAAACAAAAAGCAGAATATGCACACTTATTCTTGGAGATAATAATAGCAATAATATCATATACTTGCATATTGGTTTGTAGAGCACAAATAATATTCTCATAATGTTATATCATTTGACCCTTATAACAGCCCTATGAGATAGGTCCAGTATTATCTATGGAATTCATTTTATGCTTAAATGACTTGCTTGCCTGGGTCTTACAGCTTAAAAAAGTGATGGGGTCAAGTTTCAAACCCAAGTTTTATACGTCTAGTTCACTTTTTTATTATACTATGCTGTCTCTAAATGCTAGACTTAAATAATATGAAAGTACCTTTTAGGTAATGATAGTGTCTCAGAAGAATCATTTTATGTGTTAGGATAGAAAACATTTTTCCTCTCGAGACATGTGGCTAGATTTGCAATATGCATTCAAAAGTCTACTCCCTCATTTGTGTTAGCAATATACTATAGAATTACTATTTAAAATACAGTGAAGTCCATAAAGCACTACTCTGTACATCCTTGGTATGCTGCTTGTGATTACAGATATTGAAAGAGAATACTTATGATTATATTTCACTAAGTATTATCCTGCTATTTATTTTTAAATAATCTGCTATAGTACTATGGTATTTCATTGGTTCTATGAACTGGCTGCCAATTATAATCCATCCAATGCCATTTCATTCTGTGAAATTATTTTCCATGTGTTCTTGTAAGTTGTCTATGAGGTCTTTTTCTAGGTCTTTTAACATTATCTGTTCACATGTGTGAATGCATAATACTAAGAGATCTAGAATGCAGCATTGTGTGGGACTCTGGCAGTTTTTATTCTATACAATAAAATACACACCATAACCTCAGATGCCATAAGATCTAGTCTATTTACATTGATGCTCATATTTTAGTCATTGCCTTTGTAATCTTTGTAAACAGTATTGGAATTCAGACATAGGAAGGATCCTGACTGGCTATTCAACTTGGCTTTTTGGAGTGGTAATAGCTTCATCTTATAAAATAACTTGATCAAGGCTGATCCTGAGTTATTCAGGCTCAGAAACTAGGTATTATTTAACAGAAAGACGATGAGACTGTGAGCAATTGACAGGCCAACTCATTGCTTTGACTGTTAATTATTACACTTTTTGCAGGTATGCTAAATATCTATACTTTGTATATAAAGATGATATCCGATCCACTATGAATAATATAAAGCATTCTGAATTATTTTTCTATTGGTGCTAGATTTACACTGATTCAAATACTTTTGCTCAGTGTTTCTTCTTTACTACACTCTTACAGAATGGTTGAACATGGTTAGATGTGAGATCTTCAGTAATGAAACAGCAAAGCTAACCAACCCACAAAGCACTAAAATTATTATTTTAGTTTCCTTAGGAGAGTGTTGCAGCCAGCTGAGCTGACAAGACATAGATAATAATACATGCTTTTAAAGTTTGAAACTAAGGGCTGGGAGGCAAGATTGTGGAGTAGTGAGAAATATAGGAAAACCACCCCTGCCCAACTCCTCAAGACAAAAAAAAATATAACACTTCTTTATATAGATCTAGGAAACGTACTAGACTGAATCCTGATTGGAAAATTAAGAAAAGTGACAGTCACTTTTCCATCCCAGATTGGCATAGGGAGACAGACAGAGAAATTTGTGGATACTGGGAACAAAGAAGCCAGCCAGGTGCAGATCACTCTAGTGTAAGGAGAGGCTGGACTTTATGCCTAGATGAAATCTCAGACCCACGTTAGGACATCATACTCTTGTGCTATGGGTAGAAACTGGTACCAACAGCTTTGTCACTTACTACATGGTTCAAAATCAGAGATTCAGGGTGGACTGAGGGGGAGGGAGGAGTGACCTGCACTTAGGGTGGCTTTCCTGGGTGAGGATCAGTCATGGGCTTTAGCCTGTGTTTTGAGAGAGGGACATGTTTAAAAGCAAGCAGCAGCAGTGTGGCTCTTACTCTGGGAGCAGAGTGTAGTCTCAGTTCCAATTTCTATTCCAGTTTGAAGCCTGAGGAGGAATAATCAGGGCAGGAACCAAGGACTAAAGTAGAGCCTGTAGTTCTGTTCCTCAGAACCATCAGAGCTTCCCAGTAGCAGTCTATTGTTGCTCAGACCCATGTCTAGTCCTTGCAGAGTTCACACCATGGGGGCAGTGATCATTATTTGCCTTGGATCAGTCCACTTTGGTAACGCTGAAATCTTGAAAGTTCCTTGCCTGAGCTGCCCCTGAGACTATCTCTGAGCTATACTTAGTACTTCCAAGAGAGCAACAATAGGGCCAGCCTACACCTTTCCTCCAAAAGTGCCACAGAGTGTAGACCTAACATCAAGGCTGAAATCAGGAAGGAGGCTGGAAGAATGAACAAACAAAAGGGAATCCCAGCAATGCTCAAGACACAAACTCAGAAGAGAATGACTCCAAAATGTCTGCAAGCAGAGCCTAAGAAAAACACAACTTGAGCAAAAATTCAACTGGAATTCTGGTAAATATGAATGAAAAATTTTAAGTCAGCAGTTGTGGTTGTGGTTTTTCCTTCATTCTTGAGGAGATGATGGCATCAGGAAGATGATGAAATGACTTGCAATTGAAGTAGATTTAAGTGAGGGAGGGCTGTGCAAAGTCACCTGCCTCACTTTCTCCTCCAGAGTCATCTGGGTCCAGTGGCCAGATATCGATCAGGAAAACTAGATATGGCCCAGGATTCAGTGGGAGACCTTGGCCTTTTTAAGCTAAGGTCTTTCAGAGTTCTCACTTGGAGTGAGGCAATGCCCATTCAGTAATTAGGCCTGTTTAAGAAGTGAATCAAGGGATGATCCCTTTAAACAACAACAACAACAACTGGGAAGGGAAGACCCTCTGGGTTGCTGGCTGAAAGAGAAACATTGCTATTTCCGTTCACTCTAAGCCCTATCACCCCCTTTTCCCCCAACAAAAAACAGCTATTAAGTGGTGCTTGGGCAGGGACCTATTGTTGACCAATCAGTGAGAGCCAGAGTGAATGTGGTTTAGGCAAAGTCTTTAAGAAAGAAATCTAGCCAGTAAACCCCAAGATAACTAGGTAGGTTTCAGCCATCAAAATTTATCTTCCTTTGGACAGAACACCCTCAGGTATGAGCATGATATCCTATGTGGATCAAGGAAAGGAGAGGAGGAGCTGAGTTGCCCAGCTGGGGCCATGACACCAGAAAGATGATGACATGACTTGCAATTGAATTGGGTTTAAATGAGGGAGGGTTGTACAAGGTCGCCAGCCTCACTTTCTCTGTGTCCAGTGGCCAGGATGGCCTAAGTCTGATGTCAGGAATTGACCTGAATTTTAAATCCAGCCTCAGGTATTTACTCAGCTTTGTGATCCTAGGCATTTTGCTTAACCTCTGTCTGCTTCAGTTTCCTTAACTGTGAAATGAAGATGATAATAGCATTTACCTCACAAGGTTTCCTAGCCTGGGAGTTTTGTATACCAGTGCAACCACAGATGCGTTCCCCCTGTCAATAAAACCAGCAGAAGATAATAGTTCTTAAAGACACTGATAAATCTGGGAAGAGCTAATCTGTACATGAAATAACTGAAAAAAATTTAACCCTCCCCCCCAAATATATCAGGTATTAAATGCCCATATATTTCATGGTTTTATCTCTGTCATTTTCTTATTTATGATTCTGTAATCATTATTGACAGTAATTCTTAATTACATTGGTAAATTCTTTCCCTATCTGTGGCTCATCCTGATCTGGAAACCTGAACTTGTGTAAAGTAGATAGACTATTGATCTATCTCCTCATTTATCTTGAACTTTAATTCCCTCAACCAAATTTTTTTCTACTCTTTTTAGTTTGAAAGTCGTTCTTTTTGAGAGAGAAAATTAGAAGCAGTAGTTAGAAGAGTAGTTAAATAAGTAGTGGTTAAGCAAGATAAGTAGTTGAGCACCAAAGTGATTTTCCTGAAGTGCAGGGCCTACCGTGTTTAACCACTCCCATTCCACCTGTATGGGATACAGAGACCCCTATCTAAATCAGTTACTCAGAGATGTCTCAAGGTGAAAGTAGAAAAGTCTCTTTATTAGAATCTTGCGAGAAGCGGACGGTCCGACCACTAGAATACCCAGAGAAAGGAGGCCCTGGACAAAAGCAGAAGCATTAATTATGCTAGCTAGGTGGGCAGGGGTGGAGTTTGGGAGGGATCAGTGCTTAAAGGGACATGCACTTTTTATATCAACAACACAGGCTCATTGCCCATAATTCATTGGGAAATCCCTCTTCGTGGGGGGAGGGAGAGGTGTGGTTTTTGCCTTGACACATCACTAGGTAATTTCTGGTCAAGGATGAATGACATAAGTCCAATATGGCTGTTGGGAGGATAGGCTTGATTGTTTCAGGAGGTGCCAAGTTTGGAAGCTAGACTGATTAGGGATTCAGGAGGTCCCATCTTGGGAGGGAGTTATCTGTCTAATAATGTTGTTCAAGGTTTCTGGGTGCAGTTGGCCACTTAGAACAAAGGAGCTATGTATTTCTCTAAAAATACTTGGGTGAGGTATTCATGGGAAACTGTACACTTTGCAGACTGCTAGCTTAGGGAAAAGACTTTTAGGCTGGGGGTAGGGGAGAGGCAGAGTTAATGCCTCTATGGCTGGGGGAAAGTGTGACTTTTGCAATTTAATTGCACAGGCTTGTTACAAACTGATGTTACATACGTAGGTACCCAAACACAAGTAAGATTTTACAAACTGAGGTTGTAGACAAAAGCATCCCAGACTTCATCATTCCCCCGCTTAACAGATAAGACACAAATTCATTTGGGGACAAGGGACAAAGGTCTCAGCTTCTCGAGCTGCTTCATGCTGAGATAAGGTCGTAGAGCTGTCCCTGCCTACAGGGGTCCATCATTCAAGGAGATGGGGGAGGCTGCGGCCAATGTCTGGAACTTAGCAGACACCAGATCCAAAGGGTGTTGGATAATTACTTCGGGCAGTGGTTGGTATTCAGCCTGAGCCGTCATCTGCAAGTGGAGGTTGCTGAGCCTAGAAGATACAAATCTAGCAAGGAGAGTAAACAAACAAGAGCCTAAAGCAAATAGGAAAATGACCAGAAGTAGAGTGAGCATGGGCTGGTATAATCTATTACTCAGACTATTTAACTGTCCTTAATATTTCTACATACTACATAGACTAGGTACCTCATAAGATATTCTTCACTAACATAACTGTAGACCTTAGACAAAAGAGATTTATGACTTAATTCTCACAACTGAATAGCAGACATATATCCTTGTTTCACAAAGCTTGTCTATCCTCTGATTATATTCACTTTGGAAGAAAGAGATACTTCAGAAATTGAATCTTTTACATACGCTCAGTTACAAATGTTAACTTTTGCTTAGTTCATGGAATAACTACAAATTCATATTGAAACAGCAAGAACTGTTCTGCTTTACAACTCATTACATCAATTTAGCAATACTCAATTGAAAACTTTGTAAACCTTCAGAAATTGTCACATAAGACTTTTCTAACAGTAAGGGGGATCAAGGTAACATAATGAGAACATAGAATAATAAGCTAGAGCTATAGCAGTTCCAGTGCAGGCCTAGTCTGGATTCTTGGAGAAGCCATCTGCATCTGATGTCATCTTTCAGGTCCCTCGGCTCAGATGTTCACTCAGGAGCAGGGATATTCACAAGCTGGGTAGTCAGTCAGGCCTGACGGGCTCACAGAAACATAATTTAATACCAAAGGTGCATAGAAATGGTTCAGTTTCCTAGCCACACAAGGCTAGGTTTACACAGTCACAAAAAGTTCAGTTTTCTAGCCACACAGGGCTAGGCACAAACATTACAATAAAGTTTCACAAACAGTTACAACATTGCATCAAAAATCCAAACTTTTGATCATATCAAACATGCTCAAGTTTTGAGTTTCCATAGAGAAATCTTTGAAAGCCAATCTTATACACACCTATATATATATTTCTTAGAAGAATCAATCTGATCCTGTTGCTTTACTCAAAATTTTAGAATCAAGTTACAAATCTTTCTGCTTTCTAAAAATACTTCCACACACACTCTCAACATACTTAAACCTTTCAGAAATTGATATCAACTATCTGGAGACAGGAAGGGCTTGGATAAACTCTCATTTGTCCCCAAACCTTCTTATCTGTCTTTCTTATTTCCCATCAAACCTATATCTGTTTTTCCAAATTCCTCAAAACCATTATTCAGTCCAGCCTTCCTTTATATTTGTTAACCACAAAACAAGATGTTTCATATCTTTTACTGACTACTTGCTCTGATCATTGAAACTTGCTATAGAAGGAAAAAACAGGGACATATGACATTCCAAATATGACAGGATAAAACATCCTTGGCTCTGTTTAAATTCAGGTAAAGTCACAGATATCCATCCATGTAGTATCGGTACCACCTCACAGCTAGACTCAGGAATAGGTGGGAAACATTCCTTTTCAAAGGAGTTTCATGGGTAAATGGCCAGAGAGATCCCATCCCAGCTGAGGCTAGGATTGTCCCTTCGGCTTTTACCAGATGTAGACTTCGATCAGTATTTAACAGCATAGGATCACATTCCCTCTGAGTAGCTTGTGGCATTTGATGCAAGCACTGATTTATGCAGGCAACCATACCCAAATTCAAACTCCAAACAAAATTTAGTTATGGTCCCAAATGCCTTTTTCCTGAGACAACAAGTTTCACTAATCACAGCTTAGAGCCAGTTTTTTTTTTTAATTTTTGATTCCTTACGGCACTGAGGCCTAAGGCTTTATATACTTCAGCAAATGAGAGACCACACTTCATCCTACACACACCCCCAACTCTATTGTCTTTATGACGAAATACAAAATGCTGTGCTTGGGCATTCGAAGCCCTTCATAACCTAAGCCCCTACTACCTTTTCATTCTTCTAATGAGATAGTTTGTTTTCTTTTTTTTTCCTTCTTCTTTTGATTTTGTTTGGCTGATTCTTGATGCCTCATAGAGTCATAAGCTTCAATTTGACTGATTCTAATTTTTAGTGGATTGTTTTCCTTGGTTAATTTTTGAAACTCCTTTTCCATATGTTCAGATTTGGTTTTTAGGGAGTTATTTTCTCCAGCTAGATTTTGAACGTCCTTTCCCATTTCACAAATTTTACTTTTTAAGGAGCTGTTTTCTTCAGTTAAATTTTTTCCATTTTGGCAATTGTGATTTTAAACTAATTGGTCAATTTATCTTCTACCTCCCTAATTTGGCTTTTAAAATCCTTCTTGAGCTCTTCCAAGAATGCTTTTTGGGCTTGAGATGATTTCATATTTCCTTTTGAAGTTTTGGATGTGGGTATAGAGTTAATGCTGTACTTTTCTGAATTTGGTTCTTCTCACTCTGTATAATAGGATGCAATAGACCTTGTTTTTCCAATTTGTTTTTCCCCCATTGTGATTGCCTATTTCCTGGCTTTTAAAGTGAATCTCTGCTTCTGGAGTATGGAGGACTTTGACCTATGCTTCTTATACTGGGAGCTAGGGACCTGGTTATTGGCTTTGTGTGCTGGGACTCTGAGTACCTAGACTGAGGCCAAGGCCAGGATCTTCTACTGGTCAGCTGAGATGGGGCTTATTGGGACACTTCTTGCCCTTCACTTTAGCCTCAGCACAGCCACAGCCACACCCTTCCTCTCGGACTCCCAAGCCTGCTGCTGATTTCCACTATTTTAGAATTTTACACTGGGACAATATTCTTTGGGCTTTCAGGGCCAGAGAGGAGGATTAGAGCAGCTAGGATTTATTCCGCCATCTCCCAGAAGTTCAGGTAGGTGACTTTTAAACATCCAGGCTATGGGTTGATAGCTCCAGTAGTAGCTGTTGATGCTGCCCAAGGCCCTGTGCTTGTGTCTTATAGAGTTCTCCACCTTGGATTCTGCCAACAACAAGCTCAGATGTCAGTTCCTCCACCTGTCTGGCTCCCCTTCTCCTTAGGAACAGTTCTACACCCTTTGTCAGTAGGAAGTAGTTACTGAAGAAGAGACTACTGTCTATTTTCCCAAAAGATTTCTCTTATCAATAATTAGAGGGGGAAATGATGAGTCTGACTTCTGCCCAGCAACAATGAAAGCCTTGCCTAGATCTAAATCTGCCCAGTAATAGGAGGCTCTGCCTGGTAACAAGACATACCTGCTTCCCTTTTCTTGTCTCCCCTTCCCTGTGGTTAAAAGTGCCCAACACACCTGCTTTTTCCTTCCTTGTGGTTAACTGTCCACATAGGAGCACACCGCACTTCTGACTGAGTGCCCAAGATTTGTGTATAAAGAGTAAGCGCCTGTCCTTCTCCGGGCTGGTGGTGCTCCTAAGGACTAGCCTGCTTATTTTGCATCAATAAAGTCCTCTTGACTAGGAGAATATCTGCCTCTTGAATTCTTTCCAGATGATCCAACTCCTGTACCTCATCTTCGTCTTCAATTCCTTATGATGAAGCTTCTTTTATATACAGGTGTAATTAAAAACACAAATATTTGACTTGAAGTCTTTTCCTTATAGTTATCTTGGTGGAATTGTGGTATTCAGTTGGTGTTTTCTCTAACTTTGGGGGGAGAGGGAACAAATATTTTATAACCCTACATTGTGCCAGACCCTTTACAAATATTATTAGGGACATTACAGATATTATTTAATTTGATCCTCACTTTAAATCTATGAGGTAGATCTATTATTATCCCAATTTTGCAGATGAGGAAATGGAAGCAGACGGAGGTTAAATGACTTGCCCAGGGTCATACAGCTAGAAAATATCTGCGTCTCAATTTAAACTCAAGTCCTCCTGACTCCAGGTCCAGCACTCTATCTGCTGCACCACTTAGCTACCTCTGAGCAATACTTTTGGGCCTTGTAACTATATTTTAAATAAATCAGATACAAGTTCTTAATTAGTTCTTATACAGAAAGAGTCAGGAAACTCATACTAGTGAGAAACTAGAGCTTGTTTTCTGAATTTTATCCACAATCATTGTTTACTCATGACCATATATAATTGCGTTATATGCTTCCTCCCACCAATCTTAGATTTTTATACCTGGACATATTTCATTTGTCTGATTTTACTGAATAGAATACTGGTGTTACTATATAAATGGTGATCATTTTGATCCTCGGACTCGCATATAAAATATGAGACTCTTTCTCTGCCCGTTGTCATTCTTCTCTGTAGGAGGATTATTCTGACTGGGTGAAGCTGTTTTTCTCTGTTGCAAATTGGCTTGGGCTCCTGCTGTGAGAGAAGAATATTACCAGTCAGATCTGGTCTGCAGCTTGCTACTCCAGATCTGCCACAGACTAACCTTTCTATTTTGGGGGAAATTAATGAAGTAAAGTATTTTTAAAATTAAATATATGGTTTTCCTGTATCCATGTTTATTTTTCATCAACTTAATATTGGAAATAATCAACGTAGCTTCCTCTAAGAACAATTTAATACCTAATTTGTTTATGTAAATCATTACGTAAATAATGTTTGACAAATCTCTATTAATAGGCCTATAAATGAAATTAAATATTTAAATTTTGAATGTTTGAGCTACATCTAAGTGATTCAGAATTCATGGTCTGCTTCAGATTCCAGCTACTGACTTACTCATTATGTATTATTTGTGTCAATCTTGTTGACAGGCCTTTTGAAAGGACAGTATTCCTATGAAAGTAGAAATACCTCTTCTTCCTAAGGAGTGGGTGGCAGATGTAGATGCATCCTAAACAATGAAGTCTGTCTAGAGAAGGAAGGGGGTTGGGGAAAAGCCGTGGTTATCACTGTCAGACTTTAGTATTTATGAAAATTTTATATAAGGTTTATAGTATTTATGAAAATGATATTTGCTATTTTTCATAAAAAAGAATACTGTTTTCTAGGACACAAAGGACACTCCTGTAGTATTGGAAAAAGGTTTTTAATAGAGAAATTACAGAGTAAATTCAGATTTAGTAGTAGTAATTATAGTTTCTTTGAACTGGAAGGTATTTTAGAAATCATTTAAGCTAGTCCCTTTCATTTTACCTCTCTGAAGCCAAGAAAAGTTAAGCGATTGCCTCAAGGTCCAAGGCTAGTTAATGACAGAGCTGGGAGCAGAATACAAGCCTCCTATCTCAAAGTACAGCATTGTTTTAGTTGCACCTTTCTCACCTTTATGTCTACCCTTTGCATCATTTTTATTAAAAAGTAGGGAGAAAATTTTTAATGGATTGAGGTATTATATTCAAATATTTTTGTGATTCCTATAGAAACTTTAGGTTTTTTTTTCAAATATGTGTGTGTGTATATCTATATCTTTATAAATATACATATATATATAATATGTGTATATGTGTATGTACACACACACATGCATGCATTTTCAACTAGGAGAAATCCCCTTTCTATCCTCTCTCTATCCCCTTAATCCAGGCCTGCACAACATATAGCCTGCAGGCTGCTTATGACCTGCCAAAGGATTTCAGAGGTCCCACAAAACATGTAGAAGATGTAAAAGAAGGTAAAGATACAATGAGCACTTTGGCCATGCCCCGCTTAACCCACCTTCCACTGGTCACTGTTGTGCACAGCATGTAACTTGGCTGGTGGGTTGCCATGGGACACTTTCTCCTGTTTGTCACATGACCTGTGACAACCAACCATCATCAGTCTTTCTCTAGTATGAGAGGAGCAAGAGCTGTATCTTTTTGTTGTGTTTCCAGTTGTTCCTGGTGTTAAACAGGGGCAAAGTAAGTGCAGGCATGTGCCAGTGCAGGGGAATGTGTGCAATGAGCCAAAACAGTGCTTCTTCCCTTCCCTTCCCTTCCCTGCTGGGTGGCCGCCCTCCAAGTTACTGCCTCCCTTCATCTATTCTCTCTTTTATTCCCCACCTTTCCCTTTCCCTCCTGTTCACTTGTTGGGTAGACATAGCAAAGAGGCAAGTTTAGACTCGAGGTAAAAACGTTTTCCTTAACCATTAGAACTGTCCCAAATAGACTGTGTTGGGAGGTAGTGGGTGCCCTTTCATTGGAAATCTTCAAGGATAGTGGAATTTCTTAGGGACCCTAGAAGGTCATCAATCACTTATCTGGGTTTTTGAGGTCAAGGTTGCATAATAGCTGTAAAGAGTCAATTAAGAGTGAAGCAAGTTGTTGTTTATTCTAGCTGGCCAGGGCACATTACAAGATGGATAGTATCTACTCAAGCATGACATATGAGGCTCCTCATATATAGATTTTGAGGGCAGCATTCATAAGCAAAATATTCAACATAACATCGGGTGAAGCAAAAAAAGAAAGATGACTTCATAAAATACACGTAGTTATATAAAAAGAATAATATATTAGAGAAAAATGTATATTCTTAGCTATAGGAAATAGATAAGAGTTATTTGAGTGTAACTGGTCTCAAATCTGTTGGCTGCTTGGACTAGGCAGGTAGGAGAACTTTCTTAGGACTTTGGAATCTTTCACTATTAGTAGCTAAGTTTTATGATTCCAGGAACTGACACTGAAGGACACCAGCTGTTGCAGCCATGTCCTTTAGCTCACAATAAAATAGCTGAAGTGAGTGTCTGGGGTTCATTTGGGAGTTTGAAGGAGCCTTTGTCCATTTCTATGCAAGCAAAAGCTAGACATCCACTTTTGAAAACATTTTAGAAGGAATTTTTGAAAAGTGCAGGTTATCCTAGGAGGCAGCTGAGCTCTTTTCTAATTTTGAAATGCTGTGATTCTGATTCCAGCACAGCATTTCACAAAGTCTTTCAAGCTATTCTTGAAGACAAAATGGAGAAATGTTTAGAAAATGAAACCAATTAGGTGAATTTGGAACTGGTTCAGTGACTAGACCCAAAGAATAGTGATTAATGGATCAGCTTGGAGAGAAGCCTCTAGTGGAGAACCCTAAGGACAAATCCTTAGTGCTTTACCATTAAACTTAAATGAATTGATGGTATGCTTGTCAAGGCAGCATTTACTTTAGTCTGAGAGGGAGAATGAACATATTGCACAACAGAAAAAAGATGCAAAAAGATCCCAGTAGCATAGGACAATGAGCTGATAAAATAAGATGAAATTTAATAGGGATAAATGTTAAGTCTACAGTTGACACAAACAGCAACAAAAACCTTTTGTTGTTTCTGTACAAGTAAAGTATGAGAGTTTATGGGCCAGACATCAACAGTGTGCAGAATATTCAGGGGTTGTAAGATCGATATGAGTCAGCAGTTTTACACGGCAGCCCGACAAGCTGATTTTTTAGGTCGTGTTATAGAAATGCAGTGTCCATAAGGGCAGCATAGGACAGAGGATAGAGTGCTGACTTGGATTCCACTCTCGTTCTTGACATATATGGGTATGCAACCAACAATTTATTTTATTTCTAATTGCTCTTAGACAATTCTCTAATACTTTTAAGTTGCAGAGAAGTACTGAGAGTTCTCTATACTGGTGAAATCGCAAGTCCAGCTCGTCTTTATCCATATCCTTATTTCTATAATCTCCAGAATAAAGGAGATAAAACCCTGTGGTATATTGCCATGGTCATACCATATCTAGAGTATTGTCATTAGTCCTGGACACCAGATTTTTGGAAGGTTATAGATAGACAAAGTGTAAGAGTTCCAGATCAGAATGATCAGGATGATAAAAGGACTAGAGACCATGCTATAAAAGGATAATTTGAGCTTGGTTGGAGATGAGGGCAGGGAGCACGATAGCTGTCTAACAGCATTTGAAAAAGAAGGGTGGAAGGTTGGGATATTGACTGGAAGTTGCAGGGAAGTCAGTACTGACTCCACGTAAGGAAAAAAAATAGGTAACATTAGATTCTTTGGGAGGTTGTCAGCTCTTATACAGATGAGAGGACAGAAGGGAGAAGACTTGTGACTTCATTAGAGGTCATTAGAGTTCCCAGTAAAGAAACATTTACCATCAACAAATACCCTACAACCTAAAGGTTTAAGAAGTTGTCTGGAACCATCAGAAGAGCAAGAGGTTTGTCAAGAATGTAATGGTAATGGGAATTTGAAGATCTTCCCTCACCCTTAATAAGCCTAGGGGAATTTGAAGATCTTCCCTGCCCCAATAGGCCAAATGTAACCACATGGAACGTGTGGTGGGAGGAGCTTGCTGAAGGGTGCAGCAGAGCCCACAGGAAGCTGGGAGTCAGAGAAGTTAGAGCTGGAGGGAGGTAAGGACATACCCAAGGAGACAGGCTTGTGAGTGTTTGTTTGTGGGAAGGCTAAAAGATGCTGTGACTCCCTACAGGATCTATCTATCTATATGCCCAGTGCAATAGTGTATTAACTTCTTTATTGCTATGATGGATGTGGTTTCCTGGTGTTGAGATTTGGCTTTCTGGTGTCTGAATAAATGTTTTGCTTCTGTCTTCTATATGAAGAGTCTATTATATTGTGCAATTGACAACTATGCGGGCATATTCATAGTTGTGATCAGTGCTGTGAATACTGGGTTGGCACTACCAAGAGTCACATAGTCTGCCTCATTCAAAGGCTGGTTTTCTAGCCTTTATGTCATGCTATCTTCCTTACTGATATTCTAGTATTAATGATTCCAGTATTATAGTAAGTTTTTCATATTAATAGTATACTATCCATAGTAATCTCTGGCATGACTATTAGATCTTTTTTTCTGCCATAATGTGTTCTAGTCAGTGTTCCCCCCATTTTCTATCTCTATGGTATGACATAGGTTCTTAACTTTTGTGACTTCAACTTGGAATATCCCTCTGCAATGCCCACCCTTTCTCCCACTGGTGAGTTCTTCCTAAGGCCTCCATTTGTGGAGAGGATCAAGCCAGTCTTCATCCCTCTCATGTCCATACACTAGGTATCTTCATGACCACCCTCTACCCTCTTTCCTTCTTTCAGCTCATTTTTTCTTGATGTATGGTTGTCCCTCATTAGAATATAAACTCCTTGAAGGCAGCAACTATCTTTCCATTTGTTGATGTTTGTAACCACAATGCTGGCACATAGTAAAGGATTTGACAAATGCTTGTTTCCTTCTTTCCTTAAGGGTATTGATTTACACTAGTCTTGTTTTTGATTGTTGTCTCAAATCCAAAAATCACTGTAAATCTTATTCTTATCTTTAATGGTTTTACTTCTCAACTAAAATTTTACTCAGACACTTCAGTTTACAGGCTTACTTCATTTTACTGCACTTCGCTTTACTGCACAACACAGATATTGTATTTTGTACAAACGGAAGGTTTTTATGGCAACTCTGCATCCAGCAAGTCTATCGGTGCCATTTTTCCAACAGCATTTGCTCACATCATATCTCTGTCTCACATTTTGGTAATTCTCACAATATTTCAAAATTTTCATTATTACATCTGTTAGAGTGATCTGTAATGAATGATCTTTGATGTTATTATTATAATTTTTGGGGGCACCAGGAACCTCACCCATATAAGATAGTGAACTTAATAAATAAACATATGGTATGTTCTGACTGTTCTACAGACCAGTCATTCCCCATCTTGCTCCCTCTTCTCAGGCTTCCCTATTCCCTGAGACACAACAATATTGAAATTAGGCCAATTAATACTTACAATGGCCTCTAAATGTTTAAATGAAAGGAAGAGTCTACAGATGTGGCAAACTTCACTGCTGTCTACTTTAAGGAACTGCCACATCCACCCCAACCTTCATCAGCCACCACCCTGATCAGTCAGCAGCCATCAAGATCAAGGCAAGACCCTCCTTCAGCAAAAAGATTACAACTCACTAAAGGTTCAGATGATGGCTAGTATTTTTTAGCAATAAGGAATTTTTTAAATTAAGTATGTGCATTTTTTTAGACAATAGTGCTGCACACTTAATAGACTACATTTAGTGTAAACATAACTTTTATATGCTCTGGGAAACAAAAAAAATCGTGAGACTCACTTTATTACAATATTTGCTTTATTGTGGTGTCCTGCAACGGAATCCAGAGCATCTCTAAGGTCAGCCTATAGTATGATTATAATTTTCTTTTTCTTGAAGGCTATGCCAATGAATTCAAACTCTGCTAGGTCCAACCCAAATTGAAACTAGCTGAAAGCAGAGACTGTTTCATTCGTTGTAACTGTATCCCCAGAGCCCTGCACTGTGGCTGGTATATATAATATGAGCTTAATAAATGCTTGTTGGTTGATTTAATGATTAAAGGAAATTAAACTGGTATTATCAAATTTCCTCTTAACATCTCAGAGTCACTACCTCTGGGTCTTTTGGATAGTTATAAATACGAATTCTTTCATTATTTCTTAAAGTGTTTTCCCCAACATCAAAAATAAGGGCATAATGTTCAAAATATGTCTTTTACTTTTCCATATCAACTTATGGTAAAAGATAAGATACACAAGTTTAAAAATGGGCTCGTCTAGCAGAGTTTATAGAAATTTTACAAAAGGAGGACCCTTGTGAGTCATGGAATGGGAGGCTGGGAAGCCTTACCTAGAACAATGCCTATAGTCGGAAAGGCTTATGGCCTATCAATCAATTAGCAAGTATTTATAAAACACCTACTATATATCAGGTACTATGTTAGATTCTGGAGATACAAATGCAAAAATGAAATAGTACTTGCTCTCAAGGAGCAAACTTTCTATCCAACATGTACACATACAACCATATCAAGAATAATATAAAATTGATACAATCTAGTTAAATATGACACAGTTGGGGAAAGTGGGCATTATCAGCTAAGGAGATCAGGAAAGGCACTGCATAAGCACCTAACTGTCAAACTCATGGTCTGCAAAACCCCCAAATGTAGCCTAAACCAGATTAAAACATAACTGAGAAATGTTTAACAAAATAAATAAAAACATAATAAAACATGAATGACGGAAATTTATGGTCTTCTAAGTTAATATGTGGCCTGTGTGGATCTGATTTTATTTGAGTTTGACATTACTAGCAACAGAGTTTATATACCCAAAAAGAATCTACAGAATTAAATTGTTGAACTAACTTAGAACTCAAAGCATGTGATCTCTCTTAACAATGCAAAATTAGAATCCATTTGAATTGGGAAAAAGCCATTAACATGACTATACTTTACTAATCTTTTCAAACATTATTGGAATTTATGCTAAGTCAGTCTGAGTGACCCCATTGCTTCTATTCCTAGTCTTGCCTGTCTTCCCAGTACGCCTGTGGCAGTCTATGGGGAAAAGGGTACTTTGATTCCATCCTCTTGTCCTCTGTAATAACTACTTATGGTGGGCACGTAGCAGCTAGAGCTTTCTTATCTCTTCTTATCTCTCATCTCACTTCCCTAAGAGGAGGTGGTAAGGGAGATCTGAGAGATTCTCTGATCTCCTTTCAGAACTGTGCACCAATCAGGATTATCTTTCCCTTATTACAAAATTTGTCTAAAAAAAACAGCATGAGGACTGAACTTGTTGTCGGGCTGTCCTCAATGCCTTGTGGCCCAGAGGTGCTTAATAAACTCCTTTTAACTTTCTCTACCAGAGTTTCTTTCATTATGGAGGGCAAGGCCCAAAGAAAGATTTTCTTTTAACGTCAATTCAATTTTATTGCTAAAGATTAAACAGCAAGTGATAAATGGGAAACACAATGTCCCTAAATAGACAATGAAGCTCAACATTTTAATCTTCACATTTGGAAGAAGGAAAAATATGACCCAACAAAAAGGTACGAAAGGCATTAAAAAAACTACACTATAATCCAAATCATTAGTATCGAATAACAGAATCTGATAACAATCCAAGTGTGAATTATAATCTAAGAACTACTGCTAAAAATAAGCAACAAATAGTCTACAGTGATTCCTTTTATTTTCTGCGGGGAAGTTATCGGTGCTTCTCAGTCACCATTCTTAAACATTCTGCCCAGTGAGTTATCGTAAGCAGGTAATCATTTACTACATTTGTGCACTAGGCACCATTAAAACTGCCTATTGAATTCCCTGCCTCCATCCGAGTCCCACCTACCGAAACTCTGCAGAATACTTGAGTTGAAACTTAAATGCTGTTTCTTATTTGCTCTTATGTGACTCTCAAATAGAGATGCAGGGAGGCCCTTCACAGACCAATGGAAAAGTAGGAGATTTAGCTCTTGCTTCCTCTCAGGAAGAGCTTATTTAAAAGGTTCTCACCAATACACAAGAATCAGGTAAGCACCTTGTTGTCCTGTGAAGATTAAAAGGATAACTTTCAAATACAGATACTACCAAGGGCATCAAGGTGGATAGAGTACCAAACCTGGAATCAGGGAGACTCAACTCTCAGAGTTCAAATCTATCCTTAGTCATTTACTAGCTGTGAAACCCTGGGCAAGTCATTTTATCCTGTTTGCTCAGTTACCTCATCTGTAAAATGAGCTGGAGAAGAAAATGGCACTACTCCAGTATCTTTGCCAAGAGAACCCCAAATGGGGTCACAAAGAGTTGGACACAACTGAAACAAATGAACAACACGGATACTACCAAAGAGCCATATAAAATTATCATCCCATACCCTGAAGAAAAAAGGAGTGAAAAGGCATACATTTCCAGAATACATTTAAAACAATTTCAGAAAATTCAGTGAGTTTCACAAACATGCATCAATGAGGGATAATAGCATATTATTGTTAGTAGTAGAAGTAATGTTAGTATTCTGCAAAAATTGCTTAAATAAAAACTTTTATAGCTCTATACAATCTTACATGTTTAAAAAAAATTCTCATATGATCAAATGTGTCATTATTAGTACAAAATAAAATTATGTAATTTGTACTAAAATTTCCTTATTCTCTATCATAGATACATTTATGAATAGCTCAAAGGACTAGAATACCAACTATCATGTCAACAGTGTGTTGTATAGAACCTTAAATATACTGAAGTTTTCCTTTAGGCTCATCATCACCTCTGTCAAATTTTCCAACTTTAACTATTACATTCAGGAATACAGCACTGGACAAAGCAGAACTTACCTTCTACGTCAAAATTTTGGTGAGTTTTTAATACTGAAGAAGTGGAGAAATAGAATGAGAGATGGAAATGATGGAAGAGGAAGGAAGAAATTTATCCTCTGAGGCCATCACACTATTCACTTGTTAGGTTCTTATCAAGTCACAGCGTATGGAAAGTCTAAGTTCTGAAGGAAGAAGTAAGTAGCAGCACCAATGAAGAGGGGAGAGTAAAAATGGGAAAAGAATAAGAAAGAAAGCATTTACTAAGTTCATACTATGAGCCAGACCCTGTGCTAAGTGCTTTACAAATTTATCCATTTGATCCTCAGAGTAACTCCAGGAGATAGGTGCTATTGTTATACCCATTTTACAGTTGAGATGACTGTGGCAAGTAGTAGTTAGGTCACTTACCTAGGGTCACACAGCTTCAATGTGTAACTGAATTGGAAATTAGTTCTTTCTGGCTCTAGGCCCAGCTCTTGATCCATTGAGCAATACAACTGCTTAAAGGGGTAAAAAGCTCAGCTTTGATTAGCCCTGCTAGGTAGCAGTGACTAAACTCATCAGAACATAATGTAGTCACAGATTCAGCCAAAATAGCAGCGTGGCCAGTGTTAACTATAAAGAATCTTATTAAACCCAGCAAAAAAAAAATCTGTTTAAAGAGTATCTCCAAATAAAAAGCCTGTCACTATAAGAACATTCAAAGTTGTAACATATAATTTCAGTTAAATTATCCTAGCTATTTATTCATGCTGGAAAGGCAATGCAGTATAGTAGGGAAAGTCGTAAACTTGGAATCACAAGCCCAAAGTCTGTGTCTTGACTTTGTCTATACGATGCTTACTGCCTGGGTGATCTTGGGCAAGTGACTTCACATCTCAGTCTCAGTTTCCTTATCTATAAAACGAGAAGGTTAGAGATCTCTACTACTCACATACAAATGTCCTAATATACTTGAAGAAAACAAAATTTGCTATGTTTTTATTTATGTCCCTACTTTACTTACACTATAAATTCCTTGAAAACAAGATCTCTCCCATTTTCATTTAGCATTTCTTGTATTCCCCCAATATCTAGTAGTACCTACCCCTTCTGGAAAATTTTAGTAGAAGACTTGAGAATCCTAAAAGAAAATTAATACAAGGCTAACATGTTTAAATAATTAAGCTTAAATATCTTACATTACTTTTCAAAACATATCAGGATTGTAATGCATAAATCTCTAAGAACTCATTTAAAAATTGCCCTGGCTCTAAGGTACTTCATTTTCCAAATGCAAAACTCAAAACAGGAAACAAATATCTGCACAAAAACCTTTTTCATCGTCTAAAAAAATCATCTTCCTCTCTCCCTTTCTCCTTGTTTCTGAATTATATTCCTGATCCTTTAGGAAGGTAAAGGAGTACTTTATGTCCTAACATTGGATAACACAGTCAGAATCCACAAAGACTTGACTCAGGATATAAAGGGGGTCACATCTAGTCACTCAGGTCAACATGATAAAATCTGGGACCAGTATCAACCTAACTAATCTATGTAATTATGTCAGTAGCCTACCCAATACCAACCTAATGAGCTAGTTGACTAATTTCTCTTCTGGTTTGAACTATACTAAAAGACAAGATTAAGAAAAATAATGAGGATGCATAGAACTACAGAATTTTGGCACTGTAAAGGATCTCAGAGATTATCTAAGATGGGCTCTTCACAATATCCCTAATAAAGTATAATGCAGACTGTTTGAAGACCTCTAATAGTATTTGTTCATTAGGTAATCTTTTTTAGTACTTGGTATATTTTGAATTTTTAGTTTTTAAAAATAAATTCATGCATTTAATTTTCTCCTTTATTTTGTTAGTGTATGTTTTTAGGGATATAATTTTCTTCCTGAGGACTGCTTTAGTTGCATTCCTGAAATTTCAGTATATTGCTTTATTATTATCATTGACTTTAACATAGTTATTAATTATTTCTAGGATTTGTTCTTTGGCTCATTTATTACTTAGGATTTCTTTATTAAGTCTTAAATTGTATGATGAGCTTGGAAAACAAACTGAAGACAATTAAGAGAGTAAGAAGAAAGTAAATGGAAGAACTGATTGAGGAGAGTCTTCTCAAGAAGTTCAGCTGGGACATGGAGAAGAAATATAGGAGAATAGCTAACAGGGATGGATGAATCAAGGGAGAATTATTTTTTTTTTGAGGGTGAGTGGGATGTGGGTATGTTTGTAGAGAGTAGGTAACTAGCCAGTAGATAGTGAGTGATTAAAGATAAGGGAAAGTGTGTGGATCTTAGAGACGAGATGGGATGGCATTTTGTATCTTGTGCATGTAGAGGGATTTGTCTTGGCAAATGTAGAAAGAGTGAGAGAAAATGGTAACGAAAAGCACATGAGTGTCATGAGATGGAGAGGAGGATGGCGGAGAGCTTTCAGTGAACGGCCTCACTGTGAGACCGAGCTCCTGATCGGAGTGGTGCGGGGCGGGAGAGAGCTGTGGCGAGTTTGAGGAGGAACGAAGGTGTGGACAATCTGCTGTGTTGATCAGAGAGGTGTACCAGAATTTCCTTTCTGAAGTGAGGGCCCAGTTGAGATCATGTAACGAACACGTGTAGTGAACTTAGCACTGTTTTGTTATTTTCTCCAGCTTTGTTCAGGATTGGGTGAATAGGAAAGAAGGCAGCTGATGATGGGAGTGACACAAGGCTTGAGACTTGACAGAGAAGATTGATGTTAGGGTGAGGGGACAACAGAATTATGAGAAGACAGTGTAGAATTCAGTTAGTTCTTCCAGGAGTCAAGATGGGGAAGGAAGCAGACTGTAACTGGTGCGGAGTGGCTAGGTAATGGCCTAGGAGAGAACTGAGGGGTTGAAAGATTGGAAAGTCGTGATGAGGATGAATGATAGCATTATGTGATTCAAGGCAGAGGGGGAGGTGGAATGGTCACTGATGATGATCAGACAATAGAGTATCAGAGTTCATGGACATGGAAGTGTAACACTTGTGAGTAATGTAAAAGAAACTCTCTATGTGAAGCTGAGATAGAGTAAGTCAAAAGAAAGGACTAAGTTGAGGAATCTGGGAAGTTAGCCTGTTCAGGGGAATTTAAGAATTTATGTTGAAGTCCCTTTACACAAGGGCAGGAGTTGGGGAAGAGACACTGTGAGCCAGGCACTGAACTCATTATGGAAGGAAGGAAAGTGTCCTGGAGGTCAGTAGGCAACAGCCACCAGAATCTTGATTGTGTGATAAATATGTATTGAATAAACTTCAAAGGAGTAAAGGACACAGAGTGATTGTGGTAGAGGGGAGTCTCGAAGTGGCAATGGGAGTAAGAAGCAACCCAACTCCCCCTCATAGTCTCTGTTCTCGTAGACCTTAAATTCTGTTTGGGGGAAATAATAGATACTTAGAAAATTAAATACAAAATTTAGGCATAACCATTTTTGAGAGCACTAATGGCTAGTCAATTGAAATATAGATTTTTTGTAGGTGGTGACTTTTGAGATTATTTTTGGAGCAAGCTAGTGATTCAGAGAGGCAGAGGTGAGGAAGGAGTGCATTTCAGGCACCAGGCACAGATGGATGCTAAGAAATGGAACTGGGAGATTGAATATTGGGAACAACAAGAAGAGTAGTTCAGATGAAGCACAAAGTGTATAACAGATGGTAACTGAGATATTTTCATTGGTTAATCTAGCATAGGGAATGCAGAAGAATGTCTTAATGAGTGCCTAAATGCGTATGAAGAATTGTTAAATGTTTAAGTTTTGTTTTGTTTTTGGAGGCAAGGCATTTGGACTTAAGTGACTTGCCCAAGGTCGCACAGCCAGTAAGTGTCAAGTGTCTGAGGTCGAATTTGAACTCAGTTCCTGTTGACTCTACCACAGCTCTATTTGCTGTGCCACCTACCTGACCCAGAATTGTTAAATGGATATGGATCATTTGTTCTTTCTCAGGCGAGAAGACCAAAGAAGAGAAAACGGGCTTATAAATTATGCTAAGTAATGTTAGTTAAGAAAGAATTTAGGAAAGGTCCAAGGAAGAATTTAGATTGTCAAGATGATTTAAAGACTAGAACGGTCTACCAATAGGGTTGTTAAATTTTGATTTTCAGAGGTTTGTTTTTTTTTTAATAATAGTGATTGGAAACCATTTGTTTGATTGAGATAGGTGATTATTCTACATTGCTCCAAGGAATTTAACTTGACATCTTATTGAGATCTCTTCTGGTTAAGCTATAAGAATCATCCTTCCCTTTCTCCTATTACAGACACACAGACACACACACACAGACACACACACACAGACACACACACACACTTTGAGTGATTTCTGTGGCCTTGTAAAACTTTTTTTCTCTATAAACTTTCTTTGGTTATACTTCTTTCATTCCTTCTAGTTTTATTGTTTATTATTATTTTTTAGTTCTTACCCCTCCTAGATATTTGAATTACACATAATTATCTAAAAACTAGTCAAAAATAGCTTACTGCTTAGTTATAAAAGAAGTTTATCAATCTTGTGATGAGTCAATCACAAAATTAAACACCTGTGATTCAGCAACTGAGCTAAGTGCTGCCAATACTAAGACAAAAGTCCTCAAGTAGATTGCATTCTAATGGATGCAATAAGATGTATACATATGGGGGGAGAGGGGAGAGAGACAGAGAGATTGTGTATGTCTACATGCATATAAACCAGACACAAGATAATGGGTGATGAAAAGGCAATAGCAACTGTCCAGGAACAGAAAATGTCTCACACTGAAGGTGTTGCTTGAGTCTTGATGGGAACAAAGATTTTTTTCGAATATTTCAAAAGATAGAGGTGTGGAAGGATAGCATTGTAGACGTGGAGGACAGCCACTGAAAAGGCACAGAAATATGAGAAAAATAGTATATAGGTCAGTGTGGCTAGACTATGGAATCAGTGGAGGGGAATAGTTTTTAAAGAGAAGGGAGAATTGAAAAGAACCAGGTTGTGAAGAAACTTTATAGAAATAATAGGAAGCATTGGATTCTGTTGAGTAGGGGAGTGTTATAGTCAGACCTACACATAAGAAGTATCATTTAAGTAGCTGTACCAGAGGATGGATTTGAGTAATTAGAGACTTGCGGCAGGGAAAACAAATAATAATAACTAATACTTATGTAGTGCCTTAAGTTTTGAAAAACATTAAACATATATTAGTTTATTTGATTTTTAAAGCAATCTTGTTAAATAGGTATTATTTTTACTCCATTTTACAGATGGAGAGCCTGAGGCTCAAAAACATTAAGCTACTTGCACAGAGTACATCTGTGGCAGAATTTGAACTCAGGTCTTGACTCCAACTCTGGTGCTCTATTATGTATGCTGACTTACTATCCAGAAGAGCAGTGAAAAGGGCCTGAGGCAGGGTCATGACTGTGTGAGTGGACAGAAAAGGACAGATGTGAGAGATGTAGAGACAAAAATATTGGGATTGGATGATGCGTTACATTTATGGAGTGATTTCCTTCTCCATATAAGAAATTTAAAATGGCCTCAAGGTGGTGAACCTGGGTGACTGGAAGGGTGGTGGTTCTGTGGAGATTAATAAGGATGTTAAGAAGCGTGGTATTAGGGGAAAGATAATGGGCTCTAGACATGTAACTTAAACCAGCCTGGAAAAAGTCCAAAAGCCCTTACCCAGATGCATGCATTTTCAGCTAGAGTAAGTTGCTCTTCTGTTGTCACTGAAGATAGCACCATTTCATTAATAATTACTTTTCTCCACAATTTGTTTTCCCCAAATACCAAAAATATGCTGGGTTTTTTTACTTTACAACATTGTGTTATCTGCCCTTCCTTCCAGTCTCTATGATCTTAATAAAATCCAGATTGCTCAGTGAGTTTCTTCTCTAGATCCACATCAGTATCGTTAAAGCAATTTCCCCTTTTCCTCCTTATTGGGATTGTTTTTCTTTGTGTTCTCAAAATTTTATTCTTGAGAGAATGGCCATCCTTCTAGGGCTTACTTACCCTGTGGAATTTCAGGCTGTGAAAATCCCACCTCTTTTGAAATCATTTGAAATCTGAACTCTAAAACTCTAGGGTATATATGCCAGATGATACTTGGATTTCTTCTCCTTCCTTTCAAAATTCTATGGTGGTGTGGTCCCTTGGCCCACTCCAAGGTTTCCGTGAATTGTATGACAATCAGTTGCAGAGAGTTTCAGGAGATGTTTGAATAATTAGAATTCCCCATTACTATTATGATTTTGTTATCTGTGTCAGACTTGTGGTCTAATTCTCAAGTACTTTACCTGTGTTCTTTCTCTCTTTTTGTGGGGGAGGGACACCCAGATGTTCTTTTATGCTCTGGTGACTATATTACTTCTGTTTTATGCTTCTATTCAACTTCATACAAAAACTTTCCCCTCTGGTTATCCTGGATTTCCTCATTTTTAGACTGTGAGCTCCTTGAGGGCAGGGACTGTTTTTGCCCTTCTTTGTATCCCTAGGACTTAGCACAGTGTCTGGCACATCGAAGACATTTAATAAATGCTTACTGATTTATTGACACGAGTATCTTTTAAATATACAAAGCTGTTTGTTCTTTTGAATTAAGTTATGTACCCTTTTAGAGCCATATTACATGCCTGGGTCCTGTACCATCATGTCTCACTTATGCATATGAGGTTGCGTTTCTCTCCTTGTATAAGGATCTTTAGTTATTAACTATTTGCGCATTTGTGAGTAGACATATGAAACTGTAGGTTTTATTGATGGTACCTTTCTTAGATTTTGTCTCCTTCAGTTACTGGTTTATCTTTAAATGCCTTTTTCTTCCTATATTGTAGTTAAATTTTGTGGTTGGTAGTCTTATACATACACAGGTAGTTTTCACATTCCTTTTTTTAGTTTAAAGACCTTTTGGTTAGATTTGCAAAATGTTTAGAAATTCCTTAATAAAAATTTAAGAAAAAACCAAATTTTTGTTTGATATACTCTGTCCCTAGCCAAGAACATTCCTACATGTTAGTTAACCTGTGGCCCAAAAAATCCAAATTCTCAGACACCATTTTCTTCTTCTTTGGTTAGTGTTTTGATCCATTTTGGTGTGACAGATATTTCTCAGTAAACACCCAAACGACTTTTCCCCTGCTTCTCAACTGCCCCCCCCCCCCTTCACACTCACAGACAGTATCATTTTCCACATCTTCTCCCTTCCAAAGGCTCTGCCTGTGATTGACAGCAGGGAGTAAAACATTACCTGTGCTTCCAGGGGATTCATTTTCTTGTCTGTGATTTCATGATTCTTAGTAGTGCTTGCTTTCTTTTGGCAGCATCATATCTCTACGTGTTTCACTAAAAGTGTATTGTACTCATTAGGTTTGATAAGGCTTTCGAATCTCTCTGTCATATCTTAGATACATGTCCCAGGAAGACAACTGACCTCTTAATTGTTAATACAAAGTTGACAAATAGACTCCTCTGTACATTTCAACAGGTGGCATCAAGCTCCACGTCATTAGCACCTTCTCTTTGGTTAGCATTCTGACAGGAAGACCCAATGTCCTTTCCTTTGTGTTCCCAACTTTCTCTCTCTTTTTCTTCGTACTCCATTGTAGACTTCCTATTTACACAGAAATGCTTGAAAGAGACATCCCAACACAAAGTGTAGCATTTTCTCTCATAGTTTGTTTAAGATTGTGTCAATCACTGGGGCAGTGAGGTTGTAAGTGGATGGAGTGCTGAGCCTGGAGTCAGAAAGGCTCCTCTTCTAGAGTTCACATGTGGCCTCAGATACTCTCTGTGTGACCCTGAACAAGTCACTTCACCCTGTTTACCTCAGTTCCTCATCTGTAAAATGAGCCAGAGAAGGAAATGGCAAAGCATTCTGGTATTTCTGCCAAAGAAACCCCACATGGGGTCACACAGAGTCAGATGTGACTGAAACAACGGAATAACCAGTGTCAGTCATGGTTGTATTTCTTGCATCACCTACTAGAGTGCCTTCCTTGTCTGTAGTTGGTGCTCAGTTTTGTTTGTTCCATTTAATTTATTGTCTATACACATTTTAATTCAAATCAGTAGGTCCTTATTGGATTCCCCTAAGAGTGTGGTGCTTACCCATTGAAGGAAAAGGGGGTAGGGGTAGGGAATGAGCATGTTCTAAGCATCTGCCTGTGCCAGGCACGGTGCTAAGTACCTGACAGATATGACCTCATTTGAAAGAAAGACAGCTGAGGGGGGCGGAGTCAGGATGGTGGCAAAGAAGCAGGAAAACTGCATGACTACCCCCATAACCACATCAAATACCTATAAAATATGACCTAATAAAATATTTTCCCTAGAATACTGGGTATGGGAGCCCTATTACAAGGGTCTGAGGAGGGAAACAGTTTATTTAAATGGATGTGTATTCTCTAGGTATATCTTAGTTTCTAAAGACATATGGCTTCAGGTCTCTGGGATCTACAGTTCCTGTCTCCGCGTGTGAGGAAGGTGAACGGCTGCCCCCAGTGTGTCTTCCAGCTGAGCCTTGGCCCTTTAATTTATTCTGTGTCCTTTTAGAGCTTCATTTTCCTTATGTGTAACATATAAGGATTATAGCTGTACTTCAAAGAGTTATCATGGCGATCTCAGGAAACATGTAAAAGATTTTGTAAATTGTAAAGCACCACATTCATGTTAGCAATGATGATTATTTCCTCATATCTCGCTCCATTTTCAAGAGTGAGTTAAGAGGTATTCCAGTTAATGTTATCAAGACTTTCTTTCCTTCCTTCCTTCCTTACCTGTTTACATTATCTTCAGAAAGATATTGGTATCATTGATGAAGCCCTGAGATCATACTGGTTCTCTCATTTACATGGATACTCTGTGAGAATTGGCATCAGCTGGTTCATGGCATTGTCTAGGCACAGTGTGCTATCCTATGTAGTTTTTACCCCTTGTGCTAACTTCTAGTAATTTATTTTGAAATTGTGCTGGGTAGTTTTCCGTTTTTCTTGGCAGCAGGAACTGCAATTTGTATTCAGGAAAGAAGATGTGGGATACAAAAGGAACTGAAAATGTGAGTTTGTAGAGAATTTATATTTGATCATAATGCACTGCTAAAAAATAGTTCAAGAACAGTTAATCCTTGGGAAAATATTACTTCTGTAATACAGGCAAGGTCAATGTTTGCATGGATTTCTACCCATAAATTAAAGTTTCTCCAGGGAAGGATTTTTCTGCAACTTGTTAACAAGTTGGTTTGTTTTTCACTTTGTGTCTGCTTCCCCACTCTTCTCTTGTCTCTTCCCTGCCCCAATCCCTCCATCTCAGTTTTCTCCCTCTTCTCTCAGACCTCTCCCTTTTTCTTTTTTCCATTCTCTCTCGACAGAGAGATCAAGGCTTATGCTTTGTCATTTTTGTCAGGCAATTTAGATGGTCTGTTTTTTTCCTTCTTACCTGCCTGCAAACATTCTCACATCCTTCCCTTTTTTCCTCAAAACTTATTAACTGTTTTATGTGCTTGCACACGTATAACCTACATCCGAGTGCTTATCATCTCAGGGAGAGAGGGAAGGATAGAATTTGGAACTCAAAATTTAAAAAAAATTTAAAAATTGTTTTAACACGTAATTGGTGAAAAATAAAACAGTATTTAAAAATAATACAGAATGTATTATCTCTGCAAACTATTGTCTTGTAATTTCTCTTCCATTTACAAGACAGACTCCTTAGAAAGATCATTTACGTTCATTGACTCCACTGGCTCTCCTCTCACTCCAGCTCTTCCTTAGTTTGTGATCTTCATCCTCGTGTTGCTTTTCTCTCCCTTAATAGTTTTTATTTTATAGCTAATCACTTCTGTGAAGCACCACTCTTTACCTTTGTATTCTTTGCTTTCTTTTAAGTCATTATTGCCCTCTTCTTTCCCAACTCTGGTTCCCTGTCACTATTTGCTTCAATCCCAAAGTCACGAAACTCTACTGAATCCATGACAAATTCAGGCTGTCAAATTTCAATTGTGCCTTCGCTGATATAGGGAAATCTTTTTATTCAATTCTAATTTTAACTCCCTGCAATATTCCACAGAAGCACTGTTCCAAGTCTTCTCTCATTTCCTTCTGTCTCCTACTCTACGCCATTCTTCTTTCTTCTCAACAGATGGCCTCATCTCCTGCTTTACTGAGATTGGTTCCATATATTATATTCTTCCCCATGTCCCTTTCTCCATGCCTCAAAACTTCTCTGTCTTCACCTGTCTATCCCTTTGTCTCCAGGGTGAGGCAGCCCTCCTTCTGTCTAAGACCAGCTTTTCCCATTTGTGCCTTTGGTGTCACCCCCTCATATTTCTTCTGGAGCTTGCTTCATTGATCGCTACCCTGCTTCTTTCCCCTCACCTCCTCAGCTTCCATCTTCAGCCTCTCCCTTTCTATTGACTGTTTAAATGTTCAGATCTTTTGTGTCATAAATAAAATACAGCTTTTTACCAGTTTTCTCCTTGAACTAGCATTTTGTTTCTCCTCTCTTTCACTTTTAAGCTTCCAGAAAGAACAATCTGTTTTTGCTATCTCTGCTTCATTATTCACTCATTCCTCAACTGTCCACAGTGTTGCTTCTGATACCACTATTCCACTCAAAGTTCCTTCCAAATTCACTAGTAAGTTTTTATTTGTCAAATCAGATGGACCTTTATCCATCCTTATCTTTCTTGAGCTCCTTCACTTTTTGACAGTGTTGACTATATATCTGAATACTTTCTCTTTCTGACTTCCGTGATATTGCTGCTTCCTGGGTAGCTCTCTGTCTTCTTTTTAAACCTTCTTCCCTGGTCCATTCTCTCCTCCCAACCAATATGTGAGGTTTCTTAACCTCTTTTCTTTTCTCTCTATACTTCTTTCTTAGTGATTTCATTCACATCCATTATTTCAGTGATCAGAACTCTTGGTACATGACTTACAAATACATACACACATATACAAACATGCATACACATATGTATATATGTATGTAGGAATATCCAACCCAGTTCTCTTCTCTCAACTTCATTCCATCATCTCCAACTGCCAGCTGATCATCTTTGGATGTTCCACCAATACCTGAAACCAAATATATTCAACACTAAACTCATTGACCCTTAAACTTGTCCCTCCTCCCATCCTGCTCATTTTTGTTGATGGCACCACCGGTCTTTTCATGCTTGAAACATTATTGTCATCATTGACTCTTCCCTTTCTCTTATCCTTCCTTTCCAATTAGTTGCCAGGTTCTGTTAATTCTGTTTCAAGATTGTTTACATATACCTCATCTTCTTCAGTCACACTGGCATTGCAATCTTCTATCATTCTAGTTCTCCTTATACCTTCCCCTTCTGAAACCTATTCTTCACCTGCATCATGACCTCTCAACCTTAGTACTTTTGCAGTTTCTATTCTTGACTACATTTTCATCCTTTTCCAGTCTTGACTGTAGTTGTCCCGATCAATTCTACACTATCATCTTCTCTTGATTCCTATGTCTTGTCTTGATCCTGGGCACTTCCTAACCCTGGATCTTTGCCATGGTCCACACTTCTACTCATATGCTGCTGAAAGGAGCTGGAGGAAATTACTCCATCTAGTGGACTGGGTACACTACACATTTGTGTTATCTGACTTCAACTAGGCCCTCATTGAAGCAAGGCAATTCTTTTATCCCTCTCTTACTGATTTCCTATTGGTCTTTCCATAATCAAAATCAGAATAAAAATCATATACCTTTAATAGCTCTGGGTAAGATATGAATTTTTAAGTAAACAGGGGATAGAAGCAATTACAAAGGATTTAATAGACAATTTTAATTACATGATAGGAAATCTACAGAAGTAAAATTAATTAATCTAGTATTTTAAGGAAAATATATTTTTATCTACTATCTCTGAAAAGGGATTGTTATCCAAGATATTTATATGAGTAACAACAGTACATAAGACCAAAAGCCATTCCCCAATAGTCAAAGAATATGAATGTAACTTTTCTTAAATGGAAAATTGCAAACTATTAAGAACTACATGAAGGAATGTTCCAAGTTACTAAAGAGAAAAAAGAACAGTTAAAAAAAAACATTGTGATTTCACCTTTCACCCATTAAATTGTCAAAAGATGACATAAGATTGGAATGGTCAATGTTAGTGGTGTTGTGAAAAGATAGGTGCAGTAATATGTTAATGGTATAGCTGTGAGTTAGTACAACCATTTTCTAAAGCTATTTGGAATTATGCGAGTCAAGTGACTGAACTATCTCTATACTTTGACCTGAAGATTCCAATGCTATGCATATATTTCAAGAAAGGCATTGATTAACAGAAAGTCCCTCTGTAAACTAACATATTTATAACAGCACTTTTTGTGGTAGCAAAGAATTAGAAACAAAGCAGATGCTCATAATTTGGGGAATGGCTAATCATATTGTGCTACATAAATATAATGAAATATTACTGTGTTGTAAGAAACAGTTGGCACGATGAATACAGATAAGTGTGGAAAGATTGAACATGAACTGAAACAAAGTGAAATAAACAAAAAAAGATTATACACCATGTCCACAACGTAAATGGAGAGTAGAAAACACTTGTGAAATTATAAAGAAAAAAATTTGGTCTCAAAGAAGAATTTGATACTGCCCCTCCCCTTTCCTTCCCTCCTTCTCCTTCTCTTCCTTGGAGAAGGGAGGAGGAATAAAGGAAATCCATTGGCATGGAATATTACATATAATCAGTTGTTTGGGTTTTTTTAGTGTGTTTATTGGTGTTTTTGGTATTATGTGGTGAAGAACTGCAAAGTTCGGTTCCTGTCATTGAGTAATGGCTAAACAAATTATGTTAATATAATGGAACATGATTATGCCATGAGAAGTAACAACAGATAGATCCTGAAAAAGCCAGCAAGACTTACATCAACTGATGCAGAGTGAAGTGAGCAGAACCAGGAGATCAGTGTATATCTATGACAACAATATTGTACAGGAAAGTAACTTTGAAAAGGTTAAGAACTCTAATCAAGGCTGTGACCAACTGCTATTCAAGAAAACTGATAGTGAAACAAAGTCCCCACCTCTTGGCAGGGAGGTGATGGACTAGAGGCTAAAATGAGGCATATTTGTTTTGCTTGGTGATATTTATGTGCTTGGTGATACATGGAAATTATTTAATTTGCAGGTGTGGGGTATGGAAATTGACAAAGGAGTAGGAGAGTAGTAGTGACAGTGTCCTCCTTCAAAAAAAAATATATCAATAAACATTTAAAAAAATACTCAGACAAGAACAAAAAAGTTCAGAAGGAATACAGAAAGGCAGAATAGTTTTGTTTTTCTTGTGTTATATTTAATGTAATTTATAACCATATAATAAAAATTTAATTTAAGTGGTCATACTAGTTCACAATTTCGTTAAATTTCTTTATTTTTCTTATGTATATTATATGTTCATGTTTATTGATAAGTTCATAAATTTTTTAGGTTAAAATAAAAAATCTTAAGATCAGTATTTAATTCATATGCTACAAACATCACATGTAGTACTGTTTGAAAACTTAATAGTTGATTCCTCTTTCTCCCTTATTTCTCATATCTAATCAGTTGTTGTGCCTTTTAATCCTTTTGCCATTGTATCATGATGTAGTTGAAGGAGCTCTGAACATGGAGGTAGAATCTCATTTTTGCTGCTTATTATCTTCATGATGTTGGTCAAATATCTTCATCTTTTTGGGCTTTATTTTCCTATTCTATAAAATAAAAGCATATAAACCTTGATCTTAGAAAGATGCAATTGAAAGTGTGCTGCATTTGGAGTGAGGAAAATTAATTTAAATGCTAGGTCATTCAATTATTAATACTAACTTGTAATTTCCCTTCTAAAGACCATCTCTTATACTAACTTACAGAGAAAACTCTCCCATTCCATTCTAAATATCATCACATTTCAATCCCTCTCAGGGTATCTACTGCTTAACTAACTTGGGTTGGGCTGCACCTAATGGGACCCTGGCTTTTGTTTACTTTATAAACTGGATCTAGTTTGAGTTAGAACCTCCTTCAGGGAGTATGAATTTTGTCTTCCCTCATCAAAGTTGGGGTAACCTGGCTGTGAAGGCAAAACCAAGCCAGAGAGATCCTGATCCAAGAGTTTCCTTGCTCAGATTGCTGGAGACTGCTGAAATCTCATGATCATGATCCATCTTCAGATGACTACCCCTCCCCAATAGTGAAGTATTGACTGAAGATACAGAGCGAGGACTCTCAGCCCACCTTCTCATTAAATATCCACCAATCAGGGCTGCCTTTTGCTTATCAGGCAAGGTTCTTGTCAGAAGGGAAACATGGAGATTTAAAGTGATGTGAGAGGTTGCCTTTTCATCTTTCATCACTAAGAGAGATCACTGACCATCAATTTATTGATTATTGGCAGGCTGTATCAGCAATGCAGTATTCACAATGCCTACAGTAACTATAAATATGCTGATATAGTTATTAATCACAAAATGGAACAGGCTCTCTACATAAGAAATATAGATAGTGCATTCATTTAAATACCAGAAAACTGAGTCCCA
>CM053582.1:394299150-394330435 GCA_028627135.1 Pseudochirops cupreus
TATACACACCTCAGCCAATCCCCTTCTTCCACATCAACAGGGGAGTTCATGCCTTCTCAACAATGGGACAGGGTTTGCCCCTTCCACACTTAGCACTTAGTACTAAGTGCTAAGTATCCTGCTAAACAGATTACTATTACAGGAGGCTGGATTGTAAGGGGTTAAGAAGCAAATAAGAAGAGAAAAAAGGTAGGCACCTATTATAGGTGGCCTTTTTAAGGAGTTTAGACAGAAAGGGCAAAAGAAATATAGGATTATAGTTATCAAGGATGTTTGAAAGATCAAGGGAGGGTCTTTTTCAAGATGGAGACATGGGTATGCTTGTAGGCAGTAAGGAAGGAGCCAGTGAAAAGGGAAAAATTGAAAATAAGTGATAGAGTAGGCATGACAGAGGGGTTAATCTATTGGAGGAGAGGGGATGGAATTGGGATCACTTGAACAAGTAGAGAGGTTAGCCTGGGTGACAAGTAAGATCACCTCATCATATGGGAAAAGGATGAAGGAGGAGATGGTGGTAAAAGGCATCTGATAGGAAATGCAGAAGAATGAGAGAAGAGGGAGCTCACTGAAAATGGCCTCAATTTTTTTCCCTTATAAAATATGAGGCAAGATTTTCAGCTGAAAGGCTAGGGGGAGAAGGAGCCATGGAAGTTTGAGGAAGGATGAAAAGGTTTGGAAGAGTTGCTGTGGAGAGTGTGATAATGAGTTGATAAAGTAAAAATTGATAAGGTATTGAGGATTGCTTAGCAGCAGTGAGGGCCCAGTTGTGGTTGTGTAGCATAAATTTGTAGTGTTCTCAGAATGATTATGTGATTTTCTCCATCTAGCATTATTCCTTCATTCAGCAGCATGTGTGGTAGGAGTGAAGGAGGTGAATGGAGGGAGTGATCCAAGGCTGAGACTTGGCAGGGCATTGTAGCATGAAGGCAATATTCACAGTGCCCACTATCCCTATAAATATACCTGCATGGTGCTCAATCACAAAATATAACAGACTCTCCACATAGAGGACAGAAGCAAAACATTATGCCAGAAAACCAAATCCCCAAACCAGTAAGCCAGTTCCATCCTAGTAATAAAGAAGTTAATAAGCCAGAATAGCACAGAGAGCCACAGCATCCTTTAGCCCTTCCACAAAACTGTCTGTCTCCCTGGGAAGCATACTCTCCTCCCAACTGTCTAGTCCTCCCACCACAGGCTCCATGTGATTGCATTCAGCCTATTAGGGGACAGAGTTTATTTTTTTTTATTTTTTTTATTTGTTTATTTATTTTTTTATTTGTTTATTTACTTTTAGTTTACAAGATTCAGTTCCATAATCTCTTGAGTTTCAAATTTTCTCCCCTCTCTCCCCCCGCCCATGACGGCGTGCAATCAAATATTGGATCTGTAAATACTTTCAAATTGGACATTAGTCTGGTTGTATAGAATATAACCATAAATTGGTTGTATAGAATATAACCATAAATATATAAACCATAATATAAATAAAGAAGAAGAATATAACCAATGGAGTGAACAGTGGGAAAAAAAGAAAGAGAACCAAACATGAAAAGAACGATAGCATGTAGATTGCTTCAGTCTCCATTTAAATGACAGAGTTCATTTTCAAAGCAGGGAAGGTCTTCAAATTCCCTTAGGCTTATGAAGGGACAGGGAAGATCTTCAAATTTCCCTACTATTACATTTGGCCCCAAGATCTTTCATGTCCCTTACATAGCAAAAATACATTAACAATACATTTCATTACATAGATTAATGAGAGGTTTGGAATAACTGGTGGGATAACTGGTGTCAACGGAACTTTGCAACAATAGAACAGGGATAATAGAAAATAAGCACATAAAACTATGGGCACAAGCACCCCATCTTTCCCCCTTGAATGAATGGGGCTCAAAATCTTGGGGTAAGGGCCAAAGATCTTTTCTCCATAGCTACTTCCAGCTGAAATTGGACATAGAGCTGTCCCTGTCCCAAGGGGTCCCATTTGAGAGGTCAGTTTCTTTAGCTGGCATCTGGAGCTTGGTCAGTACCAGGTCCAGAGGTGGCACATCACAATTATGGACAGGGAGTGGCATCCGTCTTAAGCAATCAGGCATCTGCAAGTGGAGGGTACTAAGCCTGCAGGTAACAAATCTTGCATACAAGTTTAACAGCCAAAAAGCCAAAAAGATATAAACACAGAGTCAGCCGTGCTTCTGGAGTCCATGAACTCACTATCATAGCTGCATTCATGGTAGAATACGCGAGTTAAGGGTACAATTTGGTAATCATCCTCTCCCGAACAAACAGCAGCTACAGTATTGTCTTTCCCACGTGCTATAATTTCTGCACCCTTTGGAACATTATCTGGCTTCTGCTTTACCCATACTTTAGCTCCAAATTTTATTCTATTAGTAGAACCAAAACCTTCAGTTCCTCTGATAGTTATTTCAGAAGGAGGGTCAGTTTTCACAGGGGGTATTATTTCACAAGAAATAATAATCACTTGAACTATTCTATCATTTTTACAAGACTATATTTCACAAGACATTTTGGAATGTCACAATAATTTCTCCTTGATAATTAGAATCTGCTAATCCGGCCAATACATGTGTTCCTTGAACTGCTAGACCTGATTTAGGTAATATCCGTTCAAAATAATTTTTAGAGATTATCATATATATTCCAATAGAGATGTTTCTTTTTTCTTTTCTATCCAACCAAAAGTCCTTTAAACAATGTAAATCATATCTTGACGAACCAGGTGTTCCTGGGTACGGTGCTGGGACATCTTGCCTCATAGTCCAGTACTCAATATTTTGTATCTGATTTGTCTGCTGTTTTCTAATCTGCAGATTTGGCATCATCATTCTAGCTAGTGGTGTACTTCCTCCCATTGGTCTATGTTCAAATTATGTAAAGCAGTGAACAAATTATCTTTCCAATGTTGATACAAATTATTGTAACTTAACTTCCTTAACTGTTCTTTCAATAATCCATTCATTCTTTCAGTTAACACAGATGCTTGTGGATAATATGGAATATGGCATGTAACATACAGTATCTCTTCATTTAATTACCTTCGAATGTGATCCTTTGTCACTTTGAATCTACATCCCAATGTAGATTCCATAATATAGACTCATGAGATCTAGAGTTTTACAGGTGTTTTTCTGGGTCACATTCTTATAAGGACAAGCCACTGGTACACCTGAATCAACACAAGTACATATAAATTTGCATCCTTTATCTTGTGGTAGGAGACTGATATAATCTATTTGCCAGATTTAGACTGGGACTTTTCCCCTTGCTGCAGTTACTACCTGAGGAACAGTTTATTCCTTTTCCAATTGACATATGTGACATTCCTCTGCTATCTGATTTAACAATGAATGAGAGATACTAATACCTTGATTTTATGCACGCTGTTGTATGGCCTGGATCCCTAAATGACCAACCATTTGGTGGACCCATTTTGCTAGTACTGGATCATCAGTTGGTGTCAGAGGAGGGACAACATGTTGAGTAGCAGTCTTTGTTAGTCGATCAGTATGTGCATTGTACTCACATTCTGATGTGGTAAAGGCCACGTGATCATCTACATGAAAAAACTGACAAGTTAGTGACCAAAGACATGTCCCATATAGCTTCTTATGATTCTTTGCTCCAGATTTGTTTACCATGATTTTCCCAATTTTGACTTTTCCACATGGGCATCCATGTAGCTACCCATTAGCTAATGCCCATGGATCAGTACACTGTCTTTGTTCTGTTTTGATGGCTTGATGTACTCCCATAAGTTCAGCATATTGACTACTTCCACCATCCCAGTACTTTCCAAAGTCTGCCTAGTACATGGGTTATAGGTTACTGCTTTCCAATGTCTTTTGTGATCCAAATATTTTGCTGTCCCATCAGTAAACCATGCGTTCTCTTCTCTTCTTCAGTTAATCCATCATATCCATCATTCCATTTTACCAAGGACTGTGCCAGCTGTTGCTTTGGTCCAGGGGATGCATCATTTCCCTCAATATCAATGTTTGCCGTAGATTTATGTAGAGCAGAAACTCCATATTTGCCTGTTTTAGCTCTACTCTGAATATACCATTTCTGTTTAATTATGCTGGCCTCTTGTGCATGTCCAGTTCTGTAAGAAGCTGGGGTACTCATTACCCAGGTCCTAATAGGGTTCCCAGGCCTTAATATGACTCCATGGCCCAGAGTCAGTTGTTCAGTCTCTACCAAAGCCCAATATGCAGCTAACAACTGCTTTTCAAAAGGTGTGTGTGGAACTCCAGATGAAAGAAGTTTCCTGGAACAAAATCCTAAAGGTACATTTCAACTTTGTTGTTTCTGCCATAAACTCCAGTTTGCATAATCATCCTGTGCAGTCACTTGTGATTCCACAGGGTCATCTTGCATAGGCCATAAATTTAGGGCCAATTCTATAGCAGCTTTGGCTTCCTCAGAAGCTTTACTCTGCTTAAATCCCCAGTCAAATTCATATTTCTTCTGAGTAACTTTATATAAGGGTTTCATAATCTGTCCCAGATGCAGAATGTGATATTGCCCAATATCCAAATAATCCTATAAACTTTGGGGCCTCTTTTTTATTGGTAGGGATAGGAAAATTCTGAATCTTTTGTCAGGCAGAAGACTCTCTCACAGTCCCTTATTCCATTGAATTCCCCAAAATTTTACATTTTGAGCTGGTGCTTGACTCTTTGCAGGGTTAATTTCCAACCCCTTGCTTTTCATATGCCCAATTAAAAGCGGCAAACTCTCTTCCACTTCTTTTACATTTTCCCCCTGTATCAATATCAATATGGTGGGTAAACTGTACACCAGCGAACTTTAATTCATTCAAATGTTCGGCCACAATCCTATGACAAATCATGGGGCTATGCAGATATCCTTGCAACAAGTGGGTGGAAGTACATTATCTGCCCTACCAAGTGAAAGCAAACTGCCCCCATTGTTTAGAGTCTATTGGGATGGTAAAGAAAGCATTTAATCAATAACTGCATACCGAGTCCCATCATGTTTCTGAATCCTTTCTGTTAAGGTGACGGTATCTGGAACAACAACATACAGGGGAGTTGACTGTATTCAGTTGTGTATAATCCACTGTCATTCTCCACATCCCATATGATTTTCGTACTGGCCAGACAGGATTATTCCATCATGTGGTTGTAGGGACTAACGCTCCTGCTGCAACATATTTTTTTAGTATTGGTAATTTCATTTTGCCCATCTGGTACATGATACTGCTTTAAAGTAATTACCTCAGAAGGTTCAGGTAAAGTGATTGGGTTCATTTTTAAGTTTCCTACTAAAACTGTATTAATTCTTATCGTTCTTACTGTAAATTGGTATCTTCCTTCAGGTAAATTCAGGGTCCTACCTCTTAATATATCTATTCCAATGTTGTATTCAGGAATGGGTACAATAAGCACAGTATGTTCTTTCTTAGGTAATTGTCCAATTTTCATTGTTAGTTTGACTTGTCTGACTGATGTTTCAGCCCCTTCTAGTCCTGTGATGGTAATAGGAGTTCCATGCTTGAATTTGTCAGGGTTCCCATATATGAGGGAGGCCTCTGCTCCAGTATTGATTAATGCCCTGGTTACAGTATTTGATCCATTTTTCCAATATATAGTCAGATTGATATAGGGTCTGTAATCTCATCTGTGTATTTCTTTAATCTTAGCTGAGGTTTGACCAATTTCTTATTTTCCCTGGAGGTATGACGAACTTGGATACAATGGTTCAGGAGCATCTGTAGGGGCAACCCTCACTTCTCTATTCCGTCTGACATTAAGCCCTTTATCTCTATACATTTTATATAGTTCATTAGTTGGAATACCATAAATTTTTCCAAAATCACCCCCTGCTCTCAATAGAGAAGTAAACAGTTCTTGTCAATCTATTCTGACTTTGAATCCACTGGCCATTTATTTTTCTCTTTCGAGGATATTTATCTTTTCCCCATTCTTCTAAGTCACTTAGCTGTGAAATCTTATCCAGCACCTCTGAAAGAGAGTACCCTATTTCACCAATTACTAGAGTCAGAAGTAGGTGCTTATAAGGAGGACGAGCCATCTTCACCATGATATTTCTAAGGGGATATCATGATGAGTATCTGTATCTCCAACCATGATCGTAGTCTTCATTACTACTTTCAACTTTCTCATGCAGTCTCTAGTCGGGAACCAAGGTCTATCTCCCCTAGGCTACATAGAATCAGTGGAATACATTTTATTGCATTCATTGGCAGCTAAAGCTAACAAATTGGTCGTATTGTTACCTCTTGCCATATGAAAATCTCTAAAAGTTTGATGGACAAAAGGATTCTGGCAAATACTTACAAGTTTCAAGCAGTCCATACTATCTACTGATACTCCTCCGGCTCCTTCATCTGAGATTCTCACCATCCAAAACTAAGGATTCTCCCATCTTTTGAGTGAAAATGCTTTAATGTATCAGTAATCTCCTGCTGTGTTTTCACTCAATTATCTTTGCCTCAATTATCTCCCTGAACTGTGTTTGGCCTCCCTGATTCTCCTGCTTTCTTCTCAGTATGGGCGAATTTTTACCCTCCTAAAAGCTTGGTCATGAAACAATGCATTGCTTACACTCTCCTGGCAGTCTCTGTCATAGCAACTATGCTCAGCCTCTATCCAAACTGTCTCAACTTTCCACCCTGTTACTTTTCTGCTTCTTTTTCTGAGCCAAATTCACAACAACCCTCTCTTCTACTACCTGAGACCCTCCACTTTGCTCTTCTAAAGGAGAGCTCGAATGCGAATGCTCCAACATAGCCAGTTCTTGTAACAGCTTGTCTCTGATTTTATACATAATTTGGTAACCTGTTAATAAAACCCAGCCCCTTCTACACACTGCCTCTAGCTCTTTCGCAGGTTTTATTGCTGTTCTTTGCAGACATATTTCTAAATCTCTAGGTTTTCCCTGCTGTAACCTCAGTTCCCAGTTTTCACAGAGCCCTGTACTTTTAGACCACTCCCTTGTTAGAGAGAAATAAGGTAAATCCTCCCATTAAACTAGCCATTTCTTCTTCTAAATCCCTTTTGCCTCCAAATAGAGATCTGATAACCTTGTGATCCCATCCTCGCCGCCAAATGTAGTCCCAATACAATATTCACAGAGCCTACTTTTGCTCAATCTCAAAATATAACACACTCTCCTGATAGAGGACAGAAGGAAAACATTTATTCAAACAACAGAAAACCAAATTCCAAAACCAGTAAGTCAATTCCATCATAGTAGCAAAGAAGTTAATAAGCCACAACAGCACAGAGAGCCACAGCATCCTTTAGCCATCCCACAAACCAACATAAGACCAATATTTACTCATAAACCTGTCTGTCTCCCTGGGAAGTGTGCTCTCCTCCCAACTGTCTAGTGTGACTCTGAATCCCAGCTTCCTGTGGGCTCTGCTCCACCCTTCAGCAAACTCTTCCTACTGTAGGCTCAATGTGATTACATTCAGCCTTTTAGGGGGCAGATTTCATTTTTAAAGCAAAAAAGGTTTTCAGATTCCCTTAGGCTTAGTAAGGGACAGGGAAAATCTTCAGATTCCTTTACCATTACAGGCATACTCTGCAAAATAATAAGGGACTGGGGATTAAAGAATGGAGGACATTGTAGAGTTGAATTGGTTCCCTAAGGGATTATCTCCCAACTCCAGGCATTTTCACCCCCTGTCCCTCATGCATGGAATGCTCTCCTTCCTCTTTTTCCCCCTCCTGGCTTTCCTGGCTCCCTTCAAGTCCCAGCTAAAATTCTACCTTCTACAGGAAACCTTTCTTAATCCCTGTTAATTCTAGTGCCTTCCTCTGTTGATTATTTCTTATCTATCCTCATATATAGTTTTTTTTGTACATAGTTCTTGGTATCTTCCCTCTTCCATTTGATTGAGATTCTCTTGGGGAGGGAGCTTGACTTTGTTTGTATTCCCAACACTTAACACAATGCTTAGCACTTTAAAAATGTGCTTTAAAAATGTTTATTGACTGACTGATTTTTGAATAGGGAAGTTTTGAATAAGATCTGAAAGGGGCTTAGGTTGATAACAATATGGAAACCCTGAATGTAGCCTTCAAAAATCACATTATAAATTCAAGGATGTTCAGTGGTAATACACATTTCTTTAAATGAATGCAAGTTTGAGTATATCCCTGTAGATGAAAATGTGTAATAACTGTATTCATGCATATACATATTGGACCTCCTGTTTATTTAATTCAGAGAAGAAAAAGTGGAATATTTGAGAGCCTTTGACAGTTAACACTTTTCCTCAAAGAGTAGAGTTCTGGTTTAGAGGTGGAATATAAAGAGAAACAGATTCTCTCCCCATGGTAAATCCCCAGGGATTCTACTTGTAAATAATTGAAGAGACAGCATGGGAGAAAGGGAAGCATTGGATGGGGAGTCAGAACAACATCTTCCCTTTGTAGGTTCTTTCCTGTGTTAATTTAATCCCTTTGGGCTTCAGTTTCCTTATCTTTAAAAGGAGGTTGGACTAAATGGCCTCAAAGTTTCTTTCCAGGTCTCAATTTCTGATTCCAAATGCCTAGGAACTCCTGTGTGTTCAAATTCTGTATATCATGGTAAAATGAAGTTGCAAGAAAAGTTGAAAATATTCACAGTATTTATGTACCCACACAATGTTAACTGCCCTCTTTGACATAAAGAAAAGCTTATATTACTTACCTTTTGAATTTGTTATTATAGAAAATAGTAGTTATAAATCATAGTTGTGATCTATGAATTTGAATAATTATAATTAGCATTTGTATGGTGCTTTACAGTTTATAGTAACTCTGTGAAATAAGTGTAATAGATATTATTATCCCATTTTATAGAGAATGAAAGAAATTCCAATAGGGATAATTATGTGCCCAGGTTCACACAGCTAATAAGTGACAACTGGAACTGGAATTCAGGCATTCTGACCTTATTTATTGTTCTTTTTATTATAATACTTGTCTTCTTATAATAATAACCTACATTTACACAGTATTTCACTATTATGAAGTATTTTTTACAAACATTATTTTATTCCTTGCAATAATCATGTGAGATACATAGTGAGAACAATGAGTTTCCCCATTTTATAAATGAAACTGAGATTCAAATGGGTAAAGTAATTTGCCCATGGTCACATGGTGAATGCTATTAAACCTAGACCTTTTGACCTCAGACCTAGTATTTCGTAAGTGGGAAAACAACATGCTTTCATCTATATGCATGTTTTTTTCCCTAATAGAGCATAAATTTCCTGAAGTTGGGGTATGTCTTAATTGTCTTTGGATCATATTCCAAGGTTTTAGAGCCAGAAGGTGTCTGCAGGTCATTTAGTCCAGTCTCTCTAACCCCCTCCCCCATTTTGCAGATGAGGAAACAGAGATTATAGCTTGAATGAAGACATTAAGGTTTTGCCCCCAAAGTTTGTGAGGGCGGAGCTGAGGATTAAACATAACAGAAAGGGATATATTAGGAACATGTGACCTGTTCACTGTAGAAGTAGGGTTTTGGGCTTCTGGTTGGTCTTTTGAGGGCTCTTGCTGCTTCTCTCTCTGTCTCTTTCTCTCTCTGTCTCTGTCTCCTCCCCCCCCCCTTTTTCTCTCTCTCTGTCTCTCTCTGACTCTGTCTCTCTCTCTCTCTCTCTTTCTCTCTGTCTCTCTCTCTTTTGATGGGAAAAGAAATTCCTTGGCTCTTCTTTCTTCCAATTGCTCAATGTTGATAATCCTCTTCCATTCTCTTTTCAAGAATACTTGTTTGTTATATCCTTAGGATTACTGTTGTAGGCACAGCTCTAAAGCCAGTGGCTCTCTCATTTCAGGTTCAATATCAGGACAAAATTAGGCACTCCCAAGTCACTGAACATTTAACAAAGGAGATTTACTTTGTCTCAAAACAGCAAGAATATGAAATAGAATACAGTGACATTTAGCTTCTTCTCTGGATGTAGCAGCTCCCTCCCCCACCTCCCTCCCTGCCCCCATCCCTCTCCAGGAACCTATGAAGGCAGAGAACTTTTGTGCTTCCAGACCAGAAAGTTGCATCAGGGAAGCTGAGGTCAATCAGGTTGGGTGTGGAGAGGAAGTAGTGTCAGGAAATCACTGATCCTGTCACATAAGATAAAACATATATGAGTTTAAAAGACTGAGGCTATAAGAAAAACATAAATCAAAACTTATTTCCACAGTCTTTGTGATGTCTTTTGGAGTTCACTCCAATAAGAGCTTATTGACTGATGGATTAGTTCTTCTTGGCTTAGTTATTATAAGAGCAAAGCTACCCAGAGGGAGGTGTAATAAAGACCAGCTATTTACAGAGCAAAGGATTCTATTAAGAACTCTGTCATTAAAAAACAAAAGGCTTTAGGGGACCTAATGAATAAAAGCTGAAAGACAAGCTGTCAGTAGTTTAAGGTGTTGATATGAATATGGATTTATTATTCAGGAAAAAGGAAACTGCTATCACTGAAAGATCTGAAAGAATAGTCAAGGTGTACCATGAAGGAAATGATCAGAAAAGCGTTGTAAAGATCAAATCCTAAAGTGAACCAAATTTACAAATCCTGTAAGACAGTATGGCTTAATAGCCTTGAGAATGGTAGGACCTGGGTTCAAACCTTACCATTGGCCCAGACTACGTAACTGTGGATAAACACTCAATCTCTGTCTACCCCAGGTGATTCTCTCTGACTAGAAGTTACAGATGAATTGTTGATCAGCAATGATGGAGGGCGTTTCCATACTGGGAATCCCTGATAACCAGGAAATAACAGGCTCTGGCAGAAAACAACAAAATTTACAAGTTTTAACCATGGCTTTAAACATCAAAGCTGGAATCTTTAAGGTAATGCTTATTCTTGACACTTTACAGAAAGAGGCAACAAACATCTCTATTGGCATACTATATAGCCTTCTTGTTTGTCCTTCACACTTGAAAACTAAATGATATCACAATTTTGGGGTCAAGAAACAGTGTTTTTGACTATGGCTGATCAATTCAATATCAGCTTGAGCTTGGAAGGCTCTGCCACAGGTTGGGCACAAATAGTCTGTTTGAACATTTGGGATGGAAATGTCTCTAATTTGCACATTTCACATTTCCTTTGTGCTACTACGTTTCTGCTTTGCTTATAGAACATAGCGTCCTCCTTGATATGGGCACAGTATGCTGGTGGTCCTATGCCAATGCTTGGCTTGTGTGAGTTTTTTGAAAATAGTCTTTTAGGTAAATGTATGTTTGGTATTTGGGCTGTATGGCCAGCCTATTGGAGTTGAGTTCTCTCTAGTAGTCTGAATACTTGATAGTTCAGCTCAAGAAAGGACTTTAGGACCTTATATTGCCAGGTGATAGTCAAAATCTCCCTAACACAATTCAAATGGAAGAAGTTTGGTTTTCTGGCGTGGTGCTGGTGTACTGTCCAGGTTTTACAGACATACAACAATGAAGTCAGCACAAGGGCTCTATAGACCTTCAGTTTGATAGGCAGTCTAATAATTCTTCTCTCCCACACTTTCCTTCAGAACCTCCTAAACGCTGAGCTAGCTCTGACAATGTGTGAGTCAACCTCATCATCGGTGTAGACATTTCTGGAAAGTATGCTGTCAAGGTGGGTGAACTTATCCATAGCATTCAGAATTTCTCCATTTCTTATAACCAACATGAGTTGCTGGCTGATGGAGAACTTCTGTTTTCTTGGTGTTAATTGGTAGGACAAAATTAGTAAAACCAGTTGAGAATCGTTCCATCTTTTATTACATCTCATCCTCAGAGGCTGCATTGAGTGCACAGTCATCTATGAAGACAAAACCTGGCACCAACTTTACCTCACTTTAGGCTTGGCTTACGTAGTCTTTTCAGGTTAGTTCACTGTTAGTGTGGCAACTGACCTTGATGCCATTTTCCTTGTCATCTTCCTTCTTGAAGGCTTCCCTGCATATTCAACAAGAGTAACAGCCCCAAGGCAAGACAACTATGCAGAGACTACCTATCAGCCTATTAGATACAGAGGTAGAGAACCTATGGCCTCAGGGCCTTTTGACTGAATCTGAATTTTACAGAACAAGTCCTTTTGTTAAGGGGATTTATTCTGTGAATTTTGGCTTTAGTCAGAAGGCTGCACTTGAGGACCTAGAGGGCCACATGTGGCCTCAGGGCAACAGATTCCCCACCCCTGGATTAGAGAACTTCTTAGTGGGTGAACAGTTTATTGCTGACCTGGAGGGAAAGCTGAGTCAGTACAGAATTAGCAGCAGTGGAGCAGAAAAGGAGTGGGCAGCTTTCAGAGAGATGTACAGCACTACATTTGCTCAGTTGGGCCAAAACACTCAAAAACATAAGAATTGGTTTGATGAAAATGATAGGGAAATTCAGAAGCTGCTAAATGAAAAATGAGAACTCCCCAGGGTTTACCAGCAGGATGGTTCTTTCATCTCTAAGAAGGCAGTGTTTAAAAGCTCCATCAAAAGCAAAGTGCAGAAAAGATGGCAGAATAAAAGCAGGAACTTTCCTGAGCTCTTCTCCCAAACCCCTCCAAGTACCTGTAAAAAATTACTCTAAACAAATTTTAGAGCTACAGAACCCACAAAATGACAGAGCAAAACACATTGCCAGCTGAAGACAGCTTGGCAGAACGACAGGAAGGGTCTGTCACATTGGGCTGGGAGCAGAGTGCAGTCCTGTGTTGGCCACACTGGCATAGACCAGGCTGGAGTAGGCATCGGGGGATTGAATCATGGGCAGCTGTGGTGGTTTCCCCGACTTCTCAACCCACAAACACCAAAGACAAAATAAAAGCTCTGTTGGACCTGGGTGAGAGAAGAGAGCAGTCTGGCCTCAGTCCTGGGGTACCAGAGCTGGCAGAGGTGGTGGCCATGGTGGCAGTAGCAACAGCTGCAATGGGAGATGCTTCTAGAGCTCCAGGCACACAGATAGTGGGATCTGATCAGAGGGCAATTGCTTTTGCTTTTCCCTGTTGGGATCTGGGTTGCGGTCTTGGATGGTGATCCTGAGGTGAGGGGGAGCACTAGTGTTGCAGAGTTTGTGGTGGCTATAGAGAGGAAATCCTTCTCACAGTTCTGAGGCAGAAAAGAGTTTCTGTGGTCACTCACAGACCAGAGAACAGAGAGTGGGAGGAGTAAACACTTCTCCTTTGATCATATTACCTTAGAAGAACTACAAATTCTAGAAGTAGCTCTGATAGCAGCTGCCCCAAACCCCAGAAATTTAGGACAGAGCACTCTCCACCCTGGAAGCAGAGTCCTACTTTGGCAAAGAGCTCAAAAGTAAAATAATTGGCTGGGAAATGAGCAAACAGAGGGAAAAATGAGACTGTAGAATCTTTCTTTGGTGACAAAGAAGAACAAATCATACAACCAGAAGAAGACAACAAAGTCAAAACTCCTCCATCACAAGAAAAATATGAATTGGTCGCAGGCCACAGAAGAGTTCAAAAAGGATTTTGAAAATCAAGTAAGAGATGTAGAGAAAAAATTGGGAAGAAAAATGAGAGTGATGCAAGAAAATCATGAAAGGATGAGTCAACAGCTTGCTAAAGGAGACCCCAAAAATACTGAAGAAAATAACACCTTAAAAAATAGACTAATTGAAATGACAAAAGAGGTCCAAAAAGCCAATGAGGAGAGGAAAGCCTTAAAAAGCTGAATTGGCCAGATGGAAAAGGAGGTCCAAAAACTCACTGAGGAAAATAATTGGACTACCTGAGAGCCATGATCAAAATTGAGCCTAGACATCATCTTTCAAGAAATTATCAAGGAAAACTGCCATGATATTCTAGAACCAGAGGGCAAAATAGAAATTGAAAGAATCTACCAATTGTTTCTTGAAAAAGGTCCCCAAAAGAAAACTCCTAGGAATATTATAGCCAAATTCCAGAGTTCCTAGGACAAGGAGAAAATATTACAGGCAGTCAGAAGAAACAATTTGAGTATTGTGGAAATACAATCAGGATAACACAATATTATTAATGGTTTTTATGTCAAGCTAATCAGTGGCAAACTGGTAGGGGTTAAGTGGAATCTGTTGTCATACTGCAGAACTAAGTGATTTACACTGTGGACGAAAGCTGTGACTTATTTTCATTTGTATGGTGCTATGACCAACTGAGCTAACCAGCTATAAAGTCATCTCTCATAATTAGCATTCTTGAGGTTAAACAAAGTAGCCTCCAAAGGCAATTTATATTGCGTTTATATGCAATTAATAAGCTTTTTGGCAGACTTAGTTTTCAGTTAATTTAACTTGGCATACAAAAACTTCAGCAAGCAGAAGTCTACAAAATGTTCATTCTGTTAAATATTTTTTCATCTGTACATATTCCACATGTTTCCAAATCATATCAAAGAGGTTTTCATTTGAATTTGAGAAGCACTTGAAATTACCTAGTGATATCATCTATTATTGTAAAAAGTTATTGTTATGGGGAGAAATATCTCCTTTCTGAGGTCATGTGGTAGATAACTCCTACCAAATAGCTATTTACCCAATGTAGAAATTAAGGAGTTAAAAAACCTAGGTTTTATTATTATGCTCAAGCATAGGTTCAGACCTTAGAGAAAACTCGAACAATTATTAGGATTCTGAAAGGGCCTCTTAGAGGAAAAATTATGTCAGAGTAGCAAAGAAATAATTTATTTACGTGTTGTAGTCTTTTACATTCCTCTTAGGTCATAAAAATTAAAGGATAGATTCTTAATCTCATACTTCCTTCAGTGTCATAAAAGTTGAGCAAACTTATTTAAACAGTCATAATCTCATACATCCCCTAAGGAAACCATCCTGTCAAATAAATTCTATATGTAAGCTAAATCAGGTTACACATTACACCACATTTACAGAATTCATAAACAGACCGATTGAGGAGGAGGATTTACATGTTGCCAAGGAGTTAGGGATTGTTGAGATTTTTCCTCTGGCTTCTTATCTAAGGCACACTGAAGGCTCTTAAGTTTTCACATCCCATGGGACAGGTTTTGGTCAGGTGAGGTGAGGTTAATGTTAACCAAAAGATATAGGAGGAATAAAAGGGAATAAAAAATCCCCATAACAAAAATTCTGAGAACAAAGTTTACTCTGGATGCTTTAAGGAACCCCTAAGATAAAACGTCTTACTGTGAGGCATCATTTTCTGTGGTAGATGAGTACTGTGTTTGTTTGGTGTTTGTATGTGTGCACGTGCAACTTTGATAATTTCTACTGGAAGTTCCACTGATTTCCAGTTGAACTTTGGATTCTTTGTAAATTACTGTATCATTTGCCTTTTATTCGCTTTCTAATTTCCCCCAGTGGAGGACAGAGGGACAGTTAAATAGGGAGGAAATCCTGTGGAGAAGGAGCCAGTAATACCCACCAGTTGAGGAACAGCTGCCATTGATAGGGCACCCTGAGGGAGACAGGAGGGGGCAAACGACTGCTGGCAGGACCGAGAATTGCACCTACTGGGGTGGAGACAGCTCATGATTCCTAGGAATAGTGGCACTTCCCAGGCCCCTGGCCCTGCCTCTAGCCTTACCTATAGCCATTATCCAGGGGCAGGAAAGAAGCAGGCATTTATAAGTGCTTACTCACAGTGTGTCAGGTGTTGTACTCAGCACTTTACAAACATTCTCACAGCAAGCCTGGGAAGTAGGTACTGTTATTATCCCTATTTTACAATCCAGGTAACTGATGCAGATAGAGGTTAAGTGAGCTGCCCAGAGTCATGCAGCTAGGAAGTGTCTGAGGCCAAATTTGGGCTTAGTCTTCTTGATTCCTGGTCCAGTGCTGTATCTATTAACCATCTAGCAACCCTTGTGGAGAGGGAATCCAGCATCCTTATCAGTGCCACTGTTTCGCCAAATGCCACTGACAGTGCCTTCTATCCCCACTTGCTCTGCTTCCAGCCCAGCTCCAACAGTCATTATCCAGACAGCTGTTTCAGCCCCTTGCCTTCTTAGCAGCTTAGCTACTGAAGACCTAGAAAAGAAAGTTCTCACTCTCAAAGTTCCTGGCAGTGTATAGGTATAGTCTTTATCATTTAAAATGACATTAAAAAGATACATTATTATCTTTTTTTTTTGCCGCTTTACCATAAGAAACATGGTGCTTTCTTACCCCTTTCTTATGCCTTAATTGCATAGTCTCTTCCATTAAAATGTGAGCTTTTTGAGTGCAATAAATGCTTTAATTTTAAACCCTTTGTATCCCCAGCTCTTAGCAAGGTGCTCTGCACATAGAAAATACTGAATGAACACTTTTTCATTCTTTTATAGAGTCTAGAGCCTTTAAGTTATCATAGGTTTACAAAGTCTCATTGTTTTAATTTGTTAGACAAGAAAGTTAATTGCCACCAGTCCTAATTTGTGGCAGATTGAGTCTACTTGTTGTGTAGCTGACAATTTCCCATGTTGCTTCCCTAAACGTCAGAAGCAAACCAGACTTTACCAAGTCAGAAATAACCTATGTAGCTTTAATTCTCATGGCTTCACCATGAGAAATAAAGCAAGTGACTTGGTGTTAAACTGTAGAGATGTGATTACTTCAGGATTTGCTAAGAGAATGATATTAAGGCCTGATAGAAATATTGTAGAATTTGTTTGAATAACCAAAATAGGAAAATTTACCAACTTTTGGAAGATATCATATGCCAAACTATTGAAATTCAGGCTAAGTATATTATACAGAAACAACTGAAACTATCTGGAAAGAAAGAATTTCAGGCAGAATGGTGGCTAGTATTCAATGCTGAACTCTAGACATTTCTGACAGTTTCTATTTTTTCTTTCTGGAACCTCACATCTCTTGAGATAGCTGCCCTTCCCTTTTTTCTCTCTTTATTACATATGAGGAAATTATTCTGGTTAGGACTGGAGCATTACTATTCACAGTCTACATCATTGCATGATAAAATTGAAAAGCGTTGGATGTGATAAATCCTTTTAACCTCCCAGTCTTATTTTTTTTCTTCATAAAATTGGTTTTGAATCCAAGCTTTTCACTACTTACCTCAGAGGGCTGTTATAAAGAATTGCAGTGATGTGTATTAAAATATTTTATAACCATAAATTGCTATGGAAATGTAAACTGAGGTGGTGTAGTGGTTAGAAAACTAGAGGTGGATTCTTGAAGACCTAAAGTTCAAATTTTGCTTTAGACACTGCATGGTCCTGGGTAAGTCATTTAATTTTTGTACCTCAGTTTCCTTATTTGTCAAATCGACCTTTAATAGCATTTACTTTATAGGGTTTTTAAAAATGCATATGAGATAATATTTGTAAAGTACTTTGTATTCCTTAAAGTGATACATAACAGGCTAATGTTTTTATTATTGTCATTGTTTTTGTTGTTTTTACTTTTGCTGTTACTGTGTAATGGTAATGTAATTTGAATTTGAAGATCTCTTTTATTGGCAAAGGTAACAGGTACTTAGCACTTAGTAATTAATCAAGAAGGTATCAATCCCTGTTGCTGACATAACAGGAAGGGGTTGGCTGAAACAGGAAGCTAATGCTGTGTGTATATAAGGAAAATCCCCAGAGAGAGTGAGGCAGAATTTCTTGGGACAAGTATCTGGAGGCAGAAGCTGCTGCCACTGGAGAAAGAGAGAATTTCTTTCAGCAACATCTGGAGTCTGGGCTGCTAGAGCTAGACTGAGAATTGAGAAGAAAAATGAGAATTGGTAACTGAGACAGATCTTCTTGGAGCAAACTCTGTGGAGGCAGGAGCTGCTGCACCGGGGAGGCTGAAGAGAAACCTCCACACCCGCATCCCCAAAGCCCCCCTTCCCCCCAGGCTGAAGAGAATGATTTTGATTTTGAAAACCTGGATGGAGTGATTTTGATTCTGGGAACCAGCTGAAACTTCTTCTGAGTCTGAGGGCCAGCTGGAGCTGACAGAAGACTGAGGAAGCATGACTGTGAAGTATTTTAAGACTTTGTGGCTTTGTCAAGCCTTGTCTTCCCAGGAACAGAGACTGTGAAGGATTTGAGATGGACTGGACATTGTGAGCTCCAGTGTGGAGGAGGAACTGCACAGAGAGCTGGACAAGGACCTGGGAGTTGTCTGCCTTTGAACCCAGGGGACAGTTTGGTGAATCCAGGTAGGAGCTGAGACCCTGGAAGGGGTTCCAGGGAATCTGAGGGACCACCCTGAGTCAAGCTGAGAGAAGACTTTACTTGTATACTGTGTACTGAATAAGAAGATTATAATTTACTAGTGACCTAGGGGTGGAGGGGTTTGTATTTTCTGATGATTGAATAGTGAGTGATGAAGGATGATTGATTGACTAAATGATTGTACTTAGTGATTGATGACTGAATAAGTAATTGATTTTTAACTTAGTATGCCCCATGAGTGAACAACTTTGACTATTGTAGTTTGTGTCCCTCAAGGAGGCAAATCTCCTTAAGGGACTGAATGATTAAGATGATTGAATGATTGAGTTACTAAATGATTGTTCTTTGTTCAAAACTTGTGAGAAGTTGTTGTAAATGATGTATTTTGATTATCTGTAATAAGCTGTAATGTTGTGAATTCTGTACTTTGATTTACTGTGAATGTTTTGCTTTGATTTGTTATGGAATAAATAGAGTGTTCACTATACTATGTAATCAGAACCTTAAAAGCTGTTCACAGTAGCATTCTTCTGGAAAGCTGCTAGTGCTTGGCTTTACATACTGCTACCACCAACACTCCCTTCTAGGTAATCCATAGTTTTTAAACCTGGGCCATTAGGTTCCAGGCAGCAAATAAAGGTACTGACTTAAAAATACTAACAAATCAGGGAAACAGAATCTAGTTTTTCAGACATCACTGGGATAAAAGAAAAAGAAGAGAAGCCCATTTGAAAAAGAAGAGTTTGTCCTTTTGTGAGGACTTTGCATCCTAGCTTTTGGAGTTTACTATAGACCAGTGGTTCTCAACCTGTGGGTCGCAACCCCTTTGGGGGCCAAACAACCCTTTCACAGGGGTCACAGGGGTGTCGCCTAAGAGCATCAGAAAACACATATTTCCAATGGTCTTAGGAACCGAGACTCCGCTCCTCTATCCGTCTCCAGGCAGGTCCACCCACATGCAGATATACCCATATACCAGTATTAAAGGGTCGTGGCATTAGGAAGGTTGAGAACCACTGCTATAGACACTGATGATTTGAAGTGAGGAGCTAGAGAGAGTGTGATACAATGGAAGGAAAGCTGGACTGGGAGTCAGATTCCAGTTTGGTCAGTTACCTTCTTTGGATCTTACTTTTGTCAGTTGTAAAATGAGGGTATTAGACTAAATAATCTTTTTTTTTAACCTCTATACCTATGATCTATGATCTAAGATTCAGATTTTGACTCCAATATTTATTTCGTGTATGAAGTCAGCCATCTCTGGGCCTTAGCCTTCTCACGAGTAAAATGAAGGGGTTGGACTTGAATTTCTTTAAAGTCCCTTCCAGCTCTAAATCATCAGTTATTTTAAGTCACTCAGGCAAGGAGAAGGAACTGGTGCAGTCCTTGTACTTTAATGACACTTTTAAGTTGCTCAACGGCCACATCTTCTTCATTAAATTTCCCTCTCTTTTCTAGATCCTAGCTGGATCATGCCCTCTCTCCTCCCAGAGATTTGTATCTAGCTCACAGTATTATCCATCCATAGTCCTCACCTTTTTTGAACACCTTGATCTCTCAGTTCCTCATTCTCCTCAATTCCCATGATCTTTGTCACCAATCCACCATAATCACATACATGAGAGTGGTCATCAGTCTTAGGTCCCTTATTTCTTTGGTCATTGTCTTAGGTGCCAGAATTTCTAGTTGCTCCTTTCCCCCTTTTCCTTTTCCTTCCCCTCTGGTCATTAGTTTTTTGGTTTGCTTTGGGTAAACACAACCTTAGTTGTTCCTTGTACCTTACATAAATTATGAGAGACTGTTCAGAGCCATAATTTTCCTGGGCATACTGAAGAGAAGATAGGCTATGTGGTCTCTAATTTATGTATCACATGACGTAGAACTTTTATGGAGAAAATGAACATACATAAAAGTTTATTTTGGTTATTTCTCATTTTACTTTTGTGACAATTGAAGAGCAGAAAAGGGATGAGTATCAAGATAGCTCACACAATTCTCGTTTTAGGAATAAGCCCAAGTGATGGTCACATGTCAATAAATGTTACCCTGCTTAACCTTTGCATGGGAAAGGCAATTCCTGGCATTTTAAAGCTCGTTATATCATAAACTCATGGGCTTTAAAAACTGAGGCTTAAAGAATTTAAGTGATTTGCCCAAGGTGACATAATAAGTCAGCAAGCAATTATTAAGCACTTACTGTCTTCCAGGCATGGTGCTAAGTGCAGGGGATATAAAGAAAGGCAAAATATGTTCCCTGCTCTTAAGAAACTCATATTCTGGCAGAGCTACATTTCAAATCCAGCTCTTATAACTTTAAATCCAGTGTTTTTTCTCCATACTCTGTTGCCCCCTTTAGTCTTTCCTCTATCACTGCATATTTTCTACCAAGAGAATCCCTGTTATGGGCTCTCTCCAGGTAAGCCTCTGTTAGAACGCAGGGTGTTTTCTGGGAGAGGAGACACATTAATATGGTCATATTACCATATTGGTTTTTTGAATTTTGTTTTAGTTCAAGTTAACTAGGGCACAGTGGGTAAATTTTGATTGTGTAGGGGGCAAAGGAGACAGGACTTAGAACATTACCAAGGTTGTTATTGTTCTTCTAGGTCTGAAGAAATCCTCAGTAACCAAGGATTGAATAAGGGCACTGTGTACTTGGGCAGGGATGACATTTGAAGTTCCAAAAGGAAGGAGGAGAGACTGAAAAGAAAGGTCTAGGGGTATCAGAGAAAACTGGCTGTGCCTCTCAGTTTGTCTGTTTGTCTTACTCATGAGGTATTGCCCTTTATTCTTATGAACCCTGGTTTCTACAGGTTGACCTGACAGGTGAAAAGAGGAGAAAAGTTAGCTGGGTCTTTAGATTTTTTTTTTTTAATGTGGCTGATATGTATGTTTGAAACTGTAGCACAGGGGAAATAACTATATTTTGTGAATGTTAATATAGTGGAAAGGATTTTAGAGGACAAAATCAGTAACTAAAAACCCAAAGGTAACTGGAACTATAAACCAGGAAGATAATTACACAGTATAAATTTCTGTTTCTTACTCATCCATTTCTGTTAGTGGCATTGCTTTCAGTTTTATGTCCTCATACCTAATATTCTGTAATATTAAAAAAGAGTGAATCACTAAATTTCCAACATAAAACTATGCCCATAGAAGCCATTATTCCCTGTGTGATTTGCTAGTATAGTAATGTGCAATTTTGTTGAGAGATTTGTTCTCTCTCTCACTTTGTGGGTTCTGTAGCTCTAAAATTTGTTTAGAGTAATTTCTTTACAGGTATTGGAGGTACTTGGTGTGGGAGTTTAACATAGCTGAACTTTTGGATTTTTAGGCCCCCACATTCCCTCTGGTTCCTCCCATGCTTCATTGCGGTTTAGATTTTTTTTTGAAGTTTTGAAGTCTATTATAGGGAAACATAAACTTGGGCAGCTAGTCCAAACAGCTTTCACTATAGCTCCTGGGACCAGTTTGTGTGTCTGTGTCCAAGGGACCTTTAAATTGAAAGTTACACAGAGCTTTTTCAAGAAAATGAATTCTTGCTATCTCCCTATTCTTTACAAATGTCTAGTACAAAATTTTGTATAAAATAGTAGTCCCACAATTCCCAAATTCCATAGGATTGTGTCTCCCAGTCACAATTGATTTTTAAAATTTTTTTAAAAATTTTAAATTTATTATTAATTTTAATCCATTATTTTCTTTTTAATTTTCTCCCTCCCTACCAACCTCTCCCTACCTAAGAAGGAAAGCAGCATATCAGTTATATGTGTGAAATCATGAAAAACATTTTCATATCCATATTTCTTTTTTTCTCCAATTTATTTTTAGTTTTCAACATTCATTTCCACAAGATTTTGAGTTACACGTTTTCTCCTTGTCGTTCCCCTACACCCCACCCCAAGATGGCATACTGAATACCCTTTACCCCAATCTGTTCTCTTTTAAATCCTCCCCGATTCCCCCCCTTTAGCTTTCTAGAAGGGTAAGATGGATTTCTATACCCCAGTTCCCATATTTCTTATTTCCCAGTTGCATGTAAAAAACAATCTTTTTTAACATTTTTTTTTTTATAAAACTTTGATTTCCAAATTCTTTCCCTTCTTTCCTCCTCACCTACCCCCACTGGGAGGACATGCAATTCAATATAGGTCGTACATGTATAGTTATGCAAAATGTTTTCCATAGTAGTTATAGTGTGAAAGACTAGCTATATTTCTCTCCATTGTATCCCGCTCCCCACTTACTCTATTTTCTACTTTGACCCTGTCCCTTTTCAAAGTGTTTGCTTCTAACTACCCTCTCCCCAAATCTTCCCTCCCTTCTTTTATCCCTCCTCTTGTCCCCTTCTCTCCTACTTTCCTGTAGGGCAAAATACCCAATTGAGTGTGTGTTACTCCCTCCTTAAGCTAAATTCAGTGAGAGAGTAAGGTTGACCCATTCCCTTTCACCTTCCTGCTCTTCCCCTTCATTGTTACAGTTTTCTCTTGTCTCTTTTATATGAGATAATTTACCCTATTCTATCTCTCCCTTTCTCTTTTTCCCAATATGTTCCTCTCTCACCTCTTAATTTTATTTTTTTTAGATGTCATACCTTCATATTCAAATGATCCTGTGCCCTCTGGCTATGTATACATGTACACACACATACACACACTCACATATATATTTATACACACGTATACCCTCCTGTACATACATATATGTATATATGCGCACATATATATATACATATATATATGTATATACATATACACACACATATATTCTCTTCAACTATCCTCATACTGAAAAATGTCTCATAAATTACAATTACTGTTTTTCCATGTAGGAATGTAGATAGTTCAACTTTAATGTAGATAGTTCAACTTTAATAAGTTCCTTATGATTTCTTTTTCCTATTAACCTTTTCATACTTCTCTTGCTTCTTGTATTTGAAAGTCAAATTTTCTGTTCAGCTCTGGTTTTTTCATCAAGAATACTTGAAAGTTCTCTATTTCATTGAATAACTATATTTTCCCCTGAAGCATTATACTCAGTTTTGCTGGGTAGATGATTCTTCATTTTAATCCTTGCTCCTTTGACCTCTGGCATATCATATTCCAAGCTCTTCGATCCCTTAATGTAGAAGCTGCTAGATCTTGTGTTATCCTGATTATGTTTCCATAGTACTCAAATTGTTTCTTCCTGACTGCTTGTAATATTTTCTCCTTGATCTGGGAACTTTGGAATTTGGCTATAATATTCCTAGGAGTTTTCTTTTTGGGATCTTTGCAAGAGGTGATCAGTGAATTCTTTCAATTTCTATTTTGCCCTCTGGTTTTAGAATATCAGGGCAATTTTTCTTGAGAATTTCTTGAAGGATGATGTTTAGGCTCTTTTTTTGATCATGGCTTTCTGGTAGTCCAATAATTTTCAAAATGTCTCTCCTGGATCTATTTTCCAGGTCAGTGATTTTTTCAAGGAGATATTTCACATTGCCTTCAATTTTTTCATTTCTTTGGATCTGTTTAATAGTATCTTGATTTCTCATGAAGTTATTAGCTTCCATTTGCTCCAATCTAATTTTGAAGGAATTATTCTCTTCAGTAAGTTTTTGAAATTCCTTTTCCATCTGGCAATTTCAGCTTTTAAAGACATTCTTCTCCTCGTTGGCCTTTTGGGCCTCTTTTGTCATTTGAGTTAGTCTATTTTTAAGGTTCTTCAGTCAGGCTATTGACTTGATTTTCATGATTTTCTTGCATCATTCTCATTTCTCTTCCCAGTTTTTATTCCACTTCTCTTACTTGATTTTCAAAATCCTTCTTGAGCTCCTCCGTGGCCTGCTCCCAGTTTATATTTTTCTTGGAAACTTTTGATACAGGAGTTTTGACTTTGTTGTCCTCTTCTGGTTCCATGCGTCAATCCTTTTTGTCCCCATAAAAGTATTCTATAGTCTGATTGTGCTTCCTCTGTTTATTCATCTTGCCAGCCAATTACTTGACTTTTGAGCTTTTTGCCACTGTAGAACTCTGTTTCCACAGTGGAGAGAACTGTGTCTTGAATTGCTGGGGTTTTTGCAGCTGTGTCAGAGCTGTTGTCAGAGCTATGAGGAGGGCATCCTCTCTATAGCCACCACAAGCTCTGGAACACTAGCATTCCTCACCCCAGGACAACTACCCAAGACTGTGACACAGATCCGAGTAGTTCAAAGCAAGAGTGTTTACCCTCTGAATGGTTGCTTGGTCTCCCTATGATCTGCAGGCCAGGAGGTCTGGAGGCAGCCATGTGGCAGCAGCTGCAGCCACCATGCTGCTGCCACCTCTGCTGCCCTGGGGGCAGGGGCTGGACTATGCTTTTTTTGTCTTCCAGTTCCAACAGAGTTCCTTACTGACCTTTTACTTTGTTTTTGCTGTTTATGGGTTGAGAAGTCTGGAAACCACCACAGCTGCTGGTGATTCACTTTGCCAAAGTCTGCTCCAGCCAGCTTGGGCTGCCCCAGGTCTGGGCCTGTGTGGCTCACACGGAACTGTGCTAGGTTCCCTATCTGGTATGACAGATCCTTCCTGTTGGGCTGCCTTCAGTAGGAGATTTGTTCTCTCTCTCACTTTGTGGGTTCTGTAGCTCTAAAATTTGTTTAGAGTAATTTCTTTACAGGTATTGGAGGTACTTGGTGTGGGAGTTCAAGTGAGTTCCTGCTTTTACTCTGCCATCTTGGCTCCACCCCCCTCTGTATTTCAAAAAGAGCAAGAAAAATTAAAAAAGTGAGAAAGGTATACTTCAGCTTGTACTCAGAGTTCATCAGTTCTCTCTATGGACGTGTATAGCATTTTTTTTTTTTTTGTAAAGCATGACTCCTTTTGAATTGTTTTGAATTATTGTCTTAGTCAGGATAGCCACAGTTGATCATCATTACAACAATGCTGTTATTGTGCACAATAACACTTCCTCTTGCATTGGTTCACATGTTTTTTGAAACTACCTCTCTCATCATTTCTTTTAGCATAGTAGTACTCCATTACAAACATCTGCCACAATTTGTTTAGCCATTCCCCAATTGATGAGCATTCCCTCGATTTCCAGATCTTTCCATCACAAAATGAGTTGCTATAAATATTTTTGTACATATAGGTCCCTTTTTTCTTCTCTGAGCTACAGATCTAGTAGTGATATTGCTGGAACAAAGAGTACACACAGTTTTATGGCCCTTTGGGCATAGTTCCAGATTGTTTTCCTGAAAAGTTGAACCAGTTTACTACTCCATGCATAATTCATTACTGTACCCATTTTCCCCTTATCCCCACCAGCATTTGTCATTTCTTTCTTTTTTTTTTTTTGCCTAAGCTGATGTGGATTTTTTAAAGTTAATTTATTTATTTTTACTTTTCAACTTTCATTTCCATAAGTTTAAAATTTTTTCTACCTCCCTCTTCCCCCCTCCCAAGATGGCATGCGATCTGATATAGGCTCTACGTATACATTCCTATTAAACATATTTTCACATTAGTCATGTTATATAGAAGATTTAGAATGAATGGGAGAAACCATGAGAAAGAAAAAAACAAAACAAAAAAACAAAATAGTCTGCTTCTCTCTGCATTCAGACTCCATTGTTCTTTCTCTGGAAGTGAATGGCATTTTCCATCATGAGATTTTTGGAATTGTTTTAGGACCTTGCATTGCTGAGAAGGGCTAAGTCCATCAAAGTTAGTCATCGCATGTGATTATTACTGTGTACAATGTTCTAGTTCTACTTACTTCACTCAGCATCAGTTCATGTAAGTCTTTCCTGGTTTTTCTGAAGTCTGCCTCTTCATCACTGCTTATAGCACAATAGTATTCCATTACATTCATATACCACAACTTGTTCAGCCATTCCCCAGTTGATGGACATTCCCTCAATTTCCAGTTCCTGGCCCCCACAAAAAGAGCTGCTAGAAATATTTTTGTTCATGTGGGTCCTTTTTCTATTTTTATGATCTCTTTAGGATATAGCCCTAGAAATGGTATTACTGGGGCAAAGGGTATGTACATTATTATAGCCTTTTGGGCATGGTTCCAAATTGCTCTCCAGAATGGTTAGATCAACTCATAACTCTACCCACAATGAATTAGTGTTCCAACTTTCCCACATCTTCTCCAACATTTATAATTTTCCTGTTTTGTAATATTAGCCAATCTGTTAGGTGTGATGTGTGTGGTTCCTCAGAGTTGTTTTGATTTGCATCTCTCTAATCAATAGTAATTTGGACCATTTTTTCATATGATTGTATATAGCTTTAATTTCTTCTTCTAAAAACTGCATGTTCATATCCTTTGACCATTTTATCAGTTGGGTAATAACTTGTATTCTTGTAATTTTGACTCATTTCTCTATGTATTTTAGAAATGAGGCCTTTATCAGAGACATTAGTTGCAAAAATTCTTTCCCATTTTTCTTCTCCCCTCCTAATCTTGGTTGCATTGGGTTAATTTGTGTGAAAACTTTTCAATTCAGTGTAGTCAAAATTATCCATTTTGCATTTCATAATGCTCTCTGTCTGTTGTTTGGTTATAAATTCCTCCATTCTCCATACATCTGACAGATAAACTATTCCTTCTTTCCCTAATTTGTTTATACTATCAGCCTTTATATCTAAATCATGTACCCATTTGGACTTTATTTTGGTGTATGGTGTCAGATGTTGGTCCACGCCCAGTTTCTGCCATACTATTTTCCGATTTTCCCAGCAGTTTTTGTCAAATAGTTCTTACCCCACAAGCTGGGGTCTTTGGGTTTATCAAACAGTAGATTGCTGTAATCATTGACTACCGTGTCTTGTGTACCTGACCAATTCCACTGATCTACCCCTTTATTTCTTAGCCAGTACAAAGTAGTTTTGATGATTGCTGATTTATAATACAATTTAAGATCTGGTATGGCTAGGCCACCTTCCCTTCCATTTCTTTTCATTAATTCCCTTGATATTCCGGACTTTTTGTTCTTCCAGATGCATTTTAATATTAATTTTTTCTAGCGCTAAAAATAATTTTTTGGAAGTTTGATTGGTATGGCACTAAGTAAATTAATTTAGGTAGAATCATCATTTTTATTACATTAGCTAAGCTTACCTATGAGCAACTGATGTTTTTCCAATTATTTAGATCTGACTTTGTGTGAAAAGTATTTTATAATTATGTTCAGAGTTTCTGGGTTTTTTTCAGATATTTTGTATCTACAGTAACTTTAAATGGAATTTCTCTTTCTATCTCTCACTGTTTGGGCTTTGTTATTAATAGATAGAAATGCTGATGATTTATGTGGGTTTATTTTATACCTTGCAACTTGGCTTATTATTTTTATTTCATGTTTATTATTTCAAATAGTTTTTAACTTGATTCTCTAGGATTCTTTAAGTATATCATCATATCATCTGCAGAGTAATGACAGTTTCTTCTTTGTGTATTCTAATTCTTTTACTTTCCTTTTCTTCTCATTGCTAAAGCTAACGTTTCTAGTACCATATTGAAAAACAGTGGTGATAACAGACATCCTTGTTTCACCCTCAATCTTATGGGAAATGCATCTAGCTTCTCCCCATTACATATAATGCTTGCTGATGGTCTTAGGTAGCTGACACTTGTCATTTTAAGAAGGTTCCATTTATTCCTATGTTCTCTAGTGTTTTTAATAGGAATGGATGTTGTATTTTGTCAAAAGCTTTTTCTACATCTATTGAGATAATTATATGGTTTCTGTTAGTTTTATTGTTGATACGATCAATTATGCTGATAATTTTCCTAATATTGAACTAGCCCTGAATTCTTGGTATAAATCCTACCTAATCTAAGTGTATTATTCTTGTGATAAATTGATGTGATAAATTGATTGCTAATGTTTTATTTAAGATTTTTGCATCTATATTCATTAGAGAAATTGATCTATAATTTTCTTTCTCTGTTTTGACCAGTGGTTCTCAACCTTCCTAATGCCATGACCCTTTAATACTTGTATGTGGGCATATCTGCATGTGGGCAGATCCGCCTGGAGACGGATAGAGGAGATGTGTCTCAGTTCCTAAGACCATTGGAAATATGTATTTTCTGATGGTCTTAGGTGACCCCTGTGACCCTTGCGATAGGGTTGTTCGACCCCCAAAGGGGTTGTGACCCACAGGTTGAGAACTGCTGGTTTTGAGTCTTCCTGGTTTAGGTATCAGTACCATATTTGTATCAAAAAGAAATTTGGTAGGACTCCTCCGTCAGTTTTCCCAGACAGTCTATATAGTATTGGTATCAGTTTTTCTTTATATATTTGATAGAATTCACTTGTGAATTCTTCTGGCCCTGGAGATTTTTTCCTAGGGAGTTCATTGATGGCTTGTTCAATTTCTTTTTCTGAGATGGGGCTATTTAAGTATTTTACTTCCTCTTCTGTTAATGTGGGCAATTTATATTTTTGTAAATATTCATCCATTTTACTAAGATCATCAAATTTATGGGCATACATACAGTTGGACAAAATCCTAATTAATTGTTTTAATTTCCTCTTTATTAGTGGCGAATTTACCCTTTTCATTTTTGATACTGGTAATTTGGTTTTCTTTTTTTTTTAAATCAAATTATTCAAAGGTTTATCAATTATTATCTTTCAAATGAAACCAGCTCTTAGTTTTTATTAGTTCAGTAGTTTTCTTAATTTAAATTTTACTAATCTTTCCTTTGTTTTTTGGTATTTCTAATTCGGTATTTAATTGAGAATTTTCAATTTGTTCTTATTTTAGCTTTTTTCAGTTGCATGTCCAATTCATGGATCTCTTTCTCTGTTTTATACATGTAAGGATTCAGAGATGTAAAACTTCCCCTAAGAGCTGCTTTTGCTGCATCCTATACGTTTTGGAATGTTTTCTTATTATTATCATTCTTTTGAATAAGTTATGATTATTTCTATGATTTGTTGTTTGGTGCACACATTCTTTAGGATTATATTATTTAATTTCCATTTAATTTTTAGTCTGTCTTTCCATGGCCCTTTATTACATATAATTTTTATTGCATCATGATCTGAAAAAGATGCATTTAATATTTCCGCCTTCCTGCTCTGGATTGTGAGGGCAGTTTTTGTGGATGTGTCATTTACCACTGAGAAAGAGGTATATTTCTTTCTATCCCCATTTAATTTTCTCCAGAGGTCTCCTATATCTACCTTTTCCAAAATTCTGTTTACCTCCTTAACTTCTTTCTTGTTTATTTTGAGGTTAGATTTATCAAGTTCAGAGAGGCTGAAGTTGAGGTCCTCCACTAGTATAGTTTTGCTGTCTATTTCTTCCTGTAACACCCTTAATTTCTCTTCTAAGAATTTGGATGCTATACCACTTGGTGCACATATATTTAGTAATATTATTACTTCATTCATTGTCTGTGGTGCCTTTTAGCAGGATATAGTTTCCTTCCTTATCTCTTTTGATTAGATCTATTTTTGCTTTTGATTTGTCTGAGATTAGTTTTGCTTCCCCTGCTTTTTTCACATTAGCTGAAGCATAATATATTCTACTCCAGTCTTTTACCTTTACCCTGTGTGTATCCCCCTGTTTCAAATGTGTTTCTTGTAAACAATATAATGTAGGATTATGGTTCTTAATCCACTCTGCTGTCCACTTCTGTTTTATGGGAGAGTTCATCCCATTCACATTCACAATTATGATTGCTATCTGTGTCTTTCCATCCTATTTCACCATCCCACCACCTGTTTATGCTTTTATTTGTTCCTTCTCCCTTTCCCTCCTCAAAAGAGTTTTACTTTTAACCATTGCCTCCTTCAGTCTTCCCTCCCTTCTATCAGCCCCTCTCCCTTTTCTTTCCCCTTTCCCATCCTTCTGCCTATAGGGCAAGTTAGATTTCAGTGCTTAACTGAGTATGTTATTCCCTCCTTGAACCAAATCTTATGAGAGTAAAATTCAAACAATGCTCATCTCCCTCCCTTCTTTCTACTATAATAAGTTTTTGTGCCTCTTTGTGTGATGTAATTGATCCCTTTCTGCCTCCTCCTTTCCTCTACTCCCATTACAATTCCTTTGAAGCCCTTAATTAGTTTTTTAATCATCATATCAGTTAATGTATATGAAGATACAGTTCTCAAGATTTACAAATATCATCCTCCCATGTAGGGATGTAAACAGTTTGCCCTTATTGAATAACATTTTTTTTCTTTTTTTCCTGTTTACCTTTTTAATGCCTCTATTGAATCTTGTATTTGAAAGTTAGATTTTCAACTGAGCTCTGGTCTTTCCATCAGGAAAGTCTGAAAGTTCCTTATTTCATTGAATATCTCTCTCCTTGTCTGAAAGATTATGCTCAGTTTTCCTGGGTGGTTGGACCTTGGTTGTAATCCAAGCTCCTTTGCCTTACGGAATATCATATTACAAGCCCTTTGATCTTTTAATGTAGAATTTGCAAGGTCCTGTGTAATCCTGACTGTAGTTCCACGATATTTGAATTGTTTCTTTCTGGCTGCTTGCAGTATTTTCTACTCAACCTGGTAATTCTGGAAATTGTCTTCAATATTCCTTAGCGTTTTCAATTTGAGATTTCTTTTAGGAGGTGGTCAGTGGATTGTTTCAATGACTATTTTACCCTCTGGTTTTAGGACCTGGGGACAGTTTTTCTTGATAATTTCTTGGAAGACACTGTCAGGCTATTTTTTTCATCATGGCTTTCTGATAGACCAATAATTCTTAAATTATCTCTCCTGGATCTATTTTCCAGGTCAATTGTTTTTTCAATGAGATATTTTATGTTTTCTTTTATTTTTCATTCTTTTGATTTTATTTTGACTGATTCTTGATGCCTCATAGAGTCATTAGCTTCTTCTTGCCCAATTCTAATTTTTGATGAATTGTGTCAGTTAGCTTTTGTACCTCCTTTTCCATTGGGTCAATTTTACTTTTTTTTTTTATTAAATTTTTTTTATTAAATTTTTTTTTGAGTTACATATTTTCTCCCCACATTTCCTCCACCCACCACCCCAAAACAGCCATCCCAGTGTTCCCCCCCTTCCCCAGTCTATTCTCTCCTATGTCACTTTTTGGTAGGGCAGGATGGATCTCCCAACTGCAGTGCCTGTGTATCTCAAGTTCCAGTTGGATGTAGTCAATAATAATAATAATAATAATTGTATATACACACACACA
>CM053582.1:394330935-394371924 GCA_028627135.1 Pseudochirops cupreus
TTAGTGGGAAGTATCTTTGTGTGCGTTTTGGAGTTCTAGGATTGGTTTAGAGTCCTATTTTATGGGTATTTTGGGGTGGCTATGTGAGAGCTGCGATGTGTTGCTGCTGCTACACCGCCATCTTGGCTCCGCCCCCCCGGGTCAATTTTACTTTTTAAGGAATTGTTTTCTCAGGTTTTTTATCTCCTTATCCATTTGGCCAATTTTACTTTTTAAGGAGCTGCTTTCTTCAGTGAATTTTTTCCATTGTATTTTTAAAGGAATTGATCAATTTTTCTTCTACCTCTCTAATTTGACTTTTAAAATCCTTGTCGAGCTCTTCAAAGAATGTGTTTTGGGCTTGAGTCTAGTTCATATTCCCTTTTGAGTTTTCAGACGTGGGTATAGCATCAATGCTGTCCTCTTCTGAATTTCTATTTTTATCTTTCCTGTCCCCTTAGTAACATTTTATGGTCTTTTCTTTTCTCCGTTGTTTTTCCCCTCATTTTGATTGCTGTTTTCCTGGCTTTTAAAGTGCATTTCTGCTTCTGGGGCACAAGGGGCTCTGTTCCACCCTTCTTGTGCTGGGGGATAGGGACCTGGTTACTGACTCTGTGTACTGTGGCCTCTGGTTCTGGCAGCTGGAAGCTATATAATGTTGTGGCTTACTTGGTGCTGAGCTGGGGCTGGCTGGTTTGTGCTGAGGTCAGTTGAAGTCTTTCTGCATTTCCCCAGGGTTACAATGAAGCTCACAGGGTAAGGTGTGAGGTAGGTGTGGTCTGACTACTGAAGGTCTCCTTCTCCCTAGGGCTGCATTAGAGCATCCCATTGGGTAATGCCCTTTCATGCTGGTGTTTACTGAGTCCCTTGGCTATGCAAAGGCATGCCTAGGATCCTAATATTGGCCTTTGCTGGCTCCACCACCCTAGGATTCAGGAATGTCCACTGGTCTGCTGAGGTGGGGCTTGCTGTTGTCTTGCTGGGATGCCTTTCATCCTATACTGGTTCCCTTCCACCACAGCAAGAGGGACCTTCCCCTAGCCTTCCGAGCTAAAAGACTGCCATGCCCTTTCTGCTAGTTCCACTATTCCAGGATTTTTCCTGTGGCAGTATTCTCTGGGTTTTTCAAGGTCAGCAAGGGAGGATGAGGGTGAATTATGGTTTGCTCCACCTTCTTGGCTCCTTGAAGTTTAAATAGGTGACTTTTAAACATTCAGTCTGTAGGCTGATAACCCCAATAGTAGCTGCTTCTCTTTTACCCAATTCTGACAGACCCCTAACTGAGAGGTCTGGAAATTACTACTGCTGCCTGTGATTTAGTCTGCTGGGGTCTACTCTGGCTTTGCTATCTTCAAGTCTGTGCTTATGCAAACTGTGCTAGACTGTGCTCGTCTCCCAGCCTGGTGCAACAGATCCTTCCTGTTGACCTTCCAGATTGTGTTGGCCTGGAAATATGCCACAATCTGGCTCTTTTTAGAGGTATTTGAAGGAGTTTGTGGGAGAGCTCAGTTGAGTCCCTGCTTTCATTCTGCCATCTTGGCTCTACCCTCTGTTTGTCCTTTGTAGTACATTTGAGATGGTACCTAGAAGATGTTTTAATTTGTATTTCTCTAGTCAGTGGTGATTTGAAGCATTTTTTCATATAATTACAGTTGCCTTTGATGTCTTCTATTGAAAACTGCCTGGTTATAACCTTTGACAATTTCTCAACTGGGGAATGGCTCTTATTTTTATAAATTTGACTTGGTTCCCCATATACTTGAAAAATGAGGCCTTTTTTAGAGAAACTTGTAAAAATGTTTGATATTAATTTTATGGTATTTGCTATGGTACCCTTTAGCAAAATGGTAACATTGTTTATGATACCTTTTAGCAAAATGTAGTTTTCCTGATTATGTCTTTTAATTAATTCTATTTTTGCTTTGTCTGAGATCATGACTGCTAACCACTTCCTTTTTTACTTCACCTGAAGTGTATTAGATTCTACTTTAGCCCTTTATTTTAACTCTGTGTATGTCTTTCTGTTTCAAGTGTGTCTCTTGTAAACGACAGATTGTTGGATTCTGGTTTCTGATGTATTTTGTTATCTGCTTCTGTTTTTTAAGGATGAGCTTATCCTATTCATAGTTACAGTTATGATTACTGTGTATTTCCCTGTATCTCATTTTCTTCTGTTCCTCTCTTTTTTTATCCTGTCCCTTCCCAAAAGTCTATTTTGCTTCTAACAACTGCCTCTTAATACTCCTTCCCTTTTACCCTCCCCCCCATTCAATTTTCCTCTTCCTCTGTTATTTCTCTATTAGGTAAGTTTTATTTCTACACACAACTGACTGTGTGTGTTGTGTACACACATATATACATTTCTACATAAATATGCATATATTCTTCATTCTTCAAACAGATTTTAATGAGATTCAAAAATTGCCTGCCCCCTTTCCTCCTCCATTATAAAAGCTCTTCCTTGTATACCTCTTTTATGTTAGAACATTTCCCCCATTCTGTGTCTTTGTTTCCCCTTCTCCCAGTGCATCCTTTTTTTTTTTTAGCCCTTAATTTTTTTTTGGGCAGCTTTCCAACATAATCGACTCATACTCATGCCCTCTATGTAAACTCATTTTAACTGCCCTAATAATGATAAAGTTCTTAAGAATTACATATGTCATCTTCCCATATAGGAATGTAAACACTTTGACTTTAATGAGTCCCTTATGATTACTCTTTTATGTTTACCTTTTTGTGCTTCTCTTGAATCTTGTGTTTGAATGTAACATTTTCTGTTCAACTCTGGTCTTTTCATCAGGAATGCTTGAAAGTCCTCTGTTTGGTTAAATATTCCTTCCCTTTCTCCCTGTGAAGTATTACACTTAGTTTTGCTAGGTAGTTTATTCTTGATTGTAATCCTAGCTCCTTTGCCTTCCAGAATATAATTTTACAAGCCCTCTGCTCTCTTAACATGTAAACCACAAAATTTTGTGTGATCCTGACTGTGGTTCCATGATACTTGAATTATTTATTTCTTGCTGTTTGAAGTACTTTCTCTTTGACTTGGTAGCTCTGAAATTTAGCTATGGTATTTTTGGGGTTTTTCATTTTGGAATTTAAGAGGTGACAAGTAGATTTTTTTGGGGGGAGAGGAAAGGCAAGGCAATTGAGATTAAGTGATTTGCCCAAGGCCACACAGCTAGTAAATGTGTCAAGCGTCTGAAGTCAAATTTGAAGTCAGGTCCTGCTGACTCACTGTGCCACCTAGCTGCATCTAGTAGATTCTTTTAGCTTCTGTTTTACCCTCTGGATCTGAGCGCATCTGAGATATCAGAGCAGTTTTCTTTGAAAATTTTGTGAAATATGATGTCTGGACCCATCCTTTCATCGTGACTCTCAGGTAGTACAGTAATTCTTAAATTATCTCCTCTGTTTTCTAAGTCAGTTTTTTCCCCCGATGAGATATTTCACATTTTCTTTTTTTTTCATTCTTTTGACTTTGTTTGTTGATGTCTCATGGAGTCATTAGCTTCCACTTGCACAATTCTAATTTTTAAGGATTTATTTTCTTCAATGAAACTTTGTACCTTCTTTTCCATTTGGCCAATTCTGTTTTTTAAGTTCTTCTTTTCAGTGACTTTTGGTGTTTCTTTTACCATTTGGCAAATGCTATTTTTAAAAGTGCTTTCTTCATATTTGTTGTGCCTCTTTTACCAAATTGTTAATTCTCTTTTAATAACCTTCTTGCATCACTCATTTCTTTCCCCAATTTTTTCTCTATTACTCTTATCTCTTTCTTTAACTTCCCTGGGAATTCTTGTAGGCTTTGGATTCAATTAGCATTTTTTTTTAACCTTTGCTTATAGTTGTTTTCGCATTATTGTCTTCTTCTGAGTTTATATCTTGGTCTTCCTTGGCATCATAATAACCTTTTCCTGTCAAGTTCTTTTTATTGTTGTTTACTCATTTATCTAGCCTTTTTTTGACTTTAAACTTTGTGTTAAAGTTGGGCTTTGCTTACCTTGTGTGAGGAGGTGCTGTCTCAAGCTTCGGACTTTTTTGTGCTACCACTTTCAATTAGTTCTTGGCTTCTGCAAGTCTTTGGTGCTTCCAAGGTGGTTTGAACCTGGGAGAGGTATGGTCACTGCTGTTCTGGTCTGGGCTATAGTCTTCACCTAGGAAGGGCCCCTGGTTTCTTGCAGCCACAAGTGCTTGTGTTCCTCCCCATGACCAAGACCCCTGTGCTCTTGTGACCAACCGCTAGAACTTTTCTCCACTCTGGAACTGTGATTCAGAACTATGTATGGTCAGTAAAATTGCCAGTCATCACCAGCTGTACACAATGCCAGCCAACGGTCCCCTGTAATCTCTTTTTTACTCGTTAATCTGACCCCCTTACCATCTTTGGGCTGAGAACTCCTAAAACAGCTGTTGGCATTGTTGCATGTGTGGACTCTAGACAGGCCTTCACCCTGGTATCACAGACTTCTTCCGTTGACCTCTTTAAGTTTTCTTAGGTCAGAAAAATGTCTTACCTTGACTTTTTGTTGACTCTGCCACTCCAAAATTTAATTTGATGTGTTATTTTAAAGTTGTTTGGAGGGGAATGTTAGGAGAGTTCAACTGGGTGGCTGTCTGATTTACTGTCTTCATTCTGATGGTTTGAATTATTACTTTCCCTCCTTCTGCTCTCTCAATTTAGTTCTGAATGACATGTTGTTAAAAGTGATTAAAATCAATTTTACCTTGAGAACTTTTAAAAAATTTGGTGGTAAACCTTTGAAACAATTTGCAGTAACCCAGACTACAGTGGGGATGGATAATCCTGTACTCTGTACCTACTAAATGTTTGCTAACCTATCTGCTAACTGCATATGTTTGGTCACTTAATTTCCATTGATGCCACTGGCCCTTTCCTCAGGATCTTCTAGTAACTTCCTGATGTGCCAATCAGGTCTAAGTTTTTACTGACTGTGCTTCTGTCTCCATTGGACTGCCCTGTTCTGTTCACAGACAAATTTGTCCATGATCTCCATTGCCTAATCGCTTTGCTTTCAGTTTAGAATTTTCTCAAACAATTTTGTATTAGTCTTATCCTGAGAACAAGTAGACTGAAATAATTTACTGCACTGTCATGTTTAACACTTTAGTTTTCACCAACAGCTTTGGGAGAAATGGATGAAGTTCCAAATTCTGGAATGGCAGTGTTATTATTCTCTCATAAAGCATAGAAAATTCTTATGAATACAGTTTATAGTTCAGTAGCCAGTCAAAGTCCATGGGTATTATTCATTGATTTCTTCCATCAAATTCATGTGGTGCTTTGGGAAGCTGGGTACCTGCTATTGTGCTATACTTTATGTGGAAATCTGATGTTTTGGAACCTGGTGGGATTCTTACTGAGCAGGAAGATTGGTTTTCCTGTTTTTTTGTTTACATCATCTCTGGGCTTAGTCAAGTTTTATTTTGTCAAGTTAGTTGAGTTATACAGCTCTATGCACAACCAAAAGGGTGCCAAAGCATCACTGGATGTTGGCAGTGCTTTGTTTTAGGATAAATGTCAAACTAGGTGTTGTATCTAAAAAGGAAAAGAGTTCCCCTTCCCTTTTTTTTGTCCTTGATTCCGCACTGATTCCACAAGCATTCATTTTGTAAAACTTAGAGTTTTGTAGTGGAGAAGAACTTTGGCATCTAGTAGATTGAACTGTGGATACCCTCTGGATCAACCTTCACCTTATGCAAGACAAGTGGACTTGCCATCTACCTTGACTTCCCTCACCTTAAATCATGGCATCCCTTATGAATGGGTACAGACAAATCCAGAGAGAGATGGAGAAATTCTTTTTATCCAGTAGCCATTGTGGTGAGAGTTGGAGCAGCAGTGCCACATACCCCTTTTTGTCCCATGGAGATGGTGGAGAACTCCATCAAAACCCAGCCCTATCTTTGTTTGGCCTCCAGTTCAAGCAGTTCTTTTGTGATTTCTCAAGGACTGAGCCTTCATGGTCAAGGGCAGATTTCAGAGACTTTGAGGAAGATGGATACTGACCATAATAAAGGTGAATTATAAAAATGGAGCTTATAAATGAGTAATCAACTGTAATTAAACCAAATAATCAACTCTGAGCATAATGGGGATTTCCTTCTTATTCTTATGGTAGCCTTTTTGCATTGGGAATCACATTGAGGAGCTAGAACTCATCCTGTGAGGAATAGCTTTAGAAACCAGGTTTGACTGTGACTACTATAATCAAACTACTGGTAATGTCCAGTGCTGAGTTCAAAGTGGGTAGGAGGAACTAGGCTGCCTGAACTTATTTTTTCTCTTCTGTGTCCAGGTGCATGTAGGATTGAAGTTGAATGAAATGGTTATACAGCATTCCCTCTGCAAAAATGAAAATTATTTCTTCCTTAATGCTACTTCTGTTGTTCTTTCATTGAAAACTGTCCCTTGTCAGTTCATTCACTCACAAATGTGGCTGTACTGGGTGACAGTTTGATTTTCTTGCTGATGTATAAGGTATTAGTATAAATTCGCACACCTGTCCCAGATCTGTGACTTAGTTTCTTATGTTTTCCCTCCTGGAAGCAGAGTTGTTGTGTAAAAAGAATCTGGTAGTATGGAGCCATACATAGAAGGGTTAGAATGTGTGTGAAGGCTATTTTGAGAGTCTTTTCTGAGAGTGATGGAATAGGAATCCTAGCTTAAATTTAATATTGGTGATTGCATTTCTCACTTTATGAAGTAGATATATATTCCTAAAATTTGCATAGATGAAGTTATTTTGTGGAAGCTGCTATTTAATGGAACACCACACTGAGCAGGGTTTTTGTTAAACAGAAAGGGTACTTTAGTTGCAAATAATACTTTTTTCTTTTATCTACTTTGCAAGTTTGAATTTTTATCTCAGTCCAAACTTCCATAGATCCATAATCTCATGGAAATGGGTCCTCCATTCATGGTATAGATTACAGCCCACCCATGCTTTTTCATGTGGTATAATTGCAGTACATGTCTGACTATAATTACACCACAAGAGGCCCATCCAATTTGCTGGGAGTTTTCTTAACATGACTTGGGTAATAAATAGTACAGCATGTAGGCTGTCTTTGTTGCTTGCTGTTCCTCCATGACAAGCTCCCCTCTTTTTCTAGACATCTATCTTTAATATCTCAGCCATTTTCACTCTGCAGTGCTCATTTGCCCTTCCACCGAATCTTGAGTTTGATTCATTGAAGGCTGTGGGATTCAGTTCATACCCGTAAAACACCACTGTAAGAATATCAGTGTTAAAAAGCCAAATTTTTGTTTCACTGAGAAACTCAGTCATTGAAAACTCTGTGTCTGATTTTTTCAAAGTGTAATGTGGTCTGTTTTATCTTCTTATTCAGTTTTGTGCTCCTTTATCTATCTAAGGTGTATGAACATATGAACCAGGCTTATAGATTGTCCATTCAGTTCCATATTATATTCTGGATCATGGGCATTATATTGACAAGAATAATGACAACTGGTGTTTATATAGTATTTTCGTGTTTTCAAAGTATTTTACATGCATCTCATTTGCTTCAGAAAAACCCCAAGATAGAAGTATAGTATTCTGATTTTATAGGTACAGAACTGGACTTTTTCTTTCTTTCTTTGTGTAAATTGTGAGTATTTTGCCAAACTCTCTTGAGTGGTAGCTTTCATTTAGAAGACTCTGCAGTGTTTCCAGGATCGCTGCAGATTATGTTATATGAAAACAGAATACTTCATCATCTATAGAGTTTCCCTCTTTCATTTGGATTCTGTCCTGGACATCCTCCAGTACAAAAACCTCTGCCACACATTTGTTTCCCATTTTTATTCATCATATGATCATTGAGCAAAGTAATCTGTTTTGTTGTGAAGGTAGGAAGCCAGCATTTATTAAGTGCTTACTGTATGCCGGACACCCTGCTAAATCCTGGGAATACAAATAAATACTTGGGAAAAACCCCACAAATTATTCTGCCCTCAAGGAGCTTAAATTCTAATGGGAAAAGACAACACAGAAAAGGGAGCCGAAAAAGGTGAGGAAGATGAAGATACCTAGAGGCAGGGGAGGGGCCTAGTTTTGAAGTCCAGAAGTTAGGAGGGGAATGAAGGTTGACTTGAGCCTCTTCACAAAATGGAAGCCCCAGGAATTATTTACCAGTGGGATAAGGGGGGGAAGGCCTTGTAGATGGATATGTCAGGTTGAGAAGGCACACGGTACAGAGGCCTCAGATGCTGAGGGAAATTCTAGGATGAGACATGGTTTTGAAGCTTAAAAGTAAGGAACAGGACTTTAAATAATCTTAACATATGTATGGGATACACCTTGTTGAAGGAAAGCTTTTAAAAATTCCATTTTACTTAATCAGTACTTTTTTTGAAAAAAAGTATACAACCTGTAAGCACAGTAGGATTCACATTTCTTTGTACCTTTCAGTTAGGTTTGTAAATATAAATATATGATCTGATATAGAATATCATTTGTCCCCTTATTTTATTTTCATAAAAAAATGCCCTACATACATGGATGGAGTCTTTTTCCAAATAATTTACAGAAATGAGAAGTTTAACATTTGCTTACTTTTGCACAAAAATATTAAATTAAAATGTATTACTTTAATTTGGGAGGACCTTAGGATTTCTTAGTAGAATTTCTTTACTTTATCTTCTGTGTCAGATGTTAACGTATAAGCTGAAATTATTGTCTTGGTAGTTGTTCTGCTTGTATTCATGAGCATTGCAAAGTAGGATGACCCTGTCTCATGAAATATTTTTTCTTGGTTTGAGATGCTCAAATCAATTCTGCCAACTCTCCTATTTTTCCTTTTCAAAGAGAACCCATAAGTCATTTTTCCATTTACCTGCAACTTCTTATATCTTTTGGTCACATTTATAGTGAGAATACCAATATTGGTATAATTCAGTTCATCTAGTAATGTGTTCACTCAGAGAAAGATTTAACACTTAGAGCATAAGTATTTAACAGTTACAGACATTCCAAAAATTGTTATTCTTAGAATCCTGCCCCATTTTCCACTACTCTGCTTTAATTACCGTGGTTTGCGCACAATTGAGGATGATTTTGAAATTTATCACTTGGTGTCCAGCTTTTGGTGGTGAAACTTTCTGCATTTAGTTAGGTTTGTCCTTGGACAATAGGACCAATCTTTGCCAAAAATGACTCCAGGCCTTTTCCATTATCACACAACTTGCAGGGATCTTTTGTAGTTCATTGGCATAACTTTCAAGAATCCACAGTTACTTCCCTGATAAGATTTTTGGAGTAGGACTTTTGTGGTGGATCAGTCAGTGAATTGTTATTGAGTACTTAGAGTGTGTTGAGTTCTCTGCTGGGCAGAGACACTGTGCTAGACACCATTGGGGAGGCGGTGTTAGTGTGAAGGACAACATGGTGTACTGAAAATAGTAGAAGACTGGGAGACAGGCCTGGGTCTGGGTAGCCCCATTCAAGTGTAAATAAATATTTATATGTTGGATTTTTTTTCCTCTTCAAATGAAGTAAAACCTGACTCTTCTCCCTACCCACCAGTAATAATGCACAGCTCCAATCATTATCTTTACATCTCCTACTGAAGGAGGGAGCAGTGCATTTCTTGCTTTCTATTTCTAGACTATTTTCTTTCACCATTCTTCGAAGAAACTTCTTTGTAGTTCTTCATAGTCATTATGCTACCAGTTGCTTCCCATTCTTGTCAGTCATTGACTGACTTCTGGGATATTCTTTTGAATGACTTTAGCTCTTGGCTCACACAGTCTTCCTTTTAACCTTGTCCTCCGTCATTCAGTGACTTTAAAATTCTTCTTATTGATTATTCCAGCACTCTTTACCTCAGGGTTTCTCAGTCACTATAAATCTCTGACTTGTATCCTACTGGACCTGTCACCAGGCCACACCTTAAAAATAACAATCCTTTGAAAGGACCATTTCTGGCATCTTTGAACGCTAAAATGCCCCTTTTTGCTCCTAATCTCCTGTCTTTCCAACTCTCCAATTCTTATTGCGCTTACTTCTCCCTCTTCTTCAGAGACCTTGCCCCCTTCTATTCACCGTTTCTGTTCTTTTATTATTTGTATCCTTTACCCAAATTAACTCGGTTATTTTAATGAGTCCTTGCATTGTTTATTTTCACTTTATATACTCACAGATTTTTATCCAGGAACTCAAACAAATGCTATGGAAATTGAATTTTGGTGGTGAGACATATATTTGAATTTAATTGAATTCCACATAGTTTGACTTTTTGGAAACATGAATTTTGCTTTAGGGAGAAAAAAAGCAACTTGTTGAAATAGAGGTGTTTCTTTGGCTTTCTTAATTGGAACTGTATTTTTTGTTTTGTCTGCAGGTGACTCCTTCTCACAGTTTCGTTTTGCAGAGGAAAAAGAATGGGATACTGAAGCTTCATCTCCTAAACAAGTAGGTTGGAATTTTCTCTTCATGCAATGTTAACATATGTTAATATACATACTTGCTTAACCTGACTCTTCATTTGGAAATAATTACTAATATTAATTTAATGCCTTAAGGTATACAACCCACTTTCTTCACCACAACAGGTAATATAAGTTTTCTCTCAGTTGTATAGTGAGAAAACTGAGGCTGAGATTGGTTGTGACTTGCCCAAGGACACAGCTGATAAGTGGCAGAGCTTGGATTCAAACCAAGGTTTCCCAATTCCATCTCCAGTATTCTTTTTTTACTTACTGCCCATAGTGGAAAAGTACAGATTGCTTCATTAACCCTGCTACTTCAGGCAAAAGTATACCTTTTAGAGGTACTTGAATTATTTGGATCACTAAACCAAAAGACCTCCGTTATTTGAATAATTTGAAAGTGTAGATCTGATCTCAAAGAATTTTGGGTTGATGTGCGTGAGTGGCTCTCTTTCCAAGTACTTTAATGTCTTTTTTTCCTATAATATTTTAAAGCTATGCCTGAAGAAAATAATTCAGTAGCTTAAAATGCACTTCATCTCTTCTTTTGCCTATAGTCTATAAAGAGACTTATGATATAACATTAGTGCACAATGCTATTAATGTTCTTCAATGAATGACCCCAATACCTGATGTGTTATAATAATCCTAAGTGTTGTGCTTTTTTTCTGTACTGAATTTTTCTTTCAAAGAGCTCTGATAATTTGTCAAATTGGGTTTTACCAAACCTCACCATATAGGTTAACAGATATTCTTCTTTCTTTCCAGTGAAGACACTAAAAAAGGAAGGTATCTCAGTTATGGCTACGTGGAAAATTATCTGGCGCTGCTTACCTCCTACCTCTTTCTTGGGCTGGAATATAGTTATCTGATTTTATGGATTAGACAACAATAGATTCCTGCTTGAGCACCACTTATTGGTTATTTTTTGGGCTCTCCTGGCTCAGAGCGAATATAAATAGTAACTTTCTCTTTTGGCCAGCAACCCTAAGGGTCTTTCTGTCCCAGTTTTTTTTTTTAATTAAAGGGACCATCCCTTGATCACTTCTTAAAGAGGCCTCTTCACTGAATGGGTGTTGCCTTACCCAAAGTGAGAACCTGAAAAGACCTTAGGTTAAAAGGGCCAGGGTCTCCCGTTGCATCCTGAGCCATCTCTAGTCATCCTGATGAATATCTGGGCACTGGACCCAGATGGTTCTGAAGGAGAACTTGCACAGCCCTCCCTCACTCAAATCAAAGTTAACTGCGAGTCATGTCATTATCTCCCTGATGTCGTGGTCCTTTTAGAGAACAAAGGACCAACAAGCAATAGCAACAGTAGTTATCCGATAATTAGTCATAGAATTTTCTAAGAGCGTCAGAAGGAGTGTACTGGTTTACTCAACGAACAGAGGTGACGGCCCCAAATTCCAGCTCTTATCATGCTGCAGTGCTGACCTGTCATATAGGCAGGGAGAAATCGATTGTGGAAATGATCATACAGCATTCTTCAGAAAGAAAATACCATTTCTGGTGTAGGGGAGTGATGTGAATTATTTGGCAATGGCAAGCCATGGAGGAAAGAAAAATGTCCATCATAAAAATGTGCTTCTGCAGTTATGGAGACAGCGGAACATAATAAAGGGTAGAAGCTGCTAAAAATCAGTCTTTAGATCATCTATAAACTGAAAAGCACCAAATGAAATTGATTATATTTTAATAGATAGAAAAAAGGTGGCTACCAGTGTGCAAGTCATTTTTATCAAGCACCAAAACTCTATGGATCTTGGATAGCTTTCAACTGTATTTAACTGAGGACTTACTATTACCTGTTACCAAAGAGCTAAAAAAATGGCAAGATTAGCTGTAAGCATTGATAGACATTGACTGAGACTTTCAAGAATGGCTTGAATTCTTTAAAAAAATTATACTATCCACAGTTAGTTGATTTAGATATATTGAGTATCAATTAATTAACAGGTATAAATGATGACATATCCTCTCTTCACTACTTTACACTCTTCTGCTGTCCCACCTTTCTGTCCTTAATTTCCTCATGTATCTGGGGTCTGTATGTATTAGTGTGTCTCTTCTCTTGCCTCCCGAACCTGACCCACATGATCCTTCCTCTGGACCTTTGCTCATACTATTCACTATGCTAAGAATATCCTCCCTCTCTCTCTTCCCTTCTTGAATTCTTATGCTTCTTTTCAAGTCCAGCTTAGGTGCCATCATTTCCATGAAGCTTTTCCTTATCTTCTTGATTGGCAAAGACCCCTCCTTTGCTTCTCACATAGACTTTGTAATGTAATTTTTAAGGTGTTTGTCATATAATATTGTATATTATAGTTACCATTGTCCATTATTTCCATATTAGTGTATTTTAAGTTTCATGAGGACACAACTGTGTCTTATCTAAACTTTGAACCAATTTCTCTACCACTTAACATAATGTGCTGCACTTAATAGGCATTTACTGAGCATTTGTGGAATGAATATGAACAATGGTTCCAGAAATAAATTTGGAGACATAAAAATGCTTTTATGTCTCCAGTGATAAATACCGAGTATGAAACTGGAGGATGTTGAACATAGTGAAACCTTGTGGCTGTGAAAGAGAAAAGGAGATATGGGAAATATACAATTGACTATAATATACCATACTTTATGGTTAAAAAATAAGATTAGATTTGTAGGACTTGATGTATAATGTCAATAATGATGGCCTCTTGGTGAGATTGAGTACATTTCACAAAAACTCAGAGGAATATGTTTCACAGGTAGACTGGCCACCTTGAATATCATACTCTAGGTACCTTATCTAGCCACCTACATCTCCATAGGAGTGACCTTGCCAGGGCCTACCTCCCTGAGGAGCTGATGTTCAGTGGGACAGCCAGGTCAGCTGCAGCTGAGGCCAAACACATATGGCTGATCATAATCTATCAGAAGTTATTCACAGCATATTGTCCTCCCAAGTGATTCCAAATTTCTAGCTGTCATTGTTCAAACCCTGTTCTCTGTCTCCCACTGCCTTTTCCCTTATTCCTATCCTCATTAGTCGACCCCCTCAGACCTCCAACTCTAAAGCTCTCTAATCTTCCTACTATGTTTTCTAGAATGGCTGTTCCATAGGTAACAGATTTGCTTTCATCTAAAATCTTTTCCTTTTTTTTTTGTTCTCTTCATCTTCTCGCACTTACTTAAACCTGAAACTAGCTCCCTCCTGATAACACAGCTTCCTTCCTGGCTAACTTTTCCAGCCCTGATTGTACATTTGCTCACAGTCACCCTCCCTCTCCCCTTATTGGGAGTTCAAACATTCCATGCTCCATATTGGTACTCCAGGTTCTCCCTCTACCATCATTACCCATTAACTCTCCTTTGAATTTCATTCAATCTGTATTTATCACCCATTCTGGATTCTGTGGCTATTGTCTAATGACCTCTAGAACACTCCCCTTCCTTCTTCAATGAGTTCAGTGCCAGACTCACAGTCTTTTTCTTCTCTATTCCTGCTGTCATACTAGGGGACTTCAGCATACATACCTATACTTCCTCAAACACTCCCACTTCTCAACTTATTCCGTTCCCATGACCAATATATTCCTCCATCCGACCACAGCTACACAGAGATAATCATGCTTTTTTGAGCTTGCCATATCTCACAGGTGTTCCATGACCTCTGAAATTCCTTTATCTAATCATTAGCTATTGTCATTCCTTTTCTCCTGCTTTGCAGCTCCAAACCTTGTCTTTCTCCTTGCCTCTTTATTCTATCAAAGATTTTGCTCTGCCAAACCCCAGCTTTGAATTATTCCCACCATCTTCTGCCATGGCTCCTACTTAAGGGCTGTTGAATGAAGTTGGAGAAAATCACAAAAATATGTCCACTACAAATCTGTTATATGATCTCAACTGGTACCTCAAGCAGGAAGGCAGTCCTTGTGCATCTCTCTAATCAAGTCATAATCCCACCTACCAAAATGGCTTTCCTAACCTCCTCAAATTTCCTATAGTTCTTCCTCCCCCCATTTTCTCAATGAGAGGCTTGCCTCATATTTCATTGAAAACTTGAGGCCATTAGCTAGGAGCTCTCTTTTCTTCCTTCCTCATCCCACATCACTCTGATGCTTTCTGAAACTTTTTTCCTTTGCCCTGTTTTATATAAAGATGTAGTCCTTCTCTGTGCCAAGGCAAACCTCTATGAAGAGATGATCCCATTCCTTTCCTTCTTCTCTAACAGACTGTCCCCTCTGCCATCCTAATTCTCTTACTGTCTCTTCTAGTCTTGCTTCAGTCGCCTCCTTTGTACTGGCTGCTGTCCAGAGATACCAGTGATGTCTTAATTGCCAAATCTCATGACCTTTTTTTCAATCCCGTTTCTTTTTGACCATTCTGCAGCCTTTCAAGCTGCAGCTCTTCTCTTTGATACTGTCTTCTTTCTAGGTCTCCCCCATTCTCTGCCTGTCTGACTGCTCCTTCTCAGTCTCTTTTGCTGACTCTTCCACTACATCATACCTTCTAACTGTAGGTATATTGCTTAACTATCTTGTGCCCTCTTTTCTCCTTCTACATTATTTTTCTTAGCAACTTCATCAGCTTTCATGGTTAATTGTTATCTCTATGTAGATGATTCTCAGATTTGTTTGTCCAGTCCTAACCTCTCTCTTGACCTCTGAGAGTCTTTCATCTCCAACTGCCTTTTGGACAACCCCCCCCCCCCTTCCTAACTTCGTTGTTACTGTCAAAGGTACTGCCATTCTTCCAGTCACCCAGGCTTGCAGTCATTCTCAGCTCCTCACTGTTTTCTCACAGATGATCAAGTAGAGGCTAAGAGAGCTTAATTACTTGCCCAAGGTCATTCATATAGCTGGTAAATGTCTGAGGTAGGATTTTTAACTCTGGTCTTCCAGGATTCCAAGTCTAGTAGTCTATTCATTGTGCCCCCTAATTTGCCTAAAGCTATAAGAAAAAGATACTATAGAATAGGCATGGCACAGAAAGATGAATTATAATGGAGAAATTACCAAGTAATTCTCAGGAAAAAAAATAACAGAAAACATGGTTGGGAATTACACTTTTAGTATTATCAACACAGAGTAGGAGTAATGAAGTCAAATTTTGATTTTAATACTAGGAGGTAAATCATAAAGTAAGAATCTTACTAAACATAGTATATGCTGAGATAAGGACTGAAAACCTAAAGAAAAAAACCTAAATAATCCTTGCTATCAAGGAGTTCATATTCTAATAAGTGTTGTTGGTATCACTGAGACTTGGGTAGTCTAAGACACATGAAGGTATTGTCAAAGAAGGGTATAACCTTAAATCAGAAGGAACAGATCTCATAGGAGTTAGGGAAAGTATGGGCCTGTGTCTCAGCTACTCTTGGCCTAGGTCCTAAATGCCATTCCTCATTCCTCTTGACCTAAAAACTAGACTGGCTGGCTAGTATGGACTTCATTCTTTGACTTTTTGAAAAAAGGCCATAGACTGCAATATCCTTCACCCAAAATGAAAGAACAAATGCTGGCCTTTTCCCAACGCGGCACTTTTTCTCTTCTCTTACCTGAGCACCATCAGCAGGAGTCAGCTAAAGAGAAGGATGAGGTCAGTTAGTGCCATTTGAACATACTCCAAGTTCCAGCAACGCAGCAGCAGCGAATCACAGAAATTCCTATTCACTATGTGGTCAGCAGACTGGACCCAGTTACAGAATGCATGGCTATATGTGCTTCAGAATCCACATGGCATTTCCATCCCTTGATCATTCTGCACACGTTCATAAGAACATCTCCCATGCCCTCTTGGCTTCATGCTGGCTCAGAACGAAAGAGGACCAAGTTTCCCATTTGTTTTGTTGTTCATTTCAGTTGTGTCCAACTCTCTGTGACCTCATTTGCAATTTTCTTTGCAAAGATATTAGCGTGATTTGCCATTTCTTTCTCCAGCTTATTTTTACAGATGAGGAAACTGGGGCAAACAGGATTAAGTGACTTGCCAAGGTTCACAAAACTAGCAAGAAACTGAGGCTGGATTTGAAGTTAGATCTTCTTGACTTCAGGCCTGGAGCTCTTCCCACTGGCACCTAGCTGCCCAATCTCTCATGCTGGGTGCTTAAGAAATACTGAATTGTATGAAGTATAAATTCTGCATTTGGAAAGAATTGAGAGTAATTGCGAGATAAATAAACATCTAAGTGTAAACTATATTCTAAGGCTAGGTCTCAGCTTGACCCTGGGCCTTAGAAACTAGCCTGTGCCCTCTAGAAGTTCATCTTCTCTTAGGCTGATAAAACATGTAAGAAAATTTGCAAATGAAGATGGTCCTAAGTGAGGGAATTAGGAAATGCTTTGAGTAGGAGCTTGGTTCTGGAGTTGATCCTTGAAGACAATTTTCTCAAAAGAGGAAATTAAATAAATACCACAGAGCAGAAATCATAGCATCATATTAAAACTTTTTTGAGGGTTTTCTTACAAAGGGCACAGCATATTTGGGTGATGAAGGCTGAGATGTATGTAACCAGACTGGTTTATTTCTTGAATTCTCAGGGCAAAGCTGGAGGGGTGGATACAGGAAGTCTTATTCAGTGGACTGTTTGATATATTTGAAGGATATCCAGATTTGCTGATGAGTGTGTGGTACATTTGCCTTTTAAAATTGTTTAAATTCTTTAAAGTATTCTCTTTTCCCTTTTGCTTTTATTCCTATCCCCCTTTCCCTATACCATAGAGATATAGGGATTTGAGGGGAAGATAAAGAGAGAAAAGAGAGTTCAGGTAGAAATGAAGAGTTTAGCCTCTTGGCCCACTGAGATTCTCCAAATGGGGGATTCTTGATAAGAGAGAGATCTGAGCAGAAATTCATGAGAGCTTTGATTTCTATTAATTTCTTCTGCTTCTCTCCCCAAAGGGGATACAGTAGAGTCCCTGTGGTGCTTTCCACTTGAAAGAATTATATTCCATGTGTAATGTTGTACCTTTGTACATGGATGCTCGGTGAGTCAAAGATTCAGGATCTTTCTTGGGATGCCCGTAAAATATTATTGCATAACTTAAACCAGGAGTTTTCAGATATTTCTAGGGAAAAATTTGTCTTTAAAGAAGAAAAAAATGATTTATTATTTTAAATTTACTCAAATTCTTTACTCTCTTTTTTTAGTCCATTGAATAGCTAAATGATTGAATATCATATGCTCAGCACTGTGCTGGGTATTATGTGGGATACAAAGATACATTACAGTTAGTCTTTGCCCTTAAAGAGCTTACAGTCTAGGTGGCAAAATAAGGCATACATAAAGAAGTTAAATAACAATATGAATTAATGAATGATATGACAACAGCATAAAAGATCTTCAAGAGCAGCATGTAAGTGCCAAAGGAACTCAATAGTTAGTGACTGCTGTGATTTCATAGGAAGGAGAAGTCATGGTAGAGCACTTCATGGAGAAGGCAGGATTTGAGTTGGGCCATATGGAGAAATAAGATTTGGATGGGAATGGAAAGGATGTTCCAAGTAAGGTAAATTATGTGGGCTGGAAACAAGCCTAGATACAGTGGGCTTATTCATCACTTATATGTTTTCGTTGTAATTTGACTTTGACCATTCTAATGTTTGTGGAAGACTTTTATGGAAGGATAGGTTATACAAAGGTTCTTTCTCAGTCTCAGCTGTCTGCCATCCAAACCCAGCAAGGGGAAGCATATGTGATGCTTGCTCAACAAAGTAGTGACTGCTGTCTGTCCCCAACCAGCCTCAGTGCATCTTTATTTATAACAACTGCCTCTGTGACCCATGGGAGTTTGTGGCTTGCACACTAAAAGGCAGTCTAGATGAAAGGGAGCGTCTGATTGATTTGATGAAGTTGTCATCTGGATTGTGATTGAGCCACTGATGCTAGGAGTTTCCTGTACAGCCAGGGACTTTTGCCTGGACTTCCCCTGCTGCTAGAAATTGACCTTCTCTTTTTAGTACTTTTTTCTCTATCACCTTTAATAAAAGTCTGTTGTTTTGTTTTGATACTTTTTGTGGTACTCATTATCTTGGTCCTGTCATAATTTGAACCTAGGTCCTCTGAGGTGAAAATCATGAATTTTTGGGTATGGTAGAAAATAAGAGTCCAAAGCAAAATCACTCATGAGTGACGAATTCATGTAGTTGCTTTCTGTTACCCACTTTCCCTTTATTCTAGAAGGTTATTATTAATTCTCATATGCATTCTGCCATTTCTTGCTACAGATCTCAGCCCTTTATGTGGACTGTGAGTCACTGGTCCAAGCCCTTCAAGAACTGCCTCTGTCACTCCGGCTGAATGTGGCTGCTGAATTAGTCCAGGTAACACTCCTTCAAACGTATTTAGGTTTGGGGACAGAAGAACAGGAGAAAGGAAGCTTTATCTTCCCAGCTCTCCTGCCAAGAGTAGATGCTTCATGACAGTTGTTTTGAATCCACTTTTGCCATCTCTGATGCTTGATGTTTCATCAACAAGTTATTGCATGCATCTTAACTTATATTATCCAGAGGCACAGAGGACAAATGCCTGTGATACTTCCTGCACCATGCTTTTCTTTCCTTTTGATTTGGGGCTCTGCAGGGAGTATCATTTCTGCCACTTAACAATGGGGTTTTGGGAATGGAGAAGGACCACAGGGTTAGGAAGAAGAGAGTCACAGACTATTTGACATAAAAAGGCCTTAGAGTTCACTTTAGTCCAAAGAGATGCAATTAACAGCTGAGAAGGCAGAAACCAGAGCTGACAGTAATTGGGGGTCGAGCAGAGGACAGGATGAAGACACACACAGGGCTGTGCTGCAGCAAATTTGCTTTCATTTACAAGGGACCACATTTATTACACATTGCTGTATAACTAGATGGCAAAGATGTTCCCTGAGACATAAAGGAAGTTGTTTGTGTTCTTTGAAAACACAGGCAGCTGCAATGGGGAAGGTATTAGAATAAATGTATAGCTATGAAAACAGAACTTTGGAAACTTGGTGGAAAAAACTCACAAAATAAATCCCATGACTTATGCAAGGATAGGCTGACTTGAATAGTGATCATTGTGATTGGTATAATATCACTGTGGGAACAGTTATTACATACGAAAAATCAAAACAAGAATAGAGGCTAATTCTGGCTTCTCTTTGGAACACTGGCCAACTTGTCTTTGTATTATTCATTAAATGCCCTGTTTTCATTTTTTTGCTGACTTATTATGGGTGACATTCATTTTTTTTAAATGACATGAAGATTTATGCAGAAAGACATTATTAAGTAAACACAGATGTAATAGATACATTGTAGTACCAAAGGTAGATATGGGTCTTCCTATGGAAATCTTGCAGAGTGCAAGCTGCAAAACCTTGCCCTTTTTCTGTAAGTTATTTATAGAACCCCATTCAATCTGATTCAATAGTTGAGGTGGGAGGAATGTTTTATGGATATATGCAGGTTAGTGTGGAAGGCCCTGACTCAAGGGGAATGTTCAGTTCACATGAAAAAGATTTAACATGTTTTGTTTGTCTCTTTTACTGCAAACCCAACATATGAGCCAGCAATATGAAATGGCTGCTAAAAAAAACCCCGTGAAACAAACTTAATGCTATCTTAGATTACATTCAAGTGTAATGTCCAGGAAAAGGCAAAGAGTAAATCTTGTGGAGTATTCTATTCAGTTCTGGGCACCAAGTCTGAAGACTGTACTGGAGTTCCCCCAAAGAAGGATGAGTAGGAGTGATTGACTGGTTTCTTTTATGACATAATTTCCAGATACTGATAGCATAGGGATATTTAACTTGAAGAAGAGATTTAGGTGGGGCATGATACTTGTTTTCAAGTATCTGAAGGGGAGGTGGGTATGGGGGAAGGGGCATCATTCTTCTTATTCCTGTGGATCCAGAGGGCAAAAGTAGGACCAGTTACAGGAAAACAGAAATTCACTTTAAGAAGAATTTTCTAACTGTCTAAAAGTACAGTGAGCTGTTTTCTGAGATAGTGAACACTTACAGGGATGGGAACTCAGGTAATGGCTGTCTCACTATGAGTTGAAGAGGAGAACTTTTGTATTAGGTCGGATTTTACTGGATGAGCTTTCAGATCTCACATTTCCTAATAATATACCGTAGACATTAAATTAATCCTAAGGCATTTTTGCACATGCATTTGCATTTGATTCCCCAAACCAGTTTTGACATGTAAACAGTCTCAGCCAATTTAGAAAAGGAACCAAACTGTGCAGAAGAGTAGATGATGGATATTCATAGAACTAGAGAAAATGTGACTCCCTTCAGTTGCTTTTTCTACTATACCATTTAGCCAGAAGAATCAGGCAGCCCCTTTTTTTGTGTTCCCACATACACAAGGATAGGCTGATTCTAGGTGGTATCACGAGTTCTTTCAGTCAACTCAGTTCTGTGCTTGGTTCTTAAGGCTGCAGCTCCTCTAGAGCTTCCCCAGATGAAACCAAAGAAAATGGAAGATGGCAAGGCTCTGGGTATGCAGATGAGATGGCCCTTGATCTCTGATGCTGCCAATCGTCCAGTGCCCACAGGTAAAGATGGACCTAGGCCATGCTCTTCAGAAGCTATTCCAAAAACCACTCCACCACTGCAGCAAACTGTGGACCACCTAGATGAAGAACTTGATCTGCTGCTAAATTTAGATGCTCCAGTAAAGGAGGAAGATAACATTTTAACAGCTCAGAAATATCAAGATCCCAAAGCCAAAAAAGATGGAAAGAAGGTCCAAGAGGAAAATGGTATGCCTTGGATTTTGTTTTTTCCTTTCCCTCCTCTCTTCTGATTCCTTCATTTTGGTTTATTAGTGCCCACAGGCAGGCTTGTCCTGATTCCATCTTGCAAATGTAGCCTTAATGACATTTGACATTGATCTCTGAGCTGACCTTTCAGAGAACATCCTCCCCACTGTAGAGATAGCCAACATACTCTTGCAGACTTGATTATGATCTTCAAACTGAAGCTTGAAATTAAACCCCTCAATGCTTTAAAGTGTAGTAGGATACATGTAGCTCCAAGCCTATTCCTTTTGTATCCAGTGTTTTTCAGCATCAGGCCTTTTAGATATGTAGCTGAACAGACCCATCACCCACATTTCTCCATTAAAACATGCTACCAGTATCTTCTAGAAACTGACCCTCATTGCCTTGGGCTTTTTGTGGACTTATACTTTTTATTTTGTTTAGATAGCAGGTAAGAAAATAATTTGTTGGGGCATCAGTGAATAGAGCACCGACCCTGGAGTCAGGAGAACTTGAGTTGAAATCTGGCCTCAGACACTTGACACACTAGACTAGCTATGTGACCTTGGCCAAGTCACTTAACCCCAATTGCCTTGCCTTCCCCACCAAAAAAAAAAAGAAAATTTGTTTTGGCTACAATGGAAATAAATGGGACAGACTCCTGGGGCAGTTTGCTTTTTTTCCCATTGAATATGAAGCACCTCATTAACTTCTGGGGTTGCTGCAGGGAAAAGGATGAGCTATCATGTGGGTGTTGATTCAGTAACAAGGAATTTGTGAACCTCAGTTTTAGAGTGATATAACTTTAGCCTACCTTGTCTTCAGTTGCTTAGATATTCTGTTTCGGGAGGGCAGGAATGATCCACATCAGTGAAAAATCCAATTTATTTCTATGTATGTGGCATGAAAGGCACCAGAGGGGGCCAGCTTATATCATGGAGCAAACTGCGGAGAAGCCTTAGCAATCCTCAGATAGAGATTAGTGAAATGTTATGTTGTTTTTATTTCCCCAGTTCCTGAAAAACTCTCTGTGACTGAAGAAGACAGTTTGGAATCTGAGCAACCACCATGTACATCCAAAAATGTTACTGAGGAAGAGCTTGAAGACTGGCTGGACAGTATGATTTCCTAAAGAAAAAATGCCTGAAGAGCTGGAGCTGCCCTGTTACTTATGGTGGATCAAAGGGAGACATGAATGAGGCAATCCTTCAGGAAGAGCTACTTACAGCACACCCCCAAATCAGTGTTCCAGCATGGCTGTGGTAGTATGCCTTCCTCCATATTTCAGACAACAATTGGCATAATAAATTACAGAGGCTCATTCCAGTCATTCTTTCTGGCATAGAATTGTAATAACCCAACTTTCTTAAGCCATCCCCTATCCCATGGGCTTCCCATCTGCTAAGAGTAAAAATCCAGGTTCTACCTAGTCCCCGGTGTTTATAGCAAATTAGGTGTTGCTGAATAGCAGGATGTGACAAGAACAAGGTATGATTGGTACCTATATGCATTTGGGAAAAATAAATTATAAATGCTGGTAAAACTATTTTTTCCTTCATTCTGAGTGTTATGTCTTTTCTGTCTCATGTCATTTCTCTCAATTTTCATGTTATGGTCATAGGTAGAAAATGTGGTAAATTAGATGAGGGCATACTGGGCTTTGGTTTGTAACGTTTTATTGCAGGGGGCACTTTGTTTTTATTTCAGGAGAAACGCCTAAATGGAGCAGATTCACTACTTACAAAGGACCATGAAGCATTACTTGATTTTGGCATAAGATTTAGATTTCCAGTTTCTGATACAGTACATTTCTTCTAATAACAGCTAATGGCTAGCTGCTATGGACAGAATCATATAGATTGGATAACCTTCAAGTGCAGTGTCATACATCAGAATAGAAGAGCAGCACAACTAATTAATGAAACTTTCCATCTAAAACACTAACATAAAAAACTTGCATAGCTATGTCTACAGAAATTTTAAGGCACTTAATCGATATTTCAGTGTCGATAAAGTGTTGAGTTTTCTCTATTTCTTTAACTGCTTAAAGCTTTTCAAGCTGTATCTGGATACATTCACTAGCAAGTACCATGGGAAAAATTGACTGTAGTTAAAACATTTTTAAAGTTCAGACCATGAGTAACAAATGGAGACATCATCACTTGATATTCAAGTTCTTTTAAAGTTTCAGATATTGTGCATTTAAGACTAAAAATCTTCTTTAGCCCTTTTGACTGTTTCCAAACCCATAAAGAGTGATGAGATTCAAAACCATGCCAGTAACCTAACTCTGTTTACAACTGAAAAGTAATTAAGTTTTTTGACACAGCTTCTCTCCTTAAAAAATAGATTTTGTAAGTGTCACAGCATAGGTCTGTTAGGCACAGAAAGCCTAATCAATTTCAGAAATCACAGATTTATGACAGGTTCTTGATAAAGAAGTGTTTCTCAGACATGACTGCTCAAGTCCTGTACATGGGTTTAGTACAGAATTCCTTTTGTGGAGAGTTGACTGGTTATGTGGTACCTCCTTTTATCTTATCACAGAGTTATCCGAGCTGATCTTCATATTGTTTACGAAAACAGTCCCCAGCTGGAAAGAAATCCCAACATCTTTCTTGATACATCTTCCAGACATAAGATTCCTAAAATAATTTGAACAAGGGATACCTGTTTTACATTCTTGTTCCACATACATGCATTCCATTACCTTCATTTTTCTCTCAGCTTTATTTTTTTCTTTTCACTCTGGGTTAGACTTAGATTTTATAGAATTTTGTTGGAACCTCACATTCATAATGGGCAAATGGAGAAGCTACACTGGCCCCCCCTTATACTCTATCCCTTTTGCATGTCCACTTTGATAACCCCCATGACCTTAATTTTTCTCAAATGCCTCTACCTTACATGGCTATTCATAGGCAAGAAGAGTGTGACATCAGATTTCCGTTTTTGTGCCTACACTTAACCATTAAGAATCATTCCTACTCCTTCTACAATCTGAAGTATCCCAGCTCTCCCCTATAAAGGTAGTGGGGTTAGATGTTATGTGATGGCACTGTGGGCTGATGGGAGGGTATAACATTGAAACCTGCCAAGAAACCACTTTATCTTATGCTGAGGTTTTAGCCCCTTGTTTGCATATGTGCTAGCTTCTCATGGCATCAGACATGAGTTGGTTTTGGTTTCTTCCCTTTACCTTTCTTATGATTCCTCCTTCACACTTACTCATAGATGATTCTGTCAAACACAGAATTCTTTTCCTAGATACATTTTTGTCATACATACACACTCACATCTTTTCCACCTCTCATGCTCTAATTCTTCATAGGTTCTCTTTTTCTGAACTGGGACCCCCCTCTGTGGTTATTGTTGATTTGACACAGGTCCACTATTTCAACAAGGTTCTGGCAAGCACCTTGTCTTTGGGCCCACACCCCTCCATTTTTTAGTTTTGTAACCATAATCAAATCAGTACTGCTGTTAGTATTAGAAAAGGCATGCCAATTTGCTCCCCTATGATTCCATTCACCAAATAGCTTTTTTTCCCTTAATCTTAAAATTTAATTTTAAAGTAATTAAAAAGTATTTATTTCAGTTCCAAATTCTATCCCACCCCATTCTCCCACCCATTGGGAAGTCAAGAAAAAGAAAACCCATTACAAATATGCATAGTTATGCAAAACAAATGTTCATATTAGCCATGGCCGAAGAAAAAGTTGTTTCAAACTGCCCTCTGAGTCCATTCGTTTTCCCTCTGGAAGTGGATAGCATGTTTCATCATGAGTTCTTTAGAACTGTGGTTATTCACTGTGTTGTTATCCATACAGTAGTTACTGTTACTGTATAAATTGACCAACAGCTATAATTCTCCAAACTGCAAGTCCTCTGTGCAGATTGCCTCCCTCATTAGAATATAAGCTTCTTGAGTGAACTATCTTTGTTCTTGTTTTTTTGTATCCTAAAGCTTAGCACAGTGGCTAATAATACTATTTTATAAATATTTTCTCATTCATTCACTACCTAAGTCTGTCCCTCATGCTCTCTCATCCAGTTTTGCTCTGATTCTTTATCATGTAATTCATTTCCTGCTTGCACTTCTCACCCCTCATCATGGGGGACAGTTCTACCCAATGCTAGCTCTTCTACTGCTCCTTAGGGCTAAAGCACAGAGGGGGCAGATGGAGCTACTCAACACTGAGATGAATCTTATGTTCCTTACTAGAAGAAAGCACAGGGACAGGAAAAGAAACTAGTCTAGTGAGGATTAAGAAGTTAAATATGAGTGACTTTTCTTATTTTAAGACCTTCATAGGTTTTAGTTTACAGACCCACCCACTGAAAAGATAAAACTCAACAGATACATTCACAAAGAGTTCATGATTCAGAGATGGGATAAAAGATAAATGAACAACCAACCTTCATTTGTATGTATGTGTGTATGCAAACACTTTCATTAGCCTAATCAATGTGACTGACACTTAAAAACATAATTTCTCTCACCTGACCTGTGTGTTCTGTTTCATCTTTATTAATCAGATACATCAGAAAGAACCTGAAATAAGAAAGAGAGAAGCAGAGAAACAAAGGATAATAAACATCAGCTGAAATGGAAGAAATCAAAGTTAGCTTAAAACATTAAGAGAGACAAGTGTCAGCAGCGTGCTTGTTTATATGTGTATGTTTCAGCATCAACCCAAAGTCTTCTTTACCTTCTCTTCATACCCAACTAGGGGCAGGGACAGAAAGAGGTCATAAGGTCTAAGGACTCAAGAATTTATTTTCAAATGGAAAAATTTATTAAACCTCAAAAATCAGAGTACTCAACTTTCTTTTGAGGAATAATTGCTTTTCATTTTCTCAAACGTTAGAGACAGTAAGTGAAGTGGAAGACTGAAGCTCAGCATAAGGTAGGGAAGGAGATAGTTCTTGACCATATTAACCAAATATCAGGGTACTGTAATGACATTTCTCTCACAAAGCCTCGTTTAAAGGAGGACTTGGTCATCTTGAGATCTCAGGTCTGAGGGCACCAAAGCTAAGGAGGGGAAGACCTTATGCTTGCTCCATTTATAGGATATCTCTTGGATGTGTTCCTATCTCCTCCACCCTGGAATGCAGCTACAGAATTAAAACTGAGTATTAATTTAGTCTAGTTCTCAGGGAGTCTGCTCTTTTGGGAAATTATTTCCATTGGAAAGCCTTAGAAGAACAATCAGATCCCAAACCCCAGGGAGACGAAGGCCTATGCTTTGGAAATTCAGAGATTAGGAGATATATATTTATTTCTTATGAGAAATAGCTTCTGGTTATATGTCATTATCCAAATGGCCATTCCAAACCTGTTTTCCTCTTCCAGCTCAATCTGAGCACATCACCTTGTACTTTGCTAAGAATATACAGGCCATTTGCCATTAGTTCCTCCTTCCATACTCTGCCTCAAAACAATATCTACATTGATCCAATTTACTTTCCTTCTAATGGCCCTTGTCTTTGCTATTCATCTCTAATGTCTGGCCACTTGATCCCCTCCTCTCCTCATTTCTTCTGGCATTTTGCCCTTTTATCATTCCTTTTCTTCTTAGGTATTGGATGCTTTCTGGCTACCTGCCAATTTTCCCAGGTCTCCCTATACATAAAACTGACATGGCCCTATCATTCCACAAATTATCATCCTATTTGTCTTCTTCACTTTATAGTCAAACTCCTAGAATAATTTACGTTTGTTTCCTGTATTGCCTTATCTCCCACTTAGTTCACAGTGCTTTAAAATTTGGCTTCTGACCCTACCTCTCTACTGATACTACTTTATCTCCTCTTTGGGTTTTCATGACATTGCTCTTTCCTGGGTCTCTCCTAAAGCTTTGAATGTTCCTTTTCAGTCTCCTTTGCTGGATCATCATCCATCTCTCATAAAGTACAGGTCCCTCAAAGACCTATACTAAGTCTTCTTTCCGCATAGTTAATGATTTCTCAGGGTAGGTACAGGGAAGAAGTCTGTGGGTGAGAAGAGACTGAAGGTGAGAGTTGAGAGAATGATAAAGGCTGGATAAACTCTCAGAGGACAGAGATAATGAGATCAAGAGCATAGTTTACATAAAGTATCAACTATACTTAAATGATGTCCGAAATCTTTTCCTGAGTTTTTTTAGTTTTATATTGCTGTCAGATGTTCGACTAGCATCTCAACTTCATTATCTTCTTACCTTAAACTTCCCTGTTTCTTCTGGGGGCCCCATCATTCTCCCAGTCAACTGGGTTTGTAACTTCAGAATTACCCTTGATTCCTTATATTCATTTACTGCCTCTCCTCCCCATCACCCCCCATTATTCACTCAGTTGCCAGTTCTTGCTATTCATCTCTCTTTGCCTTGTACCTACTTTAAGTGTTCATCAGCTCCTGCCTGGACTATTGCAATAGGCTCCTAACTGGTTTTTTTTGTTTCCAGTTTCTTTTCTTTCAGTATATCCTTTATTTACATAGCTACCAAAATAATCTTGCTAAAATGAAAGTTTCAATTGTGCTGCTCCTCTGCTCAAGGACTTCACTGGCTCCCAGGTACCTTTAGGAGACGAAGCAAACTCTTAAGCATAGCAATTAAAACCTTTCATAATCTGGCTTTATTTTACCATTCACTTATTTTACATGCCAGCCAAACTATCTACAATCTATCTCCCTTCTTCATGACTCCATATAGGGTATCCCCCATTCCTGGAAATGCACTTCTGCCACAATTTACTTCCTTCAAGTCTCAGCTTAGGGGGTACCTTCTACATGAAACCTTTCCTGATTTACTATCTCCATCCAAGTTGTTCATTGTTTTCCAATGGAAAGAATACTGGACTTGAGTAAGAAAGAACAGAGCTCAAATCTTGTATCAGACACTTATTTTCTGTGTGACTCTGGGCAGGTCACTTCAGCTCTGTCAATCTCAATTTCCTCATCTTGGGAAATGAGAATAAATAATAGGATCTAAGTCACAGAGCTGTCTGTTGTGAAGGTCAATGAGATAATGTAAAAAAAGCATTTTGCAGACATTAAAACAAATAAAAGTTAGCTATTATTCCTCCTGAAATTACCTTTTATTTACTTACCCTGAGCACAGGTTGCTCTCTGTGCTCAGATACTTCCAGTAGAATCCCTTGAAGGCAGATATTATTTTGCTTTTGCTTTTCTATCCCTAGCACCTATTACACGATGCCTTTCGTGTAGAAGCAGCTTAATAAATATGTTGAATTAAACTGCCTTGGAGGAGATGATATTCTAGAACAGAGGTTTAACCTGGAGCCTGTGATATTTTTTGTCTTTTTCTTTCTGCTTTCAGTTACAAATTCTCTTCCCCCTCCCCCATCCACTGAGAAGGCAAAAATTATAATGCTTATTATACAAGTGAAATCATGAAAAACCTATTTCCTCATTAGCCTTGTAGTGAAAAAAAAACTCAAGAAAAATAAAGAAAAAGAAAATATGCTTCAATGTGCACTTGGAGCTCATCAGTTTTCTCGCTAGAGGTGTGTAGCATCATCATGAGTCCTTTGGAACTATTGTGGATCATTGTATTTGATCAGAGTAGCCAAATTTTTCACCGTTGATTATCTTTGCAATTGCTGTTACTGTGTAAATTGTTCTTTTGATTCTTCTCTTTCTGCTTTGCATCAGTTCATATAAGTCTTCTCAGGTTTTTCTGAAACCATCCCCTTATTTATTATAGCCAATAGTATTCTATCACTGTCATTCTATCTAACAGTCATAATTGCTTAGCTATTCCCCAATTGATGGGCACCCCCTTAGTTTCTAAGTCTTTGTCACTACAAAAAAGAGCTGCTCTCAATATTTTTGTATATGTTGGTCTTTCTTTTTTCATCCCTTTGCAGTATTGACCTAGTAGCAGTATTGCTGAGTCAAAAAGGGTATATGCACAGTTTTATGGCTATTTGGGTATAGTTCCAAATTGTTCTCCAGAATGACTGGGCCAGTTCACAGCTGTTCCAACAGTGTATTAGTATACCTATTTTCCCACATCTCTGCCAACATTTGTCACTTTCCACTTCTGTCATCTTAGCCAATTTGATAGCTGTGAGGTGGTACCTCAGAGTTGTTTTAATTTGCATTTCTATGATTTAGAAAATTTTTATAAGACTATTCATGGCTTTGATTTCTTCTGAGAACTGCCTGTTCATATCCTTTGACCATTTATCAATTGGGGAACAGCCTTTATTTTTACAAATCTGGCTCTGTTCCATATCTATATAAATACATACACACACACATATATATATGAAATGAGATCTTTATCAGAGAAACTTGCTGTATACCTTCCCTTCCCCCCAGCGGTTTCTTGCTTTCCTTCTAATTTTGACTGCATTGATTTCGTTTGTGCAAAACCTGTTTAATTTTATGTAATTAAAATTATCCATTTTACCTCTTATGTTCCTTTCTATCTTTTCTTTGGTCATAAACTATTCCCCTATCTAAACATCTGACAAATAATGTTTTTGGTGCCTTCATAATTTGCTATAATATCACCCTATCTATCTAAATTGTAAATCTATCTTGAGCTTATCTTGGTAGATGTTGGTCTATTCCTAGTTTTTGCCAGATCAGTTTTCCTAGTAGTTTTTGTCAAATAGCAACTTCTTGCCCCAATAACTGGATCTCTGGGTTTATCAAACACTAGGTTATTGTGTTCATTTGCTTCAGTATGTTGTATACTTAATATGTTCCATTGGTCACTCTATTTCTTATCCAGGAGCAAAGTGTTTTGATGATTACTACTTTGTAGAATAGTTTGAGATCTGGTACTTTTGGGCTTTCAAATTGTGGTACTAGATTAGACTTCTGAGAGTCTCTTGGACAGCAAGGAGATCAAATCAGTCAATACTTGAAGATATTAATTCAATTCAGACTATTTGCTGTAAGGTCAAATACTGAAGCTGGAGCTTAACTACTTTGGCCACAATGAGAAGGCAGGACTCACTGGAAAAGACCCTGATGCCAGGAAAGCTTGAAGGCAGAAAGGGGGAGGGCAGAGGATGAGATTGGATAGATAATGTCATGGAAACAATGAATGTGAACTTGGACAGACTTTAGGATAGAAGGGCCTGGTGTGCTATGGCCCACAGGGTCACTAAGAGTTGGATGTGACGTAACTCTTAGGCAACACTGTTGAGGAACCTTCCTTTATAGTTTTTTTTATATTAATTCCCTTGATTTGAAAAACTTGACCTTTTCTTCTTACAGATGAATTTTGTTATTATTTTTTCTAGCTCTAAAAAGTAATTTTTTGGTAGCTGGATTGGTACAGGGCCAAATAAGTAAATTAATTTAGGTAGTATTGTCATTTTTATTATACTGGCTCAGCCTATGCACAAGCAATTAATATTTCTTCAGTTACTTAGATCTGTCTCTATTTGTTTAAAAAGTGTTTTATAAATTGTGTTCATAGAATTCCTGTGTATGTCTTGGCAGGGAGACTCCCAAATATTTTATATTGTCTGCAGTTATTTTAAAGAGAATGTCTCTATCTCTTCCTGTTTGGTTTTGTTGGCTTTTTTTTTTTAAATTGATATCTGGATTTTGATTTCATTGATCTTCTTTACAGTCTTCATCTATTTTATTTTATACATTTAAAAGCATCATTCTGAAAGGTGGTCCATAGGCTTCATCAGAGTAATAATTGGTCCATGTTACAAAAAAGGTTAAGAACCCCTGTTCCAGAGGAATGGCAGAATACACAGAAATATCTTCTCTTCCCTACTCTCACTGGTAACAATCACATCTGTTTTAGTTCTGTTAGTCACCCATCTCCATCTCTGTAAGAGAAGCCTGGGGATTGAGGCCATTCTGAGGAAATGAATCCCATACCAATACACTGCGTTCATGGGGAAAAAAAGGTCGGTATGCCTGTGGCTGGTGGTAAGACAGCTAATCTTTTCATCAGAAATGATAATGTGGGAAACAGAATTTTCAGGCAACAAAATTTTCCTACCTTGACTTTACTAGTTCTAAAAATTGACCATTCTGTAATCAGCTCTTTATCATGATTCTTGATACTAGAATGCCTCGTTAGAAAGTAACCTAATGGTTTGATTCTTTATACTTTTATTCCCAGAGCCTTGTATTTAGGTGCTTATTAATATTTACCGAATAATGACCACTCTTCTTTTCCAAGTTCCCCTCTATAAAAATGCCACTTCTAAAAAAAGTACTCACAAGTAGTTGGCTAGGTTGTGCTCTTGTAATGTATGTGTTTCAAAACCATGGGGAGTCGTATCAAAGTAGTCATTGCCAATCCCACAAATGAAACATTTAGTCTAGAAAAAGATATAAAAATATGAGCAATGGTGGCCCTACACAAAATATTTCAAGGAGGCCCTAAAATTTCTCTTAAAAATTTTCACTATTAGAAGTTGATTACTTTGGGTTTAGTAAACTGCTCTTAGAATATAAATACCTCCTGGAGAATTTTAACACAGTTGGGAAGAAAAGGTGCTTTGGAACACCACGAAGCTATCAGGGTAGGCAAACCTGGCCAGGACACTGCAAGCATCCAGAAAGTAACATGAAGACTTAGAGTCAGGAGATCTAGGTTTAGATCTTTATCACTTTATTCCTGTGTTATGTGGGGCAAGTTACTTAACTTAACAAGTTACTTAAAATGAGAAGAGTTGGACTACATGACTTCTCAAGTTCTTCCCTGCTCTCAGTGATCCTACGAGGGTACTGGAGGATAGCAGGAGAGGGCCACTTAAAAGGACACTGAAATAAGCTTTACCTAATTCATAATTGTGTCTAGGGTTGGTTCTGGATAGACAAAAAAGCATACGTAGCTGGACTTGAGGGAGATAACATAAGGGAGTGGCAAGTTTATGAGCCTTGAAGTCAGAGACCAGGCTTCCAGTCCTGTTCTACTCCCAGCTCACCTCTGTGGCTCTGGGCTATTCATTTCAGCCCTCTGTGACTAGCTAATTTTTGTGATCCTTTTCAGGTCTAAAGCTCTGCTCTATACTTTAAGACTGTATATAAAGCATACCTCCATATCTTCTCTCACTTGTTCTTGCTGGTCTCTCAGTTCTCCAAAGGCATCAATGATCAGACCTGGAATTTTAATTATAAAATTGTACGATTACATTGATTAAAGTCCCCCAAAATGATGCACATGCATGAAGTTATACCAGAACTGGGGAAATGATAAAGTTCTATTTCTTTTTCATCTAAGGTCTCAGGAATACTGCCATAGATGGATAAGCATGAAAATTTTAAAAAACAACAAATAATGTCTATGTTTTTTTTTTTTTAAATACCTTGTTGCTTTATAGATGAATGTTGGATGTGATTCTCATTCACTTGTACTTATCATGCAGTATGAATTTATATCTGGAAAATTGTCTTCCTTTTTAGCAACTACTTTGGGAATACTACCATCTAAATCAGGATGGAGGCAAGGGATGACAGGAGTAGAAAAAGGAGGTAGTAAAGCCTAAATTCATCACTGTTAATGGACAAAGAACTTGACTTTTTAAAACTTTTCTTGGCCTCAGCTGCCTCATTGGTTAAGTTGGAATAATTCATAATTGCCAGCATTGGGGGTATAGCAGGGATGTTTGTAAGTGACCAATCCATGACACTGAGCATTTGTTACCAAGGAAAGAGTCTAGGAATAAACCTGAAATAATTTAGCAACAAATTATAATACATTCACATTCTAACAATTTAGACTATATCTTTGGATGTATAAAGAATTAGTTTTATTAGACCCTTTCCATGTTCAAAGTAATTGGCAATCCTACCTTGAATGATGGCCAGTAGGATAACAATAACAAAGAAGAAGAATGTGATATCGAAGACAATCCGATACATTTCATAAGGATCACCAGCAGGGTCTTCAATTTCATCTCCAATGCCACCCCCAGCTCTTACTCCAACATACATATGGAACAAGTAACACTAGGAAAAGAAGAGGGTTTGACAGTATAAGCTATGACAAGAAGTATTTTTCAAAACCAAAATAGGTGCTATGCGTGATTACATTAGAAGATGGCAACATTAAGGGTGAGAGCTTTCAGATAAAATTCATTGTTTGAGATTAAAGCAACCTATTGAAGATAGTCAATGAAAGGAACTGAGTTTTATGTATGGCTTAATTAAGGAGTAACTTAGGTTGTGTGCCAGTGATGATATTTATCAATGCAAAGGTTGACCACTGCTATTTCCTCTATCCAACCACTACTGATCAGAATTGTTTCCAGCTGTGCCACTGAAAGAGCTGAAATTCCCTCCTCCTACCCCAAAGTAGTCAGATTTTGGCACAATATACACTGTTCAAAGTTTGCCAATATCTAGTACCCAGATTGTGGTAAGAAAATTACTATCCTCTGCCTCCCATACCCAGCAAGATTTAATATGCATATGGCACTGTCTTTTCATACAAGGTAGGTAGGTTAAAATCCCCCTAGTACTAACTTATGTGTTGGTGTCACTTCCTATCTTGTCAAAGTCATTCTGTTTAAAAATGAAAACTTTATGCATGGTTACAATCCAGAGCAATGTCTCAGATTTTTAAAGTATGTCACACTCCTTAAGAGGAATTAGCCATTGGAACTGGACATTACATTTCTGAAGCATGGATTCCTGTCATCTTCATTCTGAAAAAGTTGATAAACCTCCTGCAGTTATTATTACTGTCTTGGTGTTTGCTCACTAGTCCTTGACTAGTAATGTTGTCTTTTTCTTCTTCAGTGGTCATTAAAAGAGAAGGAAACTAGAAAAGTTCAATTTTTTTAAAGTGAGTATGAAATACTCAGGATGCTCTTGACAGGTAAGTTCTAGGCCAGAAATCAATGGATGCTCTGAAAGTGCCACTCAGGTGATGCATGGGGTAAATGCTCTAGAATATACTCTTTGATGTTCTTGCCAATATAACTAGTGATGCACTGCCATTAACTAACCAAGTGTTGAAGTCTAGTCAGGGTTTTATATATTGTTTTCAGAAGCAGACCAAATGTCACTTTTAGTGTACAACAATTCATTTTGCCATCTGCCGTCTAAGACACTCTCTGGTCTTGCAGAGTCTATTCAGAGGTTAAAAAAAGGTTCCATGAAGGAATATTGTCTGACAAGATTTTTATTAATTGAATTATCCATGCAGGGGTGCACAGTAATTCCATGTTTCATTTTGAGGTCACAGAAAATTAGGAAAAATATTATGGCATAACACTCTCATTGAGTCCATCGTTTGAATTAGGTGTTTTACAAACAGCCCTCTTGCTGACTGTAATCTTCCTGGTTGGTCAGCAAGGTTGTGATGCTCTTTTTTTCCCCCGTGGAGAAAACAACTCCCTCTGCTTAAAAAGCAGCCTTGGGTTGAGAGATGATAGTGAGACCCGTGGAATGAAAACCGGTCTGTGGCTCCATACTTACTTTCTAACAAACAGCTGGCATTATAGAAATTAGAACCTAGCATGTTGGGTGCTACACGAAAGGACTTTTCATCTGGTTCACTGTGTCATTTGACAGAGGGGAAAGCCTGAAGCCTAAAAAGGTCAAGCAGTTTGTCCGAGAATAATATAGCAGTGAGCATAGAGCTACAACCAAGAAGTCCATTTCCACTAGGAAATGTTACATTTCAGAGGTTAGTGAAAATAAAGATGTGATTTTTAAAAATATCCAAACTGATAGTCCCTTCCCCCAATAAATCTATTTAAGAACCTCCTCAGGGCCTGTGGACTCTGGCTTAAGAACTTCAAGAACTAGACCAAGCTTCTGCTTTGTAAGACTACTTTCCCCCAAGTCTCTTCAGTTACTACTTCACTTAGGACATATACACATCATATAGATAAGATATACTAGAGAGGCCAGCATTATTATTTAGATCACTTCCCCATAATGGACATATCTTTCTTCCTTATACTTGACTTGAGGACCTCCCTGGCTCAACCATGGTTTTGCCTTTTTACCTTTTTACTTTTTCTCCCTATGTGGAATATACCCTGACATCACTGAAGGCTTGCTAAATGCTAAAATGCTAAAAATCAAAAAGCTATGCCCCTAGCACTTGGAGACCAAGGACTAAAGATTGACCACATGGACTTACTGGTTAAAATGTTCCATTTCCAGAGTTGCTTTATTTTTGTAGATAAATTTGGACTAATGACTCATCATTCTGCAAAGGCCTTCTCAGTCTTGATAAAAATTTGATTAGTGGTCAAAGAAAATTATTTATAAAATTTACGTTACCAAAATTCCTCGGATCTTTTATAGACTTATAACGTGTAACTCCAAGCCTCCCCCAGTTGACTTCTCCAAGACACCCACCCACAGACCCTTATTTTCCAGAGAAATGGTGTAACAAGGCAGAACCTAAGACAGTTTTGTTACCGTCATCATATCATCGCATTTCATGTCTGGCTCATCTTCATCTTCACTCTTATTGTAGAACTTTCGGAAGAAGTTGAAAGCCACCACAGTGTAGAGATAAACAACAACAGCCAGGAGTCCCACAGTCAGTACCAGCTGGGCATGTGAGGAAAAAGGAGGAAAAGGAACTAGAACCTTTTCTGTTTTAATGGTTTTTCTTATGTCTTCTCTGATTTATTCAGACAGAGTTCAAAGACAAATATTGTTTCTGTCCTTGAAAGCGAGGGCAAGGAAAGACCAAAAAGAAGAGATGAAAATATAAAGTAATGACTTGGGTGCTTGGTTCTAAGGAGAGTCGGGGCAGGGGGAGGAGAGGAAAAAGAGGAAAGACTCCAAAATGGGTCAATAAAGTAGAGAGGCAGATGAGGAAAAAAATCTGTATGAATGCACATAGTAGGTACTTAATATTTACTAAATAAACAAATACAATTGAAAACAAGACTTAAGAATTTTCATGGAATGATCAAAGTTCCTTGAGTCAGCACTGAACCTGTAGAGAGTGAGAGGATTTCACTGTTTATTAGAACTGGAAGGAATTTTAGAGATCATCAGGTTAACCAATCCCACCACCTCCATTTTATAGATGAACTGTCTGAGGACCTAAAAGATGATATAAATTGCACAAGGTCACAGAGGCCGTGAGTGACAAAACTGACCTGAACCTTCTGTTCTCTTAGAGCCAACTAGGTGGTGCATTTAGAGCACTAGATGAGGAGTCAGGAAGACTTGAGTTCAAATCCAGCTTCAGAGACTTTATAGTTGTGTGACCCTGGAAAAGTCACTTGACCTCTGCCTCATTTTTCTCATTTGTAAAAAGGGATAAATAGCAAGTACCTCCCATGACTAGAGCAGTTAGGTGGTACACTGGACAGAGTGCCAGGCCTGAAATCAAAAGGACTCATCTTTTTGAGTTCAAATCTGAGTGTGTGACCCTGGTCAAGTCACTTAGCCCTATTTGCCTCAGTCTCTTCATCTGTAAAATAAGTTAGAGAAGGAAATGGCAAAGCACGCCAGTATCTTTGCTAAGAAAATCACAAATGAGGTCATGAAGAGTTGGGCACGACTGAGATAATTGAACACAACAAAACTTCTTGTAGCTGTTGTGAGGAAAGAATGAGATAATGTTTGCAAAGAACTTTGCAAATCTTTAAGTGCCCCATTATATCTATTTCTTCTTCTTCTTCTTACACTGCATCATACTGTTTTCTTATATCCTTTATCTCTTTCACCTTAAACAAACGGAAAGCTTGTTCAGCCTTATTGGGGTCCTGCCTCACGCTCTTCATCCCTTCCAGGGAAGCCCACAAAACTTAGAGGATTAGTGAGTTGGATGCTTAGTCACAGCCGTGGGGTTGACGGAAGGAAACAAGTTAGGTGACTAGTTGGAATAATAAATTCTCCAAGTTGGCTTCTTTTAGATTTCAAAAATAAAAGCCAACTTTGAGGTTTTGAGGAAATATCCAATCACTTCAAAGCTGTTGAGTAGCTTTGTTAGTAGAAAGTAGATATAGTATGAAATCAAATATCTCAAGAATGTTATCGGAAAGGGGGAAAAAGGGGCAGCTCAGTGATACAGTGGTTAGAACACTGGCCCTGGAGTCAGGAAGACCTGGTTCAAATCTGGCCTCACACACTTACTAGCTGTGTGATCCTGGGCAAGTCACTTAACCCCAACTGCCTCCAAAAAAAATGTTGACACGATAAGGTCTTCCTTTGAATGATCTTAATAGCTGACACTTAAATAGTGTTTTCTGGTTACTTACACTTTGCGCAAATTATTTCATATTTCCTTTAGGTAATTATGAGGGATACAACTGTTTTGTTAGATTGCTTATTACATTATCCCATCATCCCCTCCTCTCATTTGAAGATAACATATTTTCTTTGCACCCCCTTCCCCCAGGTCCTTCACTTTCCTTTCTGTTCCACATCATTATAAACCTCATTCCTTAGTAGCTCATACCTGTTTACCATTGTGAGTTACAGAAGATAAGATTGTCCTCAGTGTCTTGAAACCCATTGCAATGTCCAGTAAGTGAGCAGCAAAGAAGAAATTGTTGTAGTGACCAAGGATAGACATGGTTGTGTACCAGGCCAGGTATAAGAAGGACTGTAAAAAGTGTCCAATTGAAGAAAAGTTAAGCAGTACCTCAAACCCTGTCATAATTTTTCCATGTCCTGTGATCACCTACTAGACAAAGATATTTAAATACTGTCACATCTAAAGTTTGGAGAGGTAATGAATGGCAATTGTGTCATCATTAAGCTAAAGAACTGAGGTTGTGTCATTAGGTCTGGGGGTTCTTTGTAGGAGATACCATAAAGAATGCTAAATAAGGCAAAGTTTGGGGGATTAATTCTGCTTTGCCCTATTCTATAAATGGAGTGGGGAGCATCCTTGGGGGGCTTTTGGATCCACATCCTCTGATAAGAAATTCATCCAACCTTTCCAAGCACCCTTTGTTCCACTCTTTGTATGCCCATTACCCCAAAGGGCTTCTTGAACTTCTGACTTGGGCTTTTTGAAAGGATGGTTTCTGTATATGTACCCATCGGAGTAATGAGCAGAATCTTATTTTTCTTCAAGCAATCAAAACTTACATTGTCAGTAAAAACAACTCCCAGCTTCCAGATATGGTACTTCATATCGATGGAACTCAGCCTAAAGAGGACCAAATAATTTCAAACTCATAAATATCAAGAGTTATTTAAATGTTTAATGAGGATGTTTACTTCTTTCTCCCACGTTTAATAACTGAAACACAGCTCAGAGTTTTATCAAGTTATATATTTTTCTTGGAGATGCTGAATGGTTCAGTTAGAAATCTTGTAATTTAAATTGGACTTTCAAAAGTTATAATTCATAAACACAAAGAATCTGAAATCTAAGTTTTTCAAAGTTTTTTTTTTATCATGGACTCCTTCCCCTCCCCACCTTTATATGCCTTACAAATATAATTAACCAAAGCCTTTATTGGGACACCTCGAATCAGGAAGGGTAGTGAAAGGGCACATGAAACAAATAGGTATTAAATTACTTGTTAGCCATTTTTCCCCTTGGCTCTCCTGTGAGTGAAAATAATTCATGACTATATACTAAAGAAAACACCACTCAACTTTGTTGGATTGGGAGAAAAAATGGTTCAGGTTTAACCAAACTTCTTTAGTTACAGATGTTCATCTAAGTACCATGACACAAGAGAGGCCTCCTCTGGTTCTGTCTGTTCAACTGGGCTAAAATCAAGGGCATTTTTATCCAAACCCAGAAGTTCAGCAATACGCTCTGCTCCATACAGGTCACCATACTTATTGATCACCTGAAAAAGAAAGAAAGACAAAATAAGTCTGATAGTCACATGTTCACCACCCAAATTTCTGCTTTAAAATGAGACAGTGGGACTGGATGATTGTGTTTCAATATCTCTTGGGATTTTATAAAGCATGGTTGAATTTTCTGTGGAGTCAGGAAAGGACTCAAACTGAAAAGGGAGGAAGAGAAAAAGAAACATGATGGAAAATCAAGCTTCCACAACTTTTAGATAAAAAACTGCCATATATTCGAGCTGGTATTTTTCCTTTCTTTTGGAGAGAGATTAGAGGTTGTTTTACAAAAGATGACAATGAAAATCTCACAATTAAATGTAGGCACCAAGCTCTTCAGAATGTGGGTTTCTAGGAATAAAGACAGAATTTTGCACATGTAGACACATGAACACAGTTCCTTTCACGGATTACTTTCCCCAGGAGTAATGAAGCCACATCAAATTCTATCAGGTAAAAACATATCATCTTGGATTTCCATTGTGGCAAGAGAATCTATCCCCACTAATAGAGCATACCTTTCTCTTTACAAACTTGTCCCAGTAGTTGCTAGGAAAAGACCTGTGGCAGAGAGACAAAGAGAGGGGGAAGTTATCAACGTCAGGGAAACCATCTAGATTGATGCAATTACCTTAATGACCTTTCAGGGATCTTGATCTTGGCTTTTAAATTCTAGAGTGTTTTGCCTTGGAGAGCAAAGACTTGGTTTGTGAAGACTGCATGTTTTGACTGACTTTTTAGGGTCTGTTGATTTATGCTCTGATAACTGAACTGGCTGCTGGGTTGTTTTCCTACATTAACTCAATGGTTAAGAATGTTTGCAATAGACTTGTGATAAGAATAGATGTATGCTAAACATTTAATTCCAGTAGGAAAAGACCTGAGAGAAATCTAGAGGATCCCCTTGAGGTACTGCAATCTGCTGGCACATATAGGATACTCCAGGGGTGTCCTAGACTTGAAGGTTGAAAAAGCTAGGTTCGAATCTCAGTTCTGACAAACTGCATGATCTTGAGTAAATCGACTTTACTTTTCTAAAAGCCCACTTTCTTCATCTGTCACATGGTGATGGAAATACTTACAGAACCAATCTCAGGATTTTATGAGGAGAGTGCTTTGTAAACCTTACGATACAATGTAAATGTGAACTGTTGTTATCTCTTTCCTCAACATAACTCATGTGGGCTCTGTTGGATTAATGGAATTGGAACCTCATCTTAAGGTGGCACTTCTTTGAGATACTGACACTTTGTCCCTCCCATGGGAGAGAAGATGCTAGCCCAAACCTCACTGAAGATTACTTTTTTCCTTTCACCTCATAGAGCCACTATTTTTTTGAATTACTTTTTATTTTAATTATTTTCCATTTACTTGTAAGAATTGTTTTAAAAATCATTTTTTCTTTTTTTTTTTAAATTGACTTGTTTATTTACTTTTAGTTTACAAGATTCAGTTCCACAATCCCTTGAGTTTCAAGTTTTCTTCCCTCCCCTTCCCCTTCTTCCCCCCCCCCCCCCGCCCCCCATGGCAGCATGCAATATAGTACAGGATCTGCAAATACTTTCACATTGTACAATAGTCTGGTTGTATAGAAGGGTTGTAACCAATGGAGTGAACAATGGGAAAAAGAAAAAACAAGCAAACATGAAAAAGAGCAGTAGCATGTAGATTGCTTCAGTCTGCATTTAAACTCTGGTCTTTCTAGATCTTTCTCTGAATGTAGGTATCTCTTTCCATCCTGAGACTTGCAGTATTATACAATACTGTGTGTTGCTGAGAAGAGTTCAGTTTATCAAAGCTGGTTGTCACACATACAATGTGTCTGTGATTGTGTACAAATTTTTCCTGGTTCTGCTCTTCTCACTCAGCATCAATTTGTATAAGCCTCTCCAGGTGAATATGAAGACCATCTCCTCCCCATTTCTTATACCACAATAGTATTCCATTACATTCATATACCACAACTTGTTTAGCCATTCCCCAACTGATGGGCATCCCCTTAATTTCCAGTTTTTTGCCACAACAAAGAGAGCTGCAATAAATATTTTTGTACATATGGGTCTTCCTCCCACTTCTATG
>CM053582.1:394372424-394429399 GCA_028627135.1 Pseudochirops cupreus
TTTGGGCTTATCAAACCGTATATTACTATGATTGTTAACTACTGAGTCTTTTGTACCCAATCTATTCCATTAATCCACTACTCTATTCCTTAGCCAGTACCAAGCAGTTTTGATGACTGGTGCTTTATAATACAGATTAAAATCTGGTATGGCTAGGCCACCTTCCCTAGCATTTCTTTTCATTAATTGCCTTGATATTCTGGACCTTTTGTTCTTCCAAATGAATTTGGTCACTATTTTTTCTGGTTCTATAAAGTAATTTTTTGGTAGATTGATTGGTATGGCATTAAATATGTAATTTAATTAGGTAAAATTGTCATTTTTATTATATTAGCTCGACCCAGCCATGAGCAATTGATGTTTTTCCAATTAGTTAGATCTGATTTTATTTGTATGAAAAGTGTTTTGTAGTTGTGTTCATAAAGGTACTGGGTTTGTTTAGGCAGGTAGATTCCCAAATATTTTATAATGTCAAGGGTAACTTTAAATAGAGTTTCTCTTACTATCTCTTGCTGTTGGACATCATTGGAAATATATAGGAATGCTGAGGATTTATGTGGGTTTATTTTATATCCTGCCACTTTGCTAAATTTATTTATTGTCTCAAGAAGTTTTTTACTTGATTGTCTAGGATTCTCCAAGTATATCATCATATCATCTGCAAAGAGTGATAGCGTAGTCTCTTCTTTGCCTAATTTGATTCCTTTGATTTCTTTTTCTTCTCTAATTCTTAACAATCATTTTTTAAAAAAAATTTTGAGTTCCAAATTTTCTTTCTCCCATTCATCCGCCCTCCTTGAGAAGGCGAGCAATTTGATATAGGTTATAAAGTCATGCAAAACATATTTCTATATTAGCCATGTTGCAAAAGAAAACACAAAATAAAACAATAAAAATAAAAGCTTTTTAGAAGGATGCTTCCAACAGCATTCGGAGTGTCAGTGTTCTCTCTGGCCCATAGTGCTGTTCATCATGGGTCCTTTGGAATTGTCTTGGATCTCTGTCTTGATGAGAGTAGCTAAGTCTTTCACCTGCGATCATCCTTAAAATACTGCTATTACTGTTTATAGTGTTTTTATGGGAATCTGGAGATCTTCCCTGCCCCTAGGCCCTTTGATAGGCTTAAAAATGACTCTGAGAACCTTCCCTGGTTTGAAAATATACTCTGCCCCCTAATAGGCTGAATGTGGTCACATGGAACCGATGGCAGGAAGCTTGTTCTTCAGGAATGCCCACACCTTGCTTTGTGATTGGGCAGTGGGTCAAGAAGGTTGTGACATTATCTGATCCAGGAGAAGGCTATATATACCCTGATGTGAGTTTTTGCTCTGGGGTTTACTTTGAAAAGAGTTGTGTGATTTAGCCAGATGAGACTCTGGGCAGGTGTTAAGCCTCCCCCAGCTTTAAAAACCCAGATGTTGGTGCTTCTGTCTCTGGTAACTAACTAAGTATGGATGTGATGGTCAGACGCTGGAAGCCCGTCTGCTGATCTGTTTCTTTGCTTGTAACGTCTGTTTGTATTCTCTGAAGTTCAGGGCATTGACTTTTCCCCCTGAACTAAGTAAATGATATATATTTGTTTGATTAAAGTAAGATTGTTAACCCATTTTGAGTTGCTTTCCTTTAGAAAAGCACATCTAAGAACCTGTGCTAGCAGCCACCCTGGGTATGCTAGAGTGCCTGCTGTTACAAGTGTTCTGGTTCTTCTTGCTTTACTTGGCATGAGTTCATAAAAGTCTTGCCAGGTTTTTTCTGAAACTATCCCCCTCATGATTTCTTATAGCACAATAGTATCCCATCACAATCATATGTCAAAACTAGTTCAGTTATTCCCCAGTTGATGGGCAACCCCTCAATTTCCAATTCCTTGATACCTCAAAAAGAGCTGCTATAAATATTTTTTGTGCAAATAGGTCCTTTACACTTTTCTTTGATCTCTTCGGGATAATGACCAAGTAGTGGTATTGCTGGGTCATAGTTTCATAGTCCTTTGGGCGTAGTTCCAAATTGTTCTCCAGAATGGTTGGACTAGTTCACAACTCTACCATATTAGTGTCCTGATTTTTCCACTTTCCCTCCAGCACTTGTAATTTTCTCATCTTAGTCCATCTGGTAAGCGTGAGGTGCTATCACAGAGTTGTTCAAATTTGTATTTCTCCAGTCAGCAGTGATTTAGAACAGTATTTACTTGTGATTATTGATAGCCTTGATCTCTTCTTTTGAAAACTGTTCAAATCTTTTGGCCATTTATCAATTGGAGAATGGCTCTTTTTTTAAAATCTAAATTTGGCTCAGTTTCCTCTTCATTTGAGAAGTAGGACCTTCATTAGAGAAACTTATTGTAAATTTTACCCCCCATTTTCTATTTTCCTTCTAACTGTGGCTGCATTAGTTTTGTTTGTGCAAAAGTTTTTTAATTTCATGTAATCAAAATAATGTATTTTAAAACACTTCCCTTAAGCATAGACCTGAAAGGTACATTTTTCCATGTCCCCCTAATTTACTTATGATATCACTTTTTATGTCTAAATTATTTATCCATTTTGATCTTATCTTGGTATATAGTGTGAGATACTGGTCTATGTGTAGTTTCTGCCAAACTGCATTCCAATTTTCCCAGCAATTTTTGTCAAAAGTTGAGTCTTACCCCAGAAGCTTGGTTCTTTGGGTTTATCAAACACCGGATTACTAAGGTTATATTTACTGCATACCTAGTCTACTCCTCTGACCTACCAGTCCGTTTCTTAGCCGGTGCCAGACCGACGGATCATTTCTCCTTTGTGATACAGCTGAGGTTTGGTACAGCTCGACCGCCTTCTTTAATATTTTTTATCATTGATTCCCTTGATATTCTTGACCTTTTGTTCTTCCAGATGCATTTTGTTACTATTTTTTCTAGCTCCCTAAGATAATTCTTCAGTAGCTTGATTGGTATGGCTCTGAATAAGTAAGTTAACTTAGGTAAAATTGTCTTTTTTAAAATATTAGCTTAGCCTATCCATGAACAATTAACATTTCTCCAGATGTTTAGATATGTCCTTATTTATGTGAACATGTTTTGTAATTGTGTTCATATAACCTTAGTTTTGTCTTGGCAGGTAGATTCCCAGGTATTTTATATTATCTGCCGCTGTTTTAAAATGAAATTTCTCTGTCTCTTGTTGAGTTTTGTTAGTAGTATATAAAAATGCTGATGATTTATGTAGGTTTATGTTATATCCTGCAATTTTGCTGAAGTTGTCAATTGTTTCAACTATTTTTTAAATTGATTCTAAGTATATTGACAGATCATTGGCAAAGAGTGATAGTTTTGTTTCCTCATTGCTTATTTTTATTCCTTTAATTTCTTTTTCTTGTCTTATTGCTATAGTTAGCATTTCTAGGATAATACTGAATAAAAGTGGTGATGGTGGATATCCTTGCTTCTTTCCTGATCTTACTGGGACAGCTTCAGGTTTATCACCATTGCAGATAATGTTTGTTCTTAGTTTTAGATAGACACTATTTAACATTTTTTAAAAGGCTCCAATTATTCGAAAAACACTTTCTAGTGTTTTTAATGGGAATGGGAATTATATTTTGTCAACGATTTTTTCTCCATCTATTGGTGTAATCACAATTTTTGTTGTTATTAATATAGTCATTTATGCTTATAGTTTTCCTAATATTGCATCATCTCTGCCTTCCTAGTATAAATCCCACCTGATAGTAAAGTGTATGATCTTTGTAATATATTGATGTAATTTAATTTAAACATTCGGCAGTAATAATCATTAAGGAAATTGATCTACAGTTTTCTTTCTCTATTTTTTCTCTCCCTGGTTTAGGTATCAAAATTATATGTTATAAAAGGAATTTGGTAAGATTCCTTCTTTACCTAATTTTTTTTTCAGATAGGTTATATAGTATTGGCGTTAATTGTTACTAAAAGACTTACTAGAATTCACTTGTAAAATACATTTGGTCCTGGAGAGCTCTTTGGGGAGATCATTGATGATTTAATCAATTTCTTTTTCTAGGCTAGGATTATTTGAATATTCTATTTCCTCTTCTGTTGATCTGGGAAGTTTATATTTTTGTAACTATCCATCCATTTCACTTAGATTGTTAATTTTACTGTCATATAATTGGGCAAAATAATTCCTATTAATTGCTTTAATTTCATCTTCCTTTGTGCTACATTCACTCCTTTCATTTTTGGTACTAGAAATTAGGTTTACTTTTTTTGTTAAATCAAAGCAACAACTGGTTGATCTATTTTATTGTTTTGTTTCCCCTCATAAAACAAGCTCCTAGTTTTATTTATTAGTTCATAGTTTTGTTTTTTAACTTTCAATTTTATTAATCTCTCCTTTAATTTTCAAAATTTCCATTTTGGTGTTTAGTTGTGGATTTTTAATTTCTTCTTTTCCTAGAATTTTTAGTCACATGTCCAATTTATTGAACTGCTTCTTCTTTCATTTGTAGGTTTATGCATTAAGAGATATAAACTTTCCCCTAAGAACTGCTTTGGCTTCATCCCACAAATTCTGGAATGTTCTCGTGGTTAATTCTCTTTAATGAAATTGCTGGTTTTCTCTATGATTTGTTCCTTGACCTACTTATTCCTTAGGATTATTTACCGGTGGACTTTTTAACCCATGCTTCCATGGTCCTTTATTGCATTATGGTCTGAAAAGGGTACATTTAGTATTTCAGCCTATCTGCATTTGGTGGTGAGGCTTTTATACCCTAATAATTCAGTTTTTCTGAAGGTGCCATGTACAGCTGAGGAAAAGGAATATTCTTTTCTATTTCAATTCAATTTTCTCCATAGGTTTAGCATATCTAACTTTTCTTATATTCTATTAATCTCTTTGATTTCTGCCTTGTTTATTTTGGTTAGATTTATCAAATTTTGAGAGGGGAAAGTTGAGGTACCCTACTAATATAGTTCTACTGTCTATTTCCTCCTATAACTCATTTTACTTTTCTTTTAAGAATTTAAATACTATTAAATGCTATTTGGTGCATACATGGTTAGTACTGATACTACTGCATTGTCTATGGTACCTTTTTTGCAAAATATAGTTTCCTTGCTATTATCTCTTTTAGTTAGGTGTACATACAACAGTTGCAGGCCTAGGATACACCAATAAGTTTAGTCCCTCTTCCTGGGCCTCTGACTTTGGTTGAAGGCCATCTAATTCATGCACTGAGTGCTAAGGAAAAGCTGCTATAGGACTTGGTTCTATGGACTTAGTCAGATTTGCTCAGCTACTTTGTGATAATATTCCTTCCAATTATTCATACAGGTTACCTTGGCTTCTATTTACTTTATTAAAGAAATTGAAATGGGAGTTAGTGAGAAACCTCCCTTTGGCTTCTGGGACTATCAGTTCTCAGATAAAACGCTACATACAACAGCGATAGATCTTAGATACTAATGAATGGTTTTGTCAGGGACTACATTTCTTAGTTGTCTGTAACTGTTTTTGTGTGTAAGGAGGGGAGCAATCTTAGTAATTTTCTTTCTTCTTTTCATAAATCTATTGTCTGATTTCCAACTTCATCATTCAACTCAAACTGTGCTTTCCAAAGTTACCAACATGTCTTGATTGGCAAATCCAGTGGACTTTTCTTAATCCTCATTTTCCTCAACCTCTCTTTGTAGCCTTTGACCCTGCTGATCATTCTTATATACTTTCTTCTCTCTAGGTTTTGTTCACACTGCTCTCCCTTGGCTCTCTTTCTACCCATTTGATCGTTTCCTTTTCAGTTTCTTTTGCTGGGTTTTCATCCAACTTTCACGGGCATCACCCAAAGGAAGGGGAGAAGTCTGAATGAAATAGATGGTAATGTAGTTCATAAAATATGAAGTGGAAGGCTTTCCCCAACCATTTATAGGTACAAATACCAAATATCCAAAAAATTGTCCTCTTTCCTATACACATTTATTTTGGTCCAGATGCCTTTCAGAACTCAATAAACTATGACAAATCAGAATCAGAATAATAGCTATAAATTATTTAGATGTGTGGTTTGTATCTACTGGAGAGATGTTAAAGTGATGGGCATGATACTAGACTTGGAGTTAAGAGAGATTTGACTTTAATTTGTTTGGGATTCTTTTGTAGTGCTCCTCCCCCTAAAAGTCACCTATCATACAAATATCAATTAGGGTATGAAACAGGCAATCTTATTCCCACAAAGAAAAGGGAATGCTAAACAACAAAGAATCACAGAACAATTAAAATCAGTTGAGAGGCTATTAGCCTCACCAGGACATTTGCAAAAAACATTTTTGGGAGACCTGCTTATTATCTATTGCCCCACAAAACTCTATCCTGGACTCTTTTCTCTTCTCCCTCTATACTATAGTATCCCATCAGCACCCATGGATTGAATAATCATCCTGATGCAAATTATTTGACCACCTTACCTCTCTCGACCTCCAGACTCATCTCCAACTGCCTACTAGACAGTCAAACTAGATATCTCATAGGCCTCTTAAACTTAACATGTCTCAAAGTGAATATAAGATCTTTCCCCCCCAAACTCTTGTTTTTTTCCTATTGAGTGTTACATCCACTGTCCCAGTCATCCAGTTATCTTCAACCTCTCAATCTTCTTATCCCCACATCCAGTTGGTTGCTAAGTCTTGTCATTTCTGCCTTTTCTTCTGACATTGTTGGCAGGCCCTCATCACTTCATGCCTAGATTATTTCAGTCGCCTGCTGGTGGGTCTCCTTGTTTTGGGTTCTTCCCCATTATAATCTATCCTCTTATCACCTGTCAGACTGATCTGAAAATGCAGGTCTGCCTGTTTCAGCCCTCTAATTCAATAAACTCATGTGACTCCTAGAACCACACATAAAATTCTCTCCCTCCAAGTCTCATCTGCAGTCCACCAAGAAGTCTTTCCTAATTCTACCTTCGTGTCTTCCCTGAGATTTTACCAGATTTATCCTGTACATATCTTGTTTGTACATAGTCTTCATGTTTTCTCTGTGGGAATGTGAACTTCTTAAGAGCAGAGACTTTTCTGGCCTTTCCTTGTATCCCTAGCACAGATCTGGCACACAGCAGGTGCTTCAGAAGTACTTGTTGACTCACCTCAGTGCCAGCTTGGCTAGTCTAAGGAACAGAAACTGCCCAAATTTGCATTTAGGTTCCAAAGCCTGACAAAGTAGCATCAAAGACCTTTTTGTTTTGTTATTTTCTTTTTTCCCCTTTTATATGTAGATACTCACGGTGTATTGATGACTAGGCGATCCCACTGCCCCTTGATGTCATCCTCTGAAGGCTGCTCAGTGATATACAAACCATCAAACTCCAACTTTCTGGCTATTTCTTTTTCCCTTTTGAACACGACCAAAGGGACCTGAAGAATGAAAGAAGATAGAAGTCAGGGAGAAAATTTCAGATCAAAGCTACTTCTCCTTTCAGTTATTTCCACAATAACCCTTCAAACACGTGTGGCAGAATTTCTTCTTTTGGAATATCCATATGAAAGGGAATTTATGATCTGCCTATATTGGGAACTTAGTATATCCTTTTTCAATCTTTCTGCCACACCACACTCGAAATATTTACCTGGCTCTACTCTATTCCTGCGAAGTCTACATTGGCTCCAATGGTCTCAGTCAATCAACAAGCATTTATTATGTAACTGTTATGTGTGAGGTATATAAATATAAAGGTGAAATACAATCTCAGGCCAAACTGGACCCTTTAGCCCTGTTGCCTGGACTACTGCAGGAGTCTGTTTACCCAATGGCTTCATGTCCTGAAGTCTTACTCTTCTAATAATTGCCAAATTGACTGTTAACTCTCTTATTCAGTAAACTCTGGTAGCTTTATATTATGTCTATAAGTGACTATAAACTCCTTAGTTTAGAATGTAAAGCCCCTCAAAACCCAATCTACCTTTCTAGACTTAATACATCTTACACTTTTTTCAAACACTCTGCCATTTAGTCATACAGAACTTGTTGTTGTTCATCATACCCATTTTTCTGTCTTCCATGCCTAGTATTCACTCTTTATCCCTGTCTCTTAGACTCCTTAGTTTCCTTCAAGACTCAGTGAAATGCCACCTTCTACATGAATTTTTTCTTGATTCTCCCTACCACCTCAGTTCCCTCCATACCCCTAATCACACTATAGCTATTTTGTAGACCTGTTTGTTTATGCATCTCATCTCTCCCCAATAGACTGTAAGTTCAGAGGCATGATGATTAATTACTTGAACCTTGTCAGATGTTTGATCCACAGAGTTAAGTTTTGCTTTCCCTAGATTTTACCTGAAACAAGGGATGATTTTGAGGACAGAGCACTTTAAGGGATAGAAGGAAAGTAGAGTGGGAAGATCTGTGTTAGCCTCCCTTATAGAGCAAAGAGTTTAGGTCAAACCACCTTTTCCCATACAAAAAAGAAGAGACTTAGAGAAGAAATGGGAAGGCACTCACCTTTAAGCAGTAATAGCCCACAACACACACAAAGGAGATGATGGTGTGGATGATGGCCAGAGCCCTCAGTGTTGGTGCCATGTACCCAGTGCTCTCCTGCAGGACAAAGAACACCATCCCTTCTTCTTCCTCCTCCTCTTCATTAAAGGGAGTCCACAGGTTGGAGTCCTCTGCATCATCCTCAAAGGGCTCCTCAGTTACCTAGTCCAACATACCCCCGCCACACAGACACACAGACAGATACACACACACACACACACACACACACACATACTCTTTTGAAAGGTGCAAGGAGCCTATGGTTATTAGTCTTCCCAAGTAATTCCTTCTTCCCTTTGCTTTGCCAACTAATGTGAGGACATAGTTGTAATAATGAATTAAAGTTGATTTTATATTAACAGGTTAAAATCTGATTACCTTCTACTGAAATAAACATAAATGTAGCAGACAGTGTGAATTGTGTATTTTGTTTATGATTGTCAGTTTGTATGAAAACTATGCTTGTTACCAAAGAACTTGGGTTGAAAATTGTGAAAGCCTTTTGTTGGGGCCAACCTGAACATCAGGATCAGTAAGAAAGAATGCGTTCTGTTGAGACCATGACATCACAGAATCCCGGTGTAATATATAAGAGCAGATTCATGGAGCTAAGTCAAATGCAGATGTATCAGGTACAGTGGCTCCAAGAAATCAACAAAGAAATGATTTTCACTTTGGGGAGGCTGTACAGGCCCCATTTGACTAGCTCTATAAAAATGTAGGATAACGACCCCACAGCAGAGACGCACTACCTAAGCAAGTATTATCTCCTCCCCAGGGTTCCACCACTCCCCTTGTCATTGGTATAAGAATGTAAGCAGAAGGGCAATGCGGCATAAGGAATGCCCTGCTTTCCCCAACCTCTATTATTTTACATAGCTGTAGAAAAGCTATCTTTTGAAAAAGGATGAGGGAGAAATTAAATGCATAAATATTAGCAAAAGGGTGATAAAACTATCTTTCTTTGCAGATGATATAGAATGGTTTACCTAGAAAACCACGGAGAATCATCCATGAAACTAATCAAGATTACAAAATAAATCAATAAAAATAATCAGCATTTCTTTAAAAAAACGAGAAGGTAATAGAAAGAAATTCTATTCAAAATAACTACACAAGGTTTGTATTAACATAGTTATGAAAAACTCATTAATTATATAAATAAAGGAAGACAGTGAGAGACATATCAGTCATGGTTGGGTTGGACTGCATTAATACATAAAAATATTGTCTAAATTAATAACACGTTTTTGGAGGAACAAAAGATGTGGAACATAAAGGGAAATTTTTTAGAAAGCAAGAGTGAAAAGAGAAGAATGCAACACTGATCTTTTAAACTATTTTGATAACTCATTAAAAAATAGAAAAGTAGATAAGTGAAACAAATGAGATAACCTGAGCAAATAATTAGCTATAACTGAAGGCAAAGTTCAGTAATTCTAAAATAAATTCTAAATATAGCAGAAAGGTGATTATTTGGTAATTACAATTATGAAAACTAGAAAGTTTGAGGAGAACTTAGGTTTAGACCACCATCTAACACGATAAATTAAAAGTTTCCAAATAGATATGAGACCTACATAAAAAAGACATTTTTATAAAATTAAAGAAAAAAAAGACTGAAGCTTTCATAAACCTTTAGTGTAAACGTTCTTAACAAAAAAGAAAGGAAAGAGGTGATCCTAAAGTACAGTTTTGATTGCATAAAATGAAAAAGCTTCACAGATTAATGTGGATAGTGTAAGAAGAGAAACAGTTAACTGGGAAAAAAATCTTTGCATCACACATCTCTAACAAAAGTCTAATGTAGGCAACTGACAAAATATATAAGATCAAGAACTACTCTAATATAGATAAATATCCAAAGGATATTGAATTTTTAAAGAAACTGATGCAAATAAAAACCAACTCCAAGCTTTCCGTCTTGTATTCCTAAAAGTGGCAAAGATGATAGAACAAAAAAAGTCAATTTTTGAGGTGCTGTGGGAAGTCAAGTACTGTAGTGGTGCTAAGAATTGGCTCGATCATTAAGGAAAACAATTTGGAATTATATAATAAAAGTCATTAAACTATTCACACCCTTTGACCATATTAACTTACCACTGGGCATATACCCCAAAAAGATTTAAAAAAAAAAAGATCTCATGTGTGCCACAAAATTCATAGAAGCATTTTTTTGGTGGTAGCAAAGAAAAAAAAAACTTATAAACAAAAGTGGGAACCACTGATCATGGAACAGATGAACAAATTGTGATATATGAATATAATGAAATATTGTGCCACTAGAAATGAAAAATTCAGAGAAATGTGGGAAGACGAATGCAGAGCAAAGTAAAAGCAGAATAATATGCATAATGACTATATTCATATTGATGAAAACACAGATAACAAAATGAACTTTTAACTATAATGACCAATCTTGTTCCTGAAGAACAGATGAAGAAACACCTCCTTCCTGTTGGAAGAGAAGTGGGAAACTACAGTTACAGAATGTTGCATATACTGTCCAACATAACTGGTTTGTCCATTGGTTTTACTTATTTCAGAGAAGGGTTCCAATGAAGATGTGTTATCAGGAAATGAATGCATGGTATGAAAACAAAAGGCATCAATAAAATTGAAATAAACTGAAACAGAAGGGAAGGGAGTAAACTGCCTATATATATTCCCCAAATGAGTTACCATAAAGAATTATGAAAACAGGAATAATGGCAATGGACAAACCTAGACATTCACAGGAGACACAATCTAAGAAAGAAGCCAGCCATAAAACTCAAAATGCCTGTACACAAAGCATGACTAATTGGAAAAATGAACCAGAGATCCTAAGAGCAGGTAAGAGAGGATGAATATATGGCACAATCATGTAAGAATAATAGAATACTAAAGTTCAGAACGAGCTGAAGCTGAGGAAAAAAGCTAAGGCTAATAAAAAAGGGCTTTATTTGTTTTTGCTATTTGGAAGGAAAGAATGTCAAAGAGGATATAACTACTAAATGGGTGGATGGGATAAAGATATTTTTTGCCTTATTTTTCTCCACCAAGGAGAATGATTTTTGGATTGGAAAATAAAATAAATATTCAAGATAATTAAGGAGATGGTAAAAGCTTTTGAGCAGTTAGGTGGACAGAATGCTGAGCTAAGATTCAGAAAGACTCATCTTTGTAAGTTCAAATTGTCCTCAGTTATTTACTAGCTGTGGGACCTTGGGCAAGTCACTTAACCCTGTGTGCCTCAGTTTCCTCATCTGTAAAATGAACTGGAGAAGAAAATGGCAAACCACTCCAATATTTGCCAAGTAAACCCCAAATGGGGTCATGAAGAGCTGGACATGAATGAAAACAATGGAACGAGAAGACAGCAGTTACTGCTTTAGATGATGTTAAGTCACTCTGTTAAAATGAATTACATCATTATAGAAGTAGTGGCAGATGTGACTACTGAGCCACATCTACTGAGTGTCCTCGGAATAAAATCATGGAGAGTGGCAGTGCAACTACAGGATTGGAAAAAGTCAAACGTCTCAATTTTTTAAAAAAGACAATGGCATCTGAAAACAATAAGCCACTGAACTTGACTTGAATCAGGGGTAACATTCTAGAACATTATTAACAAGATAGTAAACGAAGAAACAGAAGTGATGATCATGAAAAGCTAGTAGGGCTTCATTAGGAACAGCGCATACAGGACTATCCTCATTCCTCTTGTTGGCAAAGTTACCAAACTTGGACATCAGGAGAATATTCTGGTGGTTTTTTTTTGAGACTGAGTTTCCCTGTCTTTCCTTGGCTAGAAGCACAGTAGCCTCTCAGGGGCTTTATGTCATTACTGATCTACTAACTGGCAGAGAAGATTTGGCCTATCCTGTTTCTCACCTAGGTCAGTTCAACCTCTCCTGAGGCAGCCTTATGGCTCTTGATCCCAGGGGCTCAGCATCTCAGTGAGGGACTTAATATGGACACTTGATTGGCTCCACTTGGGTTGGCTCCCTGCATCTCAGAACTTCTGAACTCAAGTAATCCCCTAGCTTCAGCCTCCCCAGTGGTAGGGATTGTAGGCATGTACTACCCTTCCTGGATTAAGGGAAAGCTACAGAAACAATTTACTTAGGTTTTTGTGATGGATCTGATAAAGTTTCTCATGTTTTTTTTAAAAAGATAGAGAGATGTGGGCTAGATCATAGAAGAGTTAGATTAATTCACAATTCCAAAGAATTTGTGCTTGGCTCTAAGATGTTTAATATCAGGCATTTGTGCCTTGGATAAATGCATCCATGATATGCTTATCAAATTTTCAGGTGACTCAGATTTGGGAAGGATAGCATTTATTCCCTAAGTCAGGATTCAAAATATCTAGACAGGCTTAAAAAATGGGCTAAATAAAATAAGATGAAATTAATAGTGTAAACAAAGTTTCAAGCTTCATTCAAAAATCCATTTCATAAGTCTGGCATTAGGGAGTTTCAGATAGATAGAAATTCATCTGAAAAAAGATCTGGAATTTTAGTAGATGTAACTTCAATAAGAGTAAATACTGTAATACAATATCCAAGGAAATCAGTGGTATCTCAGGCTGCATTAAGATAGGCAAAGATTACAGGTATGAGAAGGTGATAGTTGTGTTTTGTTGTAGGCACCACATTTAAGTAAGTACACATTGACAAGTTAGAGGGTATTCAAAAGGAGGGCAACCACGGTTCTGAAGGCCTCAGATTCATGTTATTTGAAGATCAATTGATAGAGCTCGGGATATTAAGGTTGGAGAAGAGAACATGTGGGGATATAGATACTGTATTTCTCTCTTACATGTGAAAGGCTATCACATGGAAGGATCAGACTTATTCTTCTTGGCCACTGAAGGCTAAACTCAGAACAATGGACAGAAGCTGGAAAGAGGCAGGTTTAGGCTTAATATGAAGAAAAAATTCCCAATAGTTAGGTAATTAAGAAGTAGTGGGCTCTAAAGACCTTATTTAAGGTTTTCAAACAAGACTGGATGGTCAGACATGTTATGGAAGGGATTCTTTTGTAGGGATTCATTGAATGTGATGACCAGTAAGGCCTTCTACTTCCAAAGTTTACAGTTCTTTAGAACCAAGTGTCAGGCCCTTTGGCAAATGACACTTTTTTTTTTAGCAGCTGGAAGCTTTTCAAGTGGCATAGTGCCTAGAGAAAGGTCCCTGGTATGTCTTCATGTATTCCATAGATAACATAGCAAGTAAATAATCCCTGAATGAACAAAGGAAGCTTTACCTTGTAGAAGAGCAGGATGAAGTTGATGGCAAAGGCCACAAACAGAGCAAGGAATCTCAGGTTGTAGAAATTCCTGGCCAGGTAATGCTATAAAGAAAAGAAAATACATGAGAGCAGGGGTGGGAGGAGAAGGGAAGGTGAAGAGACATTTTATTCCTTTCTCATCTCTTCTACACATTCTTTTCCTTTCTCAAAGTCATTTAAAAATCTCACTAGGTTAAAATCTTCACTTGTCTAGTCACACCTGCATTGGTTATCACTCTTCTAGAATTATCCTGGCCTTCCTATCCCAGATAGGATCTGGAGCAATCAGAGAGTGATTTTAGAAACTTATGTTTGAAGAAACCCTGCTCTAGACTTAAGCTAAGTGTCCAAGGCTGCTGGCAGGCAGTGGGTAAACATTCTGCTATAAAGTGGTCATTGCTAATGGTAGTTAAATATAAAAAATCAGGAACTCTTTGCTTATGAATAAATAATTCTTACTCATGAGATGAAGGCTGGAGCTGTTACCCAGGGAAGCTGCTTCCCAATCCCCAGCTCCTCTCCCGACGGGAGCTTTGGTTGCTGGAGTCCCCACCTCTCTTCTTCCTTTCTTCATTTTCCTCCCCAGTTTAAACCCTGGCAGTGCTCCAAATGAAAAGCTGTCACAGCTTTAGTGTGGAATGGTAGTAGCTCAGAGCCAAAGAGATTCCTGTTTCCTTTAGAGTAAGCAGGGAATATATGTCCCCTTGAACCTCCAGTCACAGCTCAAAAGCACTTTCCTTTCATTATCCCAATATTATGAAGGTTCGTTGGGTTGTAGAGAATTCTATAGATCAGTTATATTATCAGCTTACTTGGTGTTAAAGCCAGGGGTGGGGAACCTGTGGCCTTGAAGGCTACCCGTGGCCCTCTAGGTCCTCAAGTGTGGCCCTTTGACTGAATCCAAACTTCACAGCCCGCAGGTTCCCCACCTCTGGAACCTTCAAAATATATTTGTATAACAAAATGTATCATTTCTGAGTAAGTTTTCAAATGAAACACAACCTACAGGGGATTTCTTTCCATATATTAAGGTTTCCCAAATGTGTAGGAAAGCATTACATATGTGAGGATTTCCTGTCCTCCCAGAAAGAAATGAAGCCGAAAAAAGGAATCGATCACCAACAAAGAGTTATTAAATGAGTGTTATGTGCCAGACATGGAAGATAGCTGCTTGCTACTTTTCCTTTTTCTTGCCTTCTTTCCCCAATGCAAAAAAAGGAAAGAGATCAAATGAGAGGAACCAAAAGCAAATGAATGGGGATGGAAGGAAGAAAGGAAAACCAAATGGTGAAAATGAGGTTGAGGGAAGGCACTCTGTGTTCCACTGGACACTTCACACCCCAAGGAATGAGGAATGAGGAATGCAGCTGGAATTGGGTTCTGAAGGATGTATAAATTATGTGTGTTGGGTGAAGTGCTTACCAACATTTTGGTCTGATAGATTTCTAGGCTTTTGAAGAAATTGGCCATGAATGCTTCAGGTCTCTCCTCCTTTTGGCCATGATGGCGCTTCTTCTTGGTCCTTTCCCCACCCACGTTTTCTTCCTGCTGCTCCTCCTCCTTGACTTCATCCTGCTTTTCTCCATCTTCCATACTATAAAGGGATAATAAGAAACCAACTCAGTTCAGATTAGCTAGGAATGTCAAGCTCAGAAAGATCACAAATGAGAGAAAAACTACACAGAAAGAGAGTTAGGTTAAGTAGGACAGAGACACACAGGTAGGGTCCTTAAGGACAGAAACCCTGTTTTATACATCTCTTTATCGCACATAGCATCCCACCCACATGAGGTGTTTATTTAATATTCATTTAGGTGAATGGTGTGGTGATACTTTGGTAAAGTTTATTATTTGCTCTTTTAATTTTAGATGGTTTTTCATCTGCACAGTTATGCTTAAGTTATGGCACCTGTTCTCAGGAATACTGGCTCAAAAATAACCCTTTTATTTCAAGTTGTCATTTATCATGTACTGTCTTCATCTTTTTTTAACCTCCTCTTCTCTCATTTACTTTGCACTTCATCTAGTATTTGGTACCCTCAAACATTTTTTCTGAAGTTGCTAAGTGCTGTGCTCAAGGTTCATTCTTGGGCTACACCACTGGGGATGAGAAGGTTAAGAGAGGTGATGAGAAGTTAAGGCCTTTACACTCCATGCAATATGATGATTACAGCTGACACAGAGGAAAATATGTCTCAGCTTTGAATATCTACTTTCCTGAGGCACCATAACAGCACCAACAGTCACAGGGATATTAATTTAGGTGCATTAGAAGCTTCCCAAGTCTGATTTTCAAAGCCCTTTTGGAAGGAGGGGGAAGATGTTATCTAAATATTAAGGGAGAGAAAGGTAAGAAGGGATTGTGAGAAGGGGGAGGGGTGTGTGTGTGTTAAACCAACTAGGAAGGTAAAAGAGGTTGCGGAACAGGAGGAAATGATCGAGAAGAGGTCCTCAGTCCTCAGAAAAATGCTAGCTGACTTTTCACCACTGAGGTTTGGATGTGGCATGAATTTCTTGGTTATTAGCCATGGCAACTAGAACAGGAAACGCCTAGAAGACATCAACCAGAACTCACTCAGCCTTCTCAGATTCGACTTTTCCTTCTCTTTCACTTTCGGTTTTCTTTTCTGCTGCCTAGAGAAAAAGTAACAGTCAAACAGGACACCTTATTTTCATCCCTTTTCCCTGGTTGGCTGGTTTCCCATACAAGTAGGAATGTTATATTAATAATAATAGCAATTGTTCACATATAAGTAAAATCTATATGACTTATGAAGCACTTAACCTACATATCTCACCTGAAAGATATTAGCAGTTATCACAAAGGTGAAAAATGAATCATCTTCCTCTGATGAGGATGTGGTCCTTGATGTGTTAACATATCTTCAAAGTTTAAGTCAACTATAGTAACCATGGCTTTTTAAAAGAGAGACATCTTCTAAATCACTGCAGACGTACTATCTCATGGCAACAAGTCTTTTGTGTCTTCCTTTGTTTCAAAATTCTCTCTATCTAAACTCTGGCATTCAATGAGAACTAAATGTGGCTTGCTTCCCATCAAAGATATGGAGGCTGAGACAGGATTGGGGGGGAATACAAAGTATGCACCAGAGACCATGATGCATGATGAGAGCTCCCCAATAAGTGTGAACTCCCTATATTTTAGGTTTCTAGGGTTTTAGTATCCCAAGATCAGTGCAATCTAAAACAAAGTTGCTTTATTTAGCTCACAGCTTTAGTTTGCAACAGCTACTAGGAGGTACATTAGCACTTCTGGGGATGAAGAGAGGTAAGAGAAATAGATCATGCATACCTGTGCTTTCCTTTTCTTCCGAACTGTGCTCTCCAATGTAGGGGGCCCATCATTTCCAATGACCTCAGAGAGATCCCCAAGGCCAGGGTCAGGACCATGCTTTGTGCCACCCTCCTTCTTTGAGTGGAGCCTGAAGAGATCTGACATGATGTCTGCCTCTCCCTTCTCACCCTTTACAAAGTGCACTAGTTCAGCTGTGATGTTCTGCTCAGTCACTTCTGCTCTTTCTGCTTCTATAACATCATCATGGATGCCAAACTGTGTAGGGTCAGGCATGTCACCAAGGATCTTGGTTACTCTGATGTTCTTTGCTCCTTCTACCAAGCCACCCCCAAATACAGTGTTCCAGAGGATCTGAAAGATTCCCCACACAATGGTGAAGAACAATTGGAACAATCCCACAAAAAACATCCAGAAGAAAGAGAAAAACACTTTCACCAGTTCTTTGACAGTCATTTTCTTCACCTTCCTATACTGCTTCTTGAGGTTTCTCAGACTGGCCATTTTCAGAAAACTGGCCACGTTTCTCTTCACTGAGACACAGGCTGTGGCAAATGCAGAAGCAGACTCTAATGCTTTGTTTTCTTCTTCATCCTCCTCAGCTTCCACTGCACAAGAAAACTCTTCTTCATCCTCCTCTTCTTCGGGCCTTTCGGCTGAGTCAGATTCAGAGATTTGGGACGCCAGCTGCATTTCAAAGATGGTATCTTCACAGAAGTTTACAAATAATTCCATCTTTTCCTGTTCCCCACCTTCATTGACAACATCAAAGATAAACTGGCGCTTGGATTCTTTAACCTGGGGTTTCTCCCACTGTGTTCGGCTAGACTCACTGATCTCAAAGTAAACACGTTCAATTTTCTTGGCTCCCCCCATTATCTCGATGCGCCCCAGATATGGTTCAAAGTAATTTAGGACACTTTCAGCTGGATCCAGCAAACACTGGAGGCGGGAATCATTGGGCATATGTTCTGAAAGGTTGGTTAGTAACACAGCCACATTAAACCCAATGTCCTTGGCTGGCTCATGAAACCTGTCCACAAAGTCAATGTAGTTAAACATTTCATTCTCATCAGCATCTGCACAGGAGAGGAGGAACTCGACCTCCGACTGGGGATACTGTTTCTGCCCTTCCATGGCTTTCTGGAATTCTTTCTTGGAGATGATTCCTTTTCCATCAGGGTCATATTCTTTGAAGGTGTCTGAATTGGTCAAGTCCTTCAGTTTAAGAAACATGTCAAAGAATTTCAAGATCATTTCTACATTGGTAGATGACTCCACAAGGGTGTCAACCATCTGTTTGCCAATGGTTCCATTTACAACATTCCCTGTGAGACAAGATAAGCAGATACACATGTACATATATTGTACTTGAATGATGATAGAACTGACCAGGTAAAAAGAACTATTCACATTCATGTAGGGCTATAAACTTTTTCCTTACACTAAAATTAAAAAAAATCAGCTCTCGTAAGTCAGTATAAGGCATCTTCCAATAAAACACTGATTCTTTCCAAATGCTACATTGTCCCTCTAAGGAGCTATATATTTTCAGGAAACTTGGAGGCCAAACAAGTCAATTACTTGATTGTATACCAAACTGTATGCTGGGAGTAAGATATGGAAATATGTGGGAGTAAATCAAAGCCATAATAGATGTTCCACTATGAAACAAGGAAGATTGTAGCAATAAAATAAAGAAGAAATGAATTGGAGTAGCATGGTATATATGCCAGATCCTCTCCTTTGACACAGTGCCAGAACAACTGTACCAGAGGAGTACAGAGGGGTAAGTGATGCTATTACCATCCTCTTGAAGCCTAAGACAGTTCCTTATTAGATGGCATGGATACAAATTTTTGCAGTCTAGTTGAAAACAAATGAGAAAGGAGAGGGAACAAAGGTTGGTGTTTTTTTCCATAGATGTTTATGTATTTCCTATTGGCAGAAATCAGTTGGCTGTAATCTTCTTTCCCTTTCTCCCCTTTCCCCCACTTATTCATCTATTCCCAGTCATTTTATTGAGATTTTCTTTCCAATATTTGTTATTAAGCTTGATTCAAAAGACCTGACAGTAGGAAAATCTGAAAGAACAATGAGACTAGTGCAATCACTCAACCAAGCAAATAAGAAGCTGTGAATTTATAATTATGCCAAACAGCCTCACCTTCCAGGAGGGACAGTAGCATCACCACCATGTCCTGTAAGAGATCTAAGAGTTCTTTCAGCAACTTGATCTGACTGGAATCCTAGAAAAACAACAGGAGATACCTATGCATTAAGTGCTCCCTTAACAAAACAGAGCCGTGAGCAAGCATACTACGCTATGGCGAAACAGGCTGAAGGCTACCTAGGCCTCCAGGAATAAACGAGTATTAGGAAGGATAAAGTATCATCTGACCCAGCATGGCAAAACCTTTTAGAGCAGTGGTTCTCAACCTGCGGGTTATGTTCAATTTGTAACAATGAAAATACATCCTGCACATCAGTATTTACATTATGATTCATACCAGTAGCAAAATTCCAGTTATGAAGTAGCAACAAAAATAATTTTATGGTTGGGGGTCACCACAACATGAGGAACCGTATTAAAGAGTTGCGGCATTGGGAAGGTTGAGAACCACTGCTATAGTGAATGGCACATTTAAACATATCAGAATATGGACATCATACAAATGACTTCCTGCTTTCCCTTCTTCATAGATAGTAAAGTTTATGTAAAATATTAAGCCAACCTAAAAGAGCATTCCAACACCTGAGTGTGAGGAAAGCCACTGGTATCCTCCTACAGTTTACAATCCAATGAGTTACAAATTGTCCCCAATTCTTCCACTTCCAGTCCATGAAATGATGTATCACCAGTTGTCTAAATATAAACTCTGCCCATCCTGAACCCTAGCTTCCCAATGTCTCATCCCCATTCACCTCCACCCTTTTCCTCTCATATTTCATTCCAGTTCTACCTGACCTGTCCCCTGTGCCATTTGGAACTCCCATTATATAGTTCACAAAACTCTCTTCCTTTTGGACCTCTTCCTTTTATAAACCTGAACTCAGAGATCTGTCTCCTCCCCAGTGACAAAGCAACTCTAATCGCTCTTTCCAAAAGTCTTATACCAACTCCCAATATTGTTCATAGGCAGGGTGTCAAAATACTCCTTACTCCTCGCTGCTGGGGCCATCTCCAGTTGTCCTCATCTATATCCTGCTACTGGGCTGAGATGGCTCCAGAGGAGAAAGTGAGGCTGGTGACTTTGCACAGCCCTCCCTCCCTTTAATCCAATTAACTTGCAAGTCATGGGATCACCTTACTAATGTCATGGTCCCCTTCAAGAATGAAGGGCAAACAACGGCTTCTCCCTGCTACTTGGAAACCTTCTGATCCTCTGAAGTTCACTCCATTCAGGTTTATCACCAATTTATCGATCACAATTAGAGGAGCACTTATATATCAGCCCTCAAAGAAGGGTATTTTTCCTCCTTCCTTAAGGAGGTTAGCACCTGGGCTCACAGTCTTCCTCTCCATTTCAACTCCTTATTCTGAGTGTCTGAGGATGGATTTGAATTCTGGTTCTCCTGGCTGATACTTTATTCACTGCACCACCTAGCTGCCCCAGAGTCTTTGTAATTCTTTAGAGATGACCCACCAAAACACAACCCGAAACTCATCAGTTTTGACTTCAAAGAAGACAGTCTGTTATATCTTGTGATTCAAACCTGGAAATAACTCCTGCATATTCACAGCAGTCACTGTGTGTAGCACACTGGCAATATATTTTGCCAGCATTCACAATTAATTTTCCTTCAAGAAGCAAAAGCTCAAATCCTTTTATCTTATCATAAACTTACATTGCTCTTTACATGCCTCAATCCTCCTATTCTTTGTCCTCACTAAGCCCTCTATCCTTTATGACTACCTTTATTTTCTTCCCAATCTCAATTCTATAGTTAACTTATTCAACTTTATATCATCTTCTGCTCTTGAATCCCTTGTTCAAGTTCATATGCTGTTGAATAGTCCTGGAGGAAATCTTAAAATAGAACCGACTGGGTGCACTCCACATTTATGTTATCCAGTCTCAAGTAGGTGCTCAACATATTAAGACAATCCTTTTAGTCTTCTCTAATTGACACTCTATCTCATTTTTCCACAGAGGCTGTTCTAAACCTTCCCTTCCTTCCTTAAGCTTACCATGCAATTTCTTCCTCACTCTTTCTCAGCTGAGAACTCTACCTCATACTGTATGAGAAAATAAAGGTCATTTGCCATAAGCTCCCTCTTCTTATTTCTTTACACCTCAAAACGCTTTAACATCTCATTTGTCCTTTATTCCAGTCTCTGAAAAGTTGACCATTTGTTTAAGCCCAGCCCCTCTAATATACTTTTGATTCCATCCCTCCTATATTATCCAGCAGATAAGATAATCCCCTCATAATCTTTTCCCCCCTTTCAATCTTTAATTCCTTCTCCATACGCACTGAATAAACTCCAGTGGCTCCCTATTATCTCCAGGATCAAACACAGAATCATTTGTTTGGCTTTAAAAGCCCTTCATAACCTGTAGTTCTTTCTACCTTTCCAGTCTTCTTAACGCTTATATATAAGCACTCTCAAATACAGTGACTGGCCTCCTTGCTGTTTCTTGAACAAGACACTCCATTTCTCAACTCAGGGTATTTTCAGTAGCTTTCCCTCATGCCTCATGTGTTCTCTCTTCTCATTTCTACCTCTTGGCTCCCGGGGTTTCAAGCGACAGCTAAAATTCTACCTTCTACAGAAAGTATTTCCAGATCTCTCTTAATGTTAGTACCTTCCTTCTTTTGATTATTTCAAATTTATTCTGCATATAGCTTATTTGTACAGTTATTTAGGGCAGCTAAATAGTGCAGTGGATAAAGTGCTGGGCTTGCAGTTAGAAGACCCCTCTTCCTGAGTTCAAATCTGGCTTCAGACACTCACTAACTGTGTGACCCTGGGCAAGTCACTCAACCCTTTTTGTCTCAGTTTCCTACTCTGTAAAATAAGCTAGAGAAGGAAATGCCAAACCACTCCAGTATCTTTGCCAAGAAAACCCCAAATGGAGTCATGAAGAGTCTGACATTGCTGAAAAATGACAAGACAACATAATAGCTACAACATGTTGTCTTCCCCATCAGACTCTGAGCTCCTTGAAACAAGTACTATTTTTTACCTTTCTTTGTATCCTGAGTACTTAGCATAGTGTCTGGCCTTCAGTAAGTGCTAAAAAATGTTTACAGGCTGCTAAGAGTTCTATTTTTTTCTCTGACAAAGTAATTATTTACCTTATTAGGAGAATACATCTCTGAAATATGTAAAATGTCTCTTGGACTACATTTCCTTCAAATGCATTTTCCTTTGAGCTATTTGTGGGGCCCTATGCTGCTTATCTTATGGGTGTCAGTACCTGAGAAAGTTTCATCTGCATGTTAGCAAACACATGAAGAAAGCCAACAACTGCATCCCATAATCTGCTATGAGCCAGGCTCTGCTGGTTTCCAATGCAAGGGCCCTATGGAAACAAGAACAATTATCACATAAAAGTCAAATCCTATTCCAAATCCTAATTTTCTGCTAATAAAAATCTCAAAGAAGGGGTACTTGTTTCCTGTTTGGTTTGTTATTCAGAGATTTAAAAATCATTTTTCATAGCTTAGACAATTTTTTCTCAAGTATATCATGATATTTTCTGAATGCAGAATTATTTGTGTAAAAGAAATCACAAAGGTAATCTAGCCTATTCCCTTTCTTTTGGATATGCGATATACTTGCCTCTATACTTTCCCCCTAGATTGTTCCTGCTGCCTGGGATGCCCTCCTTCCTCATCCTGATCCTATCTTTCTTAATTTAAAACTCAACTCAAGTCTGCCTCCTTGATGAAGCCTTCACTGTCCTTTTCGGTTCTCAGTGAATTAAAACAAATGTTTGTTGTTTATGACACTGATTTAGAACTTGATTATAGACTGCTTTGTAATACCTCTTGTTTTGTTACTGTTAGTTGTCTTTTCACATATCTACTCTACTTGACTAGAAAGCAGAGATATACTGATTTATATCTCTCACAAAGCCTAATAAAATCCTACATACATGGTTTGTGCTCTGTAATTATTTGTTGAATGAGTGACACTGATGATAAGTCTTACTCTAAGACATCACTTGTTACTGATAATTAGGGTTTGAAGACACAATTTTGTTTTAGGAAAAGCTCCTTTGATATGTAACACAGATGTATTAAAAACCTACTTTAAAAATACTAAATACCAAATAATACCAGATTGAAACTACTCTACCTTTGTACATTTTGCTAGGCTTCTCCAGGAAATGTCCGGTTCTGTACATATGGCACGATTGTCTGCGCAGGATCTAGGCACTAAACCCAAAGTCTATATTGTAAGTTTTAATGTTTTCTACATATAATTTATGTCCTTCAAAAGAACTATCTAGAGCCAATCTTTTATAAATTCAAAAAATCTTAAGTATTTTAGTTTTAATCTGAAGATTCTGAGCAACAATTTTAAGACTTAAAGGATGACTTACGACGGAGTTATTTTTTCCTCATTGAGAATTAGAAGGCTCAGAATGGCTCAACGGCCTGCTCTAAGACACAAAGTGAGGGAGTAAAATGATCCAGAACTTGGGTTAGTTAGTATTTTATTCTGTGTATCATAAAAACATGTGTGACATACGGAGAGCAACATGTCTATAAGCATGGGCTCAGTAATGTATTACCTGGATGTATTCTGTAAGAGAATTGAAAATCTGTTTGGTCACAGCCAAAGCTTTGGAGAAGTTTCGCTGTCCAGATTCATCAATGATGTCCTTTCCTGAATAATACCAATAGAAGTCACTGATTGATTCCTATGAACAAACAAGATAAATTATTTTTTTTTCAGCCTTTACAACCAAATTAAGTGTAACAGAATGGTGCAGGGGAATTTCCTATATTCCTACTTCTGTTCAGTTCTGGCACTACCTTGGGACCCCACGAAGAAGTATAGAGATTGCAGATGGCTAACATCTCCTAAGCTTAAATGCCCCCGTAAACAAGACAGTAGAGGCCCTAGGCAGAACTAAGTGGCTGTGAGTGGCTGTTCTTAGAATCCATTTAGTCACAATGAAAAACGCAAGGTAAGGATCAGAAAGGATTGATTTTTCATTTTCCCTAGGAAATTTTATTGTTTGTTCCTTTTTCATTTTTATGGGATTTTCCTTAGACATGGTAAACTCCATGACTTTCACTAAAATTCTTTACATTCATTTTACTCTCAAAACTCCACTCACCTATCTGTCTTCTATTAAAATTTTTTCCCCTTCACTATGCCTTAAACCTTCTCTGACCCAATTATTTTACAATTGTTGCTCATTAAGGCTAGAGTAATGTAAGTGAAGAGAAATGAAGAACTGGATATTTGTATGCATAATGGATAATACAGATTTTTGGCCTTCTCCTAAAGTATCTGCTCAGTAAGTCTGAATCACCTGGAATATTGCTTCAGCCTCTCTATTCCCTACACCCATATAGCTAGAGAATGAATGTTGCCTCTTTAATATGTTTCTAATGAATCCTGTCCCATCTCTTCAGGCTCAGCTTCTGGGAGAAATGGCTACGAACTCTAGAGCTCTAGCCAAGAATCTTCTTGCTCACCTGAAGTCGTAGGAGGTAGTCAACGGTGCTGATAATGATGTTCACAGTGGTGGTGTTGCCCATTTGTGTGCGAAGGAAGTTCTGAAAATCTGAAAGAACCATCCCTGGGAATGAGCGCTGCCCCCCTCTGGTTATTGTCATCCTTTCCTAACTGGGCTAAGTGGAAATACATTATCTACATAATCTTAAAGGCACTGACATTTTTTAAAAAAAGATACTGAAGAGATTACAAGCTGATTTATCCTTACCCTGAAGACAACTCTTTTCATTATGAGGGGAAGAGTAAAAATGAAGGGTGCTAAGGAGAGGGTTGACTGCATTATATAGTTTGAATTCTGGAAACAGCTTCCTACCCTGACAGGTGTTGAATCAATTTCCTTTAGCTATGGACCACTTATACTTGCTTTCCATTTATAAGATTCCTCAATGAGAAGCAGATCCATATGAGTGCTAATGTTCATAATGGGAAGTTTTAAATAAAGTATACTGTGCTAGGTTTGTCTCTGTTCTTTGTTTTTCCCATGAGGATTAAATTTACTGACTTACCACTGTTATGACCTTCACAAAGCAGTTGTAGGAATCTGAAGAGATCACAGGTAAATTCATGATTTTGGAGTACCTTTTCACCTTGAAAATACATGAGATCATCTGTGAGCACTGTTTGGTAGCCAATGAAGAGGATTCTTCAATGCAAGTAATTATAAGAAAAAACAAGGGCCTACATGAAATGTTATTCACCAAGGAGTCTGACATTTGGGCAAATCCAATTAAATTAAAATGAAGATGGGAACACAGAACAAAAAGCCCCCAGGAAATCCAAGACATTTAGTACCATGATGCATGTTTTATAATAAAAAAACCTATGTTTCACAGTCCATAAGCCACGTCTCATAGATCGAATATGTTTATTGAACTGCTGAGCAAACTTTCCCCGCCAAGCACTGCTACAAAACTGAATCTGGAAAGAGGCAATTCAAGATGATCTCTTTCAGCATTTGCAACATATGGTAGCTACTCAAGCCAAAAACTCAAACTTACCTCGCTCCCGAACGATGACTGGGGATGAGAAAAAACAAAAAGAATACAAGATAAGAAAACCAAAAGCAACATAATCATTATGGTGAAACTCCCTATGGTAAAAACAGAATTTAAGAAGTCTGTCCTAGGTGCACACTTTAACAAGATTACCTACAGAAACACTACCTTGAAACAGACTTGGACTTTTCTTGTTAAAACAAACAAATGGTAAAAGGGAGCTTTAAACATCAGGGATTAAGGTGAATCCTGAAATAGGTGGTTTTCATTATTACATACGTGTTCCTTCCTCAGTAACCATTCCCAGGCCTTCAGCTTTGTTCTGCCTCTCAAATGCATTCAGATCAAGGACACTTTTAAGAGAGAAAAAAAAAAGGTAGGGGAGAAGAACAGTGTTGGGGAAAAGCATTTCTATACAACATATATCTACCAACTAAGCATATCCTATCATAGGATTATATTTTCATAGTTAAGAGCTAGAAGACCCTTAGAAGTTATCTAGCCCAAGCCATTCATTTTATAGATGAAATCTTGATCTGAGAAATGTGCCCAAGATTAACAGTGAAACTATCATTGAACGCAGATCCTCTGACTCTAACTTCAGCATCTTCCACTGGCCCATGCTCCACTTCACTGTATACAAACAGTTTAATATACTAAATTGTGACTCAGAGATGTTGAGTTGGGAAGAGTCTCAATGTTGTGGCTGAGGATATTGTTCTCAGGACACATTTGGATCAGTACAATCTAGGTCTCTGGGTGGACAGTTTTATCTAACTTTGTATCTCCCCCAGCATGAATCACATGTAGTGTACTTAAAAGACAATTAATGAAATTTCTATTTGAAGAACAATATTCACACAGTTCTGTGAGTTAATTCTTATTCTACTTTGTATTCACTTTATTTCTGATGGATGAAAGATTTAAAAAAATTACTCTTTGATAACTATCATAGGCTGTGCTTTGTGAAATATTTGGATTGAGTTCTAGTAGAGACAATAAAAAATTATAGAATGGGCACAATCTTACTCTGAGAAATACTGGAAGCTCTAGTATTCTAAGTGATGGAGCTTTAACAGAATAACCCTCTGCTTATGTTGGTGGATTCACTTGGGGCACTAAAGTAGGCAAGAAATACATTTTGACTGTGGCTGATTTTTGCCACTAGATAGAGAAACTCTATGCAGAGGTTATCTCATCTCAAATTCTAGGCAAAATCAAATAGAACTGGCACAGACAGGAATGCTGCAGGTAGCTGAGTAGGCTGATTACCTTCTCTCTGGGTTGTCCTCTCACAAGGACACATTTGCTAGAAGCTTTTATAATTATTGAAGTCCTCAGCTAGGAGTTCTTCAAAATGTCAATAGACTATGGAGTGAATTATATTCCTATGACAGCTTCTTGACCACAGACTGCTAATACTGGGCTAAGACAAAATCATTTTTACTTCCTTCTTCTGTTGCTCATTCTCCAAGGCCAGCATTTATCACTTATCCTTACTTGGGCAATGATATCTAGAATAGGCATCTCATATGGGAGGCCAAGAGAATTTTATGGCAATAATTTCAACTTAGTCTCACTTAATAATTCAAATTCATTGTCTACTCTGAATGGTCTCCTTACTAAGCATACAGAGCTTTAAGAGATGTGGTTTGTAGCAGGGGTCATATTGACCACACCTTGAATATAACTCACCTTCCTTTGTTCATCTGGGTGAATAAAACCGCTGTCATACACGCTTCCTCAATAATACAAAACTATCATCTATTTCGCTTTCAGGGTTAAATGGTGTCAATATTTATACAACTTCGAAAAAACAGCACTGACCCACATCATAGCTATGGAAAGTCCAGTGAAAAGCTGGTCAAGCATCTCAATGGGAAGTTTACTCTAATTTTCTAACTTTTCCATTCACTTTAGATTTGGTTTTCATTGGAATTTGTCTAGGAGAGATTCAGTGTGTCTGTACATGCTCCCTCGACCTCTGAAGGGAAAATTTTTTAAAAAGACATGAGGCCTAGAGGATGGGGAAATGTAGGTAAGCCTAATGAAGACAAATATGGAAATTAAATGATATTTCAAAACTGAGCAGAAGGCTATGACTATCTGGAATCACCTCTAACATCTCCAAGATACTCTAAAATGCATGTTCTTCTCTCAAAACAGTCTTCTAGTAATTTGCCCCCTTTGTGGTCTTGATTACTGGAGTAGACTGGAGTAAGGGGAAATGTCATAATTATACTTCCCACATTTACCTGCACGACTGCATAAGGCCGGAGAGGCTTTGAAAGAATCCAGCATCCTTTTTCTCCTTCAGATAGTCCAGCATTTTCTACATAGGAGAAACATTTTAAAGAGAAAAGTAATAAACATTTTCATATCACGTACTATTGGGTGTCTCAGATTTTTTTTAAAGAAATGACAAACTCCCAGTTACACAGGTGGAGAGCATTTTACTCTAGAAGAGTGTTTCTTGCTTATATAGCACCTTGAATAGTAAGATCTTACCTTGTTCTGCAGTCAACGAAGGGATCCATTCACCAAAAGAACATTTCAGTGCAATATTCCTTACTCAAATGTTGATAAAATAAATATTCTGTTCCTTTAGTAGCAAGAGAATACAAACACTGACTAAATCCGAATATGTGGGACTCCCAGCCCTGTTACTTATCCAGTATTAACCACAGGTATTCTGATGTGACCAAGAAGTTCTGGGGTCATCAGTGACGAGAATAGATATTGATGCTTGCTGCTGTCTATATTTCTTCTTTTGGCAACAGCCTAAAGAGCCTCTCATCCCTAAAGACCAGAGGTTTGGGAATGTTCCTGAGCTGCTGCTAGGATGTGGAGCACTGTTACCTGCTGAACTCCAGGGTTGCCCCCATTCAGAATGGCAATGCCAAGCTTCAGAGTCTCTACAACCATGGGTCCCATCTCACCTGTCATACCGAAGACAGGAGATAAAATCATTACATCTCAATCAAAGCAACTGATTAACCATCCAGAAAACAGTGCATGAACTTTGTCTACTGTGTCTCATAATGAATATTTAATTGTCATTTATTATACAAGCCGCACCAAGCTTTAGACAGTTTCCAGTCAGAAATTTCACATGTAGTATTTATATAACTGTGTCCAGTTTTAATAAAATACTGACTTATCACACAACATTACCTCTACTAGCACTAATCATCTGGAGGACCATCTCTGCAGCACCACGGTCATGCAAGCGAGCTTGCTGATAAAGAGTTTTCTGCTTCTCCATTTCCTTTTCCTGAATAAGAAATAGTACAGGAAAACCTTACTAGCCAGAAAATTAACAGACACATATTTGTGTGTGTGTGGGGGGAGACAGAAAGAGAGAGAGAGAGAGAGAATCAATGAATGAGAACAAATAAATTCACAGAAGAAGGTGATAAATAAATACGTAGATGTATAGAAATTCATCTTTCCCTATAAGAAAGTAAGAGGGAAGGGAGTTCCCAGTGTTCAAATTCTTAAGAAGACTCACTTCAAATGTCTTTTCCTTTTCTTCTTCCTCCTCTTCTTCACCACTCTGACAACTCTAGATTACATTGAATGGTGGGGAGGGGGGAGAGAAAATAATCAAATTAAAAGGCAATCAGGTGAAAACACTAATTTCTCCGTGCTGTTGCCTGGGAGCAGGTAACAGAACATCATTCGCAGGAACTTTGTGATCTCTAGTCTTTTTGAAAAGATAATTTTTGACTAAGAGAAGAATCACACTCTAAATCTCATGTTTGCAAGTAGACTAAGTAGCTCAGAAAAAGGAGTGAGAGTTATTGTCAGTGCAATGAAATCACAGAATCAATGGGAGAAGCTGTCTGATACTTTCAGGCAACCTTTCTATCCCCCTCCCCCTTTCCTTCCCCCCCATCCCCTGTGCCTCCCTAAAAAGCAGGGCTCGTTCTTCACTTGTTTTGTGTCACAGATCTCCTTCAAAGTCTGGCAAAAACTCGTGGACCACTTCTAGGAATAATGTTCTTTTTTTAAATTAGTAAATTTTAAAAAATATTTTAAACTTAAATACAACATAAGAAAAAAGAAAGAGACAAATACTAAAACTAAAATAATACAAAATAAGAAAAAAAGCACTATCATGTGCACCAAAGAATGTAAGAGGATTCAAAATAATAACCTTCTTAAATGCATAAAATAAAATACATAGGATTACAAAGGAAACCAATGATATTTAAATACAGATACAAAAGTACGTTAAAAAAAAAACCCTAACAATTTCATGGATCCCAGGTTAAAAAACTCTTGTTACAAAGTCATGCTGAAGGGGCAGCCAGTGAATAGAACACTGGCCCTAGAGTCAGGAGGACCTGAGTTCAAATCCGGCCTCAGACACTTGACACACTTACTAGTTGTGTGACCTTGGGCAAGTCACTTAACCACAATTGCCTTCCTTCCCCCCTCAGAAAAAACAAACAAACAAGGAGATCACAAAGGCATGGTAAGACAAATGAAAGGAAATAGGAAATAGTTCTACCTCTTGGATATTAGTCTAGAAGCTTTGGCAGCAGCAGTGGAAGCACTCAGAGGCACTAGGTTCAGCAGTATGGCAAAGTGAAAGATGAGGAACTTTGTCCCATTTTGGTACTGGGTATATAGCTTGGTAAGGGAGTAATTGCACCCATACTCTAATTATAATTGCTGTGTGTGCCATTTCCCATACAACCCAGAAGGACTTTCTGTTTATGAAAGAATTGTCACTGATTTGATTAGAAATCTAGAGCCTTGCAATTATTTTGCTCTCACCATTATGGAAACCCCAGTTGTCTGACCTCTTTCATAACTCATTGTTGTCTTCTTTGTTTCCAGTAATGTATTAAAAACTATTCCATATATTGATACGTAAGAATTTTTGCCTTATGGGCTCTGAACCTTGACTACTGAACACACTATTAGTCTATACTCTGGGAATCTTATGAGTAGATTTCAGAACAAAAGCAATAAAAGTACTTTGTATTGAGTCATCAGCACTCTGTTATAGCAATACTCCAAAGCAGTTTTAAGCAGAATATTGCAATTCTTATAGTAAGTCCCTTAGGAAGGCAGAAATGATTGATTAAAATTGTCATTATTGTTAATAAAAGGACACATGAGAGTAAAAACTCCGGTTTAGGGAACCACTTCAAAATTTGGGACTAGAATCCTAGGCTCTTGATTCCTTGACAACTTCCTGAAAAGAGATGCCTACTTGGAGAGAGTGCAACAAAGTTCTGTCCTTGGTCCTCTTCTCTTAAACAGTTTTATCTGTGACTTGGATGAAGGCACTGATAGTATATTCATTAAATTTGAGGGTAAACAAAACTCAGAGGGATGCTTAACACTGGCACATATGAGTTCCCCAAAGATATTGACAGGCTAGAAATATGGGCTAAATCTAATAAGGTGAGATTTAATAGGAACAAATGTAAATTTCTACAGTTGAGTTTAAAAAATCAATTAAGATCAGCAAAAATTAATGTGTAAAAGACCTGGGGTTTTAATGAACTGCAAAATCAGTGAGCCAAGAGTGTGATATGTTATTTTCTCTCTCTCCCCCTGCATATGATGTGATCTTAGGCTGCATTTGATAGGTGAAGCATCAGACATCCAGCCAAGATGGCTGCCTAAATGGAGGTAGGAAGCCCAGTTTCCATATCTATTCCTATAAAAACCTAAAAATAGTACAAACTAAATAAAGATTGAAAAATCCTATAAGAAACTATAGTAGGTAACTTAATTCACCCTAGAACTGCACAAAAAGTCAGCCAGATACTCATGGACAATAAGAAAGGAAGCTGCCAGAAAAGCTAACACCAGTGCAAACAAGTAAGACAGAGGTTTCCCAAGGTGATAAGAGACCAGCCAGAGAACCTGGCCAGGATCTTCAATGAAATAGAGGACTATTAATAATTTCTGATGAAAATATAAAAACAAGAGTCAAAACAAATTTAGAAAAGTAAATTTATTTAAGCAATTAGAAGGAATTGAACAATGATGAAGCATTAACATTCAAATGGGGTGAGAAAAAATGTGTCTCTTCAGAACCTTAATGTCTTCAAAGGGCACTGAAAGAGTTAAATAAGTAAGAAAAGGAAAACAAAACAGAGGTCCTAGAGGTGGTGGAGGTGGTGAACGTGGTGATTATTTTGATTCTGAAAGTTTGAAGAGGAGAAATAAAAGGGAAGATAACAGGGACACACTAGTGTAAAAAGGAAGAAGGGAGCAGAGTTTGCTATGTCTTCGAACTGAGGGGCAGGAAAAGGAGACTAAACAAACACGGAGGAAAGGGTGAGAGAAGTTGGCATTAGATGAACCCCATTCTTGATAGGCAAAGGAAGTCTGAACACACTCACACACACATACACCCCAAAAGAGTTCAATGTAAAAATATATCAAACTCTGGAATATTATTGTGCTTTAAGAAATAACAAGCAAGATAATTTTTAAAAAACCTGGACTTATATGAACTGATGCATAGTGAAGTGAGCAGAACCAGGACAATGTTGCACACAATAACAGCAACATTGTACGATGAAGAGCTGTGAATGACTTAGCTATTCTCAGCAATACAGTGATCCAAGACCATCCCTAAGAACTCACGGTGAAAAATGCTATCTGCCTCCAGAGAAAGAACTGATGTTGTTTGAATACAGACTGAAGCATACCATTTTTCTTTTCTTTTCTTTTCTTTCTTTTGTCTTCTATAAAATGACTAATATGGAAATGTTTTACATGACTGCATGTGTATAACCTATATCAGATTGCTTACTGTCTCAGGGAGGGGAAAAGGGGGGGGGGGAGATAGAATTTGGAACTCAAAATTAAAAAAAAAACCAAATATTAAGAATTGTTTTAAAATGCAATTGGGGAAAATAAAATATTATTAAAAATACACCAAACTTAACAGAAAAAAGTTGGTATAGAGAAAGGGAGATGGCAAAGGGAAAATAATACACTAATCTCATAAAGGAAACAGCAGCAAACAAAACAAACTTCCTGATTCTGATGAAGACAGTAAAAGTGGCGAAAAGGGGTTGCAATAGTGATTAAAGATGAAAAGAAAAAAGAGAGTCATTGAAAATTTTTTTAAAAGAACAGAACAAGTTCAAAAGGGAACACAGACTACAGAATAATTTTTAACGTAACATGATGAATGTAACATGTTGAATTTATCATATAATTTTTAAAAGTAAATGACATGAAAGATTCACAGGTTCATATACAATATTCATTATATATGGAAATGCCAACTTTGGGGGGCATTTTCCAAGCTCAAAATTTTTGAAAAAGGAGAAATATTCAGAATGAGGGAAACCATTGCTCCACTGTACTCTGCCATGGTCACAGTCAATTGGGAATACTCTGTACAGTTTTGGGAATCACATTTGAGAAAGGACATTGATAGATGGAATGTACCTAGCCATGGTGACTATGGCAGTGAAGGGATCTGAAACAATATCAGAGTAGCATCTCTAAGAGAAGCTGGTGATATTTTAGCCTGGAGAAGACCTGACAGAGGGGTATATCTTTAGAGATAGAGATAGATGGAGCTTTATTCAAGACTTCGTATGAGGAAGACAAATTAAATCTGCCTTTGTTGGATTTGTAATGCTAACTAGGAGCAATGGGTGGGAGCTGCAAGAGGAACATTTTTAATTGATATCGGGGAAAAAACCTCATAAAAATTTTGAGTTATTCCAGAAAGTGTAATGGACTTCCTGAAGAAGGAGTAAATTTTTTTTCTTTTCTTACGATCTTCAAATGGTGGCTGAATGACCACTTGACTGGGAATGTTATAGATGGGATGACTAATGAAATCCATTGCAATTCTGAGATTCTGTGAAAAAAATCCAAATACACTAAAAATTCCAGAAGAAAATGTGAGGGACTGAGGGCTAAAAAATAAGAAAACAGACCTACCTTGGCCATCATGCCTGAATAGGCAGTATAAAGAGGGTCATTTTCCAAATGGCTAGAAAGAAAGGAGAAAAAAGTCGTTAGATAAGACTTACACTTAGAATATGTCAGTACCAGACTATATCTAGTCTATTGTTTGTCATCAGTCATCCCTTTGGAATGATTAGCTCATATGCATTATCAAATGACTAAGGAATACCTTTATGAACTATAGGAAACATCTTGGTAAAATACAGGGAAGATTAAATTCCAGGGATGACCTGGCGATGATGCAGTGATAATAACTGACAGATTGAACATAATTTTCAAAATCAGTTTGTCCCTCCTCAAGGACTCAGTCAGGAAGGGCCTTATAAACAAGAAGAGGGAAGGGACAGTAGTCTAACGAAGGTCCCCAAGACCTTTTCTTCAAGAGGAAAGGGCAGCAGGAACGGATGCTGTGAGAAGAATGTTTCCTTTATACCTACCACCATCTGTAGGAAGTAAGATCTAGGCTGCTCTGGCAAAAGTTGCTGCTATTCCAGATCCAAAGAGAAGGTGATAGTTATGGAGTTGGGAGGAGAGGTATGGAAAATATGGAGTAGAACTGACCTTTTCTCTGTGAGAGCATTCCGACTAAAATGGAGAATGATCTGGTGAAGTGGGTCTGGCTGCTTTTCAGCTTCTTCCTCTTCTTCCTCCTCTACCTTTGGAGGTTTCTAATCAACACAGTCAGGATTTAGGGGAATATGTTAGCGCAAGGCCATATTTCCCACCCCTCCCCATCACATGCATTTGGAAAGACAGAGAAGCACAAGACACAAAGCAAATTATACTGATAGCATAAAAATCTCCTGTTATAACATTTTTTTTCCAAACTGGAATCTCTTGGAATGCAAGATTTGGGAAATATTTAAAAACCTTCAACATAAATGTTTTAATTTTTAGGTTAAAAAGAAATTAATTATAAAGAAAAGTAGAGAAGAGAAAAGAAAGCTCAAGAAAGGTAAAAAAAGCTACAGACCCTATTTAGCAAAAACCTCTTGCAAGTTTTGGCACCTGACTCCAAGATGGGTCCCACTGGAATTCAACTGAGGGACAGAACCCTACTGGACAATGTCAGAGGATAATTCCCTTGGAGAGCTAGGCTAGGGATTAGGTAGGGAAGTGATAAACCAAATGAGTCATTTGGATGCAAAATACAGAGCTTGGTTAAGCCCAACAAAAATTTGTATCTTATAATTTTTCTTTCTTTCAGACACTTGATGTTCTCCTGGGATGCCAGCTTGGAATTGTAAACCTGGTAGTTTATCCTCAAACTCAAACCAGGTTTCTATATCCTTTTTGAAAGAGGATACAGCAATTGTTACCTAATAGAGAGTGATTTTGTAATAGGTCTCAGAAGAAATCAGTGAAAGCACCAGCAGAAGGGACACTAATCAGTGAATGAGTGTTTTACTGAGCACCGATTATCTATGTGCTATCGTGAGTGGTTCAGAAAAAAGCGAAGGGTCATACATTTTTTGTTAATTTCCAGTTTCATAGTAAAGAAGAAATGTGGACAAGCTGAACAACTAACTTTTTCTGAGAGGAGGAAGTAGAGAAGTCAAGAAGAGAGAATGAAGGGGAAAAGAGAAAAACGAGAAAAAAGAAGACAGAAGAAAACAGAATGGTGAAAAAGACTGAATGAGAAAGTGAGAAACAGAAAAAAAAAAGTCCAAGGAGTAGAATAGGAAAAACAAGGTAAAAAAGATCAAAGGAAAAAAAGACACACAAATACACTGTCCTCTCTCCCTCCACCAACACACACACACACACACACACACACACACACACACACACACACACACACACACACACACACAGGAGTATGAGTGTGGGGAGAGAGAGAGAATGATGACATAGATACATGTTAATCTAATAAAAGGACAGATTTTTTTTCTGAAACAGTCTAAGATTATCCAGGTCTGCAAAGAGGTTTGTTTTGCTGGATGGTCATAAATGGCATCAGAGCAGTCTTTTAGGAAGAGGACCTGTCAAACATTTCCTCCAAAAGCTCATCATGAAAGTGAGAATCGGTTTAAATGTTTTGGTAAGGCAATCTAGAACATTTCTAACAGGTTGAAGGTTATCTGGGAAGACACTGATGTCCTTTTGCCAAAGGTGTTTAAAGTTTCTTGATTTAGTATGAAATTCCCATGATACGCTGATAACAGGGTCATTAAATTCCTATTACATAGCTAATATACCGTCTGTGCACTTGAGAAATATTGTTCAAGTTACATAATGCACGCACATACAGATACAAAAATGATATTCACTCACATTGATATCTGCTCCTAGTTTAGTCAATACTTACAGCCAAATCCTGTACTAGTTTTTCTTCAAAGGAATACTCCTCTGTTTCTATCCAAAATCTCTGATAACCATGGAGGAAGAGGTTAATAGAGCGGTGCCTGAGCGAAGGGGTGAAAGTGAGATCAAGAGGGGTAAATGGAACACTGTATTACAGCTTTGGCGGTTAATGATTAGTAAGCAGGCTGTGTTTTGTACAATTCTGATCTTCTGATTGGTCAGGGGAATCAACAGCAAATTTATAAAGTAATCTAGCAGAGCCAAGTTCCTCTTTTTCCAACCTCTTGATTTGTAGCAACCCCTGAGGATAATAGTTAGTCTAAAATGCCAGAAAGGCTGTTTAATTTTTTTTCCCCCCAACCCCAACCATTCTCAGATGACAACTACTGGATATGATATTTTCCAATGAGCCCTTTTATACCTCAGTATCTCCAAAGAACCCCAACTTTGGTAAGGTTTTTGAGTTTCCATAAAGGAAGGTATCTTTATTAGCCTATCTTGGAACACTTTTTTTCTTCTATCTTTGGGATACTTCATGAATTCCAGCTACAAATATATCTACATTTATCCTTTTATGACTGCATGGGAAAAAAATGTGGGTTCTTTATGACATCAAATCACAAATCTTCTAGAATAAGAACATCAAACAGCCATCCAATAGCTGCTACTTCTGAGATTCCTTGAGAGAATACGAGCCATGAAAAAGCAATCTGTGAGAAGGCTGATGGAAGAGGACTAGGGAACAAAGGAGAGGAAAGAGCAGAAAGAGAAGAACAACACTGACATTTAATTTGCGCTTTCTAGTTGGTCCAGTCTCTAACGCCTTGTTTTTCGGACTGACCAATCAGAATTTTTCCATAAATTGTACAAATTTGTGTTTCATGATAACATGAAATCATGATCAGGAAAGGAATAGTGTGCACAAAACTGGGCAGATCTCTTCACAGGTTACATTACCGTTAACATGAGTATAAGCCTGTCATACTGAGTTTGTTCATAAACATTTTCCAGCCAAACCCGTTGGAAGGTGCTCAGGAAGAAATTATTAATTTTGTGTCTGGGGAAAAGCATATAAGGTTTTCACTTGAGAACTAAAATCAGAAAAACAATTTCCAAACAACAAAGTCCATCTCTTCAGTCTTTTACTTTTGAAGATGCTCAAAAGCTTAACACTGAGAAAATTAGTAAGGGGTTATTCTTCCCAATGCTAATTAATTAGATCATTCTTTGCTGTCTGGACAGACATTCATTTTGCAAATATTCTATCCCTGTATATGGATAAATAACTTGGGAGGGGAAATAATTAAGGGGCAAGTGTTCCATTTGGCATACAATTCAATCACTGCCATCATATTCAAGTATTATTGGTTATATGAGATTAATAATACGGTTAACAAAATGTGAGTACCATATCAACAATTTAAGTGAATTGAAGGAAATTAATATCTCTGGAGAGATTATGTGAATTTTGTCTAGCTGATTCAACCTATGAAATATTTATCTTAAAGATCATTTTTGATGCCACGAGAAAAATCCTGTGATCATGCCAATTGGGCCGTCCAAGAGGCAATTAGTAAGGCACATGGATCTCAAAGATAGAGGTAAATTAATATATCACCATTTCTAAGAAAAAGGAGTGCCTTCACTTTTGCTTTTCATATTTGGCCAAAAACACTTTTTTTTTTCCCTACCAGAGTCTCAGTGTCCTTAATAAGTATATTGGTTGCCCTGTGTCCAATCTTAGTCAGGAATGCTGCTTAGTTTTATAGATTCATTCATCTCTAGAGATCCAAGCTGCTTTTCTTGGGAGTTCTAGAAAAATAAAAATGCTTTGCAGAGGCCATAATTCTTTGGCATTTTTCAATCCACTAAGCCAAACGAAATCTCAATTTGTCAAGCAGTTTATTCTCTCTGAAAGAATTTGTGACCAGCATTATAATGCACTGAAGAAAAATAATGGCTATGGATTCTTTTGGGAATCATAGCTTGATAAAAACAAAATTCTAAGCAAAGAAATTATTCCTTATAGTCTAAAAATATAATTAATTGGTTATTATTATTAGTGCTTCCCCAGATAAAATATCTGGTAAGGTCAATATTTAGTTAACAGTTTCATTTTAATTAGAACCTAGATCTTCATCATATAATCAATTGGAAGATGGAGTGCTTGCTCCATGGTCAAAGATAGTAAATTAGTCTCAGCAATAACGTGAGAAGGGTCCAGTTCAGCCCCTCATTATTTCCTTTTTTGACAAAATCCAGTTAAACACATTCCAGAAAACTTTTCACCCTTGTCTGTGCATTGCTGAGGGGAGAAAAGGATGAAATGCCTAGGAATAACACTGTTCTCTATCACTGGCTCCTCAAAACACCTTCAGATATTAGACGTTAAAAGTATCTGCATTTGTGGCACCAAACTAAGAGGTAACATAAAGCTTTCTCCAGCTTTACTTAGTATCTGTGAAGGAAATACTTTGACTGAAAGTAAGTAGAAGTAACATTCCCATTATGCCTAGGCAGAAGAAAGTGATGTGTCCTGATTCGGAAATTAAAAGTAAAGCACCTTGGAAAATATCCTCTTTCTATGCCCACAAAGAAACCCCCTATTCTCCTCAAGACTTGCACTTAGGCACAGAGGCAGAGAGAGAAATCTATTTGGTCTTTACTGGAGGGATTTCATGGAAAGAGCAAAGTGAGCTAAGGGGAGATTGAGGACTATTATAATCTTTATGTTATTTTGATTATATGAACCTAGGTAAAAATGACAGCAAATCTTTATGTGGGTAGACTACAATCATTTCATAGGTCATGTACTTCTATTATTATTATATAGCTCTTTCTGTAAGGAAAAGGAAGAGATTTCAGATGTAGATGATTCTAATTCTTATTACTTATATGGCAGAAAAAACTGAAAACAAAAAACCAAGGCACATACCTGGGGAGATTATACAGTGGAGCCATTCTGAAGCAGGCTACCACTGCCCGTTTACGTTGCTTGGATAAGAGTTTATGCCAGACAGCCTTTTTGGATCTAAGTGGTTGCTCCACCTACGGAGAAATTATCCAGTGGGTTCTTGTCCGCCAGAAAGTATAGTGAATAGAATACTGGACTGGGAATTAAGTGACGTAGATTCTTGTCTATGATCTGCTATGTGACCCTGGGTAAATCACGTAACTTCTCTGGGCTGCAGTGTCATGATCCATAAAGTGAATAATTGAATTAAACAATCTCTAAGGTCCTTCTAGTTCCTATACTCTAAGACTTCTTTAAAAAGAAACATTTAATACCATCCACATCTAGAGAAAGAACTATGGAGTTGGAGTGTAGAATGAAGCAAACTATTTTCTTTTTTTTTTGCTGTTTTGCATTTTTTTCTTTTTCATGGCTTCTCCCATTGGTTATAATTCTTCTATGCAACATGACTAATGTGAAAATGTGTTTAATAGGCATGTATATGTAGAGCCCATATCAGACTGCATTCTGTCTTAGGAAGGGAGAGGGAGAAAATTTAAAATTTATGGGATGTGATTGTTGAAAATTAAAAATAAATAAATTGGAAAACAGAAACATTTAAAATGGAGATTCAAACTTTTAAGAATGTTGGCTTGTCAATGATGGTCAACATAATATACAGATATTTATCATCGAACTTTTGAAATCCTACTCATCCTTCAAAGCCCAGACTAAATTCTCCCTGCTTTACAAAACTTTTCTTGATTCCTTTCAGTTGAAAATCATTTCTTTTTCTTTTGACTTTTTCTATAGCTCTTTATTAATTTTTTTTTTGGCTTTTTTTGGAGGGCAATTGGTGTTAAGTGAGTTGCCCAAAGTCACACAGCTAGTAAGAGTGTCAAGTGTCTGAGGCCATATTTGAACTCAGGTCCTCCTGACTCCTGGGCTGGTGCTCTATTCACTGCGCCACCTAGCCACCCCTACTAATGTTCTTATTGTATTATATTCTAAACTTCTTTACAGTTGTGTCTTTCTGATATCATGAGGCATATCTATGAATAAATTGTGTTTCATTTGTTGTCTTTTAATTTCAGTAAACATAGAGCCAAATAGTCCTTTTGTGTAAAGGAGCTTAAAATGACATCCAATAAAATGCATTATCGTGGTTCTTGGCTTCTCGTTCTGATGGCTTGGTGTCCTGGATGGTACAGGCCCTCCTCAGCCAGTACTTCTATAGTATTTTGGCTAGCAAATTTGTACCTCTTCCTCTTCTAATTTTAATATGATTCAGAATTTTCATTCCTAGAGGTGAAGAGCCTGTTTGTTTCTCTTGCTTCCTTTCCCTATACTTTCATCCCATTCAGCTCAACCTTACCACTTCCCAATCCCTTTCCTAGCTACTTTTACTCTAGAATATCTTTAGCTACCCTCTTCTACTTAACATTTGTCTGTAAAGAAGAATTTGTCTTTTGCCTTTCCAAAATCAACTGTTCTGCTTGTTCCTCAACTCCTCCTGTCTAGGAACTTGCCATATCAGCCACTCTTTCTCTTTCATCTTCAGTCTTTGCCTATCTACTGTGTTCTTCCTTGCCACTCTCATAGAAAAGCAGCCCACACTTTGTTTCCATTTCCTTACCACCCACTTATTTCCTCCACACTGGCCTCTAACATCACCACTTTACTGATCCTGCGTTCTTTTAAGATTGCCAATGATTTCAAAGGCTAAATCTGAAGGGCCAGCCACCTCAACAATTTCTCATTCTTTAGTTTTTGTGAATAATATTGGTCTTTCCTGACTATCCTCTTGCTTGCCTAGCTGTTTCTTCCCAGTATTTGATGTTATATCATTAGCCATCTCTGACCCTCTTACAATGGGTGTCACCTAGGGTCCTTTCTGAAGCCATTTTTACTATTTTTCTTCTTTATTTCATTTGCATTCTTAGGTTCAAATATTATCTCTACACAGATGACTCCTAAATTGATTCAGCTCTATTCTTGCTCTACTGAACTGAATATAACTTCCTGGATGTACTAAAGACACCTCAAACTGAATATGTCCAAAATGGAAATCATTATCTTCCATCCTAAATCTACCTTACCTTCAAACAGAAATAGAGTAAAACCATTTTCTTAATCATCCACTTTCATAATTTCAAAGTCAAACTTATATCTTCTCTCTTGCCCCTTTAATCTCATATCTAATCAGTTGCCTGGCCCTGTCAATACCATCTCCAAAATATCTCCTACATCCATTCCCTTCTCTCCACTTATAGAGTCATCACCTTAGTTCAAGTACTCATCACTTTGGGCATCTCAGTGGGTATTAAGCTGGAGGAAGAGTGAAAGGAGTACTAAATTCTAAGATAACTAGGTTCAAATTCTGGCTCTGCTACTTACTACCTTCATCACTTAACCTCTCTAGGCCTCAGTTTCCTCATGTATAAAATAGTAGGTTTTCTTAACAATCACTCAATTTCATCACTAATGCCTCTGATACTGTTTTGGACAATAAGTGAATTTCATTTCTCTGTGTTTTTCTTGTTGCACAAGAATGAAAATAATAGAGATGAAGGTGAGTTTTTTGCCCCCTCAAATGTAGATATGATTTCTGACTATATAGGTCTAGAAATATTCCTCACCTGCTCCAAGTGGAAGACAGCTGCTGAGATTCTCTGCACTCGCTCCACTGTCTTCTCTGGATCAGAGGGCTCCTCATTCTTTAGAACATCTTTGTATAGGTTAAGTTGCCATTTTACAGCCGGATCATCAGACTGAAAATCAATCAAAAGAGTAAAGGACTACATAAAGAGATAATGTGTTTCCCCTTCTATGAGTTCTTAAAATAGAGGCTGAACAACCACCTGTTGAGTATGTCATAGGTGGCTTTCCTTTTGTGTATTGGTTGGACTATATGGCTGCTGAGATGCCGTCCAACTCTCAAATTCTTTGATTATGTGAATGTTAGAAAAAGAGTTACTCTACTGTATAAACAGACAACTTTTTTTCTGAATGCCAAGGGTATCTTCTCTTCAATAACACCTTAAGATAGGCATTCTCAATATTTTAACAAGGATGAGCAATAGGTTAACATAATGACAACATAGGAATATAAACTTTACAAACCACATACTTCTCCCCATACATTAAATTGAACCTCATACCAAATTATAAACCACTCTCTATTACATACTAAGACTTGTTTTAAAAGATATTTAAAAACAAAGTTTATTAATATTTTCTGTTCCATCTTCTTTTTCTCCCTGCCCTTGCAGGCTCATCTCTACTTCTCTTCCTGGTATGACTCCTGAGGATTCTTATGAGGATTCTTATCCTTTCTTCTTCTTCCTTTCCCCTTCTCTACTATGGAAGTGATTTTCTTTTACTCTTGGGACATATAGAAAAACTGAGAACTTCCTGAGGAAGAGAAGCATTACATTGGAAAAGCTCTCATAATATTTTCATCTCTCTTACTACTTTCAGGCAGAATTACTTGTAGCATTTCAGATTTGAATACACTTAGTTTCAAAATCTCTTGAGAGAAGATAACTTCTCTCATGTAACAAAGTCAACAATATCCAATCAGCCTCATTGTTAGGAAATTTACAAATTTAATCCAATGCCTCTTATTTCATTTCAACTAATTTTTTCATGACTCATTTTCAGATTTTATGAAGGACACCTAGTCACCATTCTCTGAACGATCCATTCTTGGTCTTTTCTATATATATCCTGAAATGTCACTAAAATGTCAATGAAACTCTAAATTTACCATAGAAAAACAAAGGAATAAGTTTTTTTTAAATATAGCAAGAGAATTTGGCTACACAAAAATTTATTGAGATTGTTTTGAGAATATTTTTAAAAACTGTGTATTAACTCCAAAGGGTCATGTAAAATTCTTCAATGATCAATGTTTCTAACTGTCTGTTAAAAAGGATGGACTTACACATGCTCAGCATCTCCTTACGATATTACCTTTTCCTGCAAGTGCAGGTTATTCCTCAGATGATCTTTGACTTCTTCATCTGTATCCCTCTGTGGAAAGAGATTTTGAATTTTATTACTTGTGGTCTCTGCCACCTATTGAGATGAAGGAGATAAGTGAGTGATAAATTGTGATTGCTAGTATACTGTACAACTAAAGATAAAAAAAACAACAACAACAAAAATGAGGCACAGAGGTAATGGCTTTATCTTGAATGAGGTACTGGGTCCTAGACTAGTTTTAATAACTAAGCTTTTACTCTTCTATGAATCTTGATTTTTTCCATTTGAAAAAATGAGGCATAATAGCTCGTAAATGAGAGTTGAGAAGGATGATGTTTCAAATATATTAATATTTTGAAAACTGTAGGTGTAAACATTATTATCACAGCATTAAAATTTAGGTGATGTCCAAAGGAGTGGGCCTATTGTAATTATCACCTGTAGCAGACTAGTCAAGTGCGTTACAAATAGAATCACGACTTACATAACTGTATCTTATTTTTGCCAGGGAGATCAGCTCCTGATCACCTGGAGTACACATATTTAAGCCAATGGGCAACATTTTCTTCAGTGCAGCCACAATAAGAGATGTCTGGATGGAGTACAAATCACCCCTTCGCTTTGTCTTCTTCCGCTCTTGGTCTTGTCCTCCAGACTAGAAATTGATGCCAAAAAAAGGAAGAAGAAAAAAGAAAGAACAAAAGAGCATCTCAGTGATTTTTTGAAGGGATCTACTTTCCCAACAAGTAGGCTGCTTCCTTGTGGTTCATGGCTTTTTGAGATTACAAATAGAGCCCAATAACATTTCAAAGGACAATAAAGTTGGTGGACTAAAGAAATAAAATATCATCATAGAAGCAATAAAATCATTTTCCTCATTGTTAAGATAAATAAGAATATTATGAATGAAAGTTTTAATTATACTGATCTGAGGCCCATCTCTCTATATCTATATCTATCTATAGGCATAGATAGATATAGATATGTTTCTCACATACATTGGAATAGCTTCTTGATCTCAAATATTTCTGGATCAGACAGTGAAAAGAGTTGATAGCATTCTCAAAACGATTTAGTTTCCTGATCAAATTTATATTGGAAAGAAATAGTATTTTTTATCCTTACAGAAAGATTTCAAAGGGCTATTCCATTTCCCTAAGCAAAACTGAAGATGTTCTGCACAGTGGGGGACTAGAGTTGCTATGGTCCAAATTAACTACCGTTCCTGTACTAGGAAGCCAGTAGCAGCAGCCAATTGAACCATCCTCACACTGAGGCAATGTGGAAGCTCTCCTAGAAAGAAAGGAAAATCCTCAGTGGAGTTCTGTTTAGGGGAGATGCTAATAGAAGGAAGAACCCTAAGTAAAAAGAAAAAAAAACTTTCTACTTTGGCAATTCAACAGATCCTTTTCTCCCTTTCTCCTTTCTTATTCCCTTCAGAGATAGTTCATTAGAAATGTAGTAGTGGATTTAAGATAGCCATCTAAACTTCTGAGCAGCATGTAGCTGGTAGTAAATCACATTGTGCTTGGCCAATGAAGAACTCATTCTACATGATAATAACTGGGTACAAGTAACAGATGGAGCTCATTTTCCTCCTAGGCTCTGGATGAGAAAAGAAGGAGCTGGGCTAACCAGGATTCTAGGGCACACACTTCAGGAAGAAGAAAACCCTAGATGTTGATCTCTCTCCCTGTCTCTCTCTCTCCTTTTCTCTCTCTTTCTCCCTCACTCCATCCCTCCCTCTCCGCCTTGGGTGGGGGGGAGGTTTGGTGGGTAGAAAGAAAGAAGGTCGTGAGGAAAAGATAATGATTTAGGGATAGTGAAGAAGAAGAAATTTATGTCCACCAAAGCTTTGCTTTCAGAAATGCCCATGGAAATGTTGAGGGCAATGAAATGATAACAGCACTATGGTTTACAGCGAAACACCAACAAAGGCTCAAATACTATTGTGCAGACTGCCAACAGACAAGATGGCTTTCCCACATTTTGTGGCACTGATATACAACCTGAGTCCTAGGGCAAAGCAGGTTTGTTTTTTTTTTAAATAGGTGATAGGCTTTATGAGGATGCAAGTGTCTAGAAGAAAAGAGCTGTGTTACTGATCTTATTCTTTCCTCGAAAGTGTTCAGTTCAATTGAATTTTGGTAGAAGGCCGTACTCTTAGAAATGCAGATTTCATTTTTTTTTAAAAGCCTGCTATTTTCCTTCTATTAGAGAGGTTAAACAATTCCCATTTTACCTTTGACCCTGGGTAAAATCCTCCCACTCCCAACTTCCCAGTCTGTTGCAAGTGTTTCTAACTGTTCGAGACAAGAAGTCAGAGAATACATGTTTCTGGGGCACCTGATACCTATGAAATAGTACACTGAAGTTACAAGAAGTAATCTCTGTGGTCTGATATATCTAAAGGTGGTTACATATGGAGAAATCACTAGGGAGTCACTGGAGCCTGAGTATCCACACACAGCTAGTATTTTCAGTGGTATCAAGGGTACTCAGCACTCAAGGTTCCATAAAAAACCAGGGCTAAGCGGGAGAGGGAACCTATAAAGAGGGAAGGCTGGAAATAAATGCCTGGGACAAGAGAAGGAGGGTTACCAAATATTGAGTTTCCTAGAACACAGCAAAAAGTAAAAACCATTATCCTCCAAAAAAGGGTTTGGGCCACTTTTTAGTTGTCTAGGGTTACTATAAACCTGGCCCCAACTCAAAATGTCTTTCTCTTCTCTGGCACAGGCACTATATAGAGTTGTCTGTAGGCTGGAAGGAATATATGGAGAGAAAGAAAAAAGAAATCACACTTACAAGTAACCTGAAAAATGCTCAAGAAGAGACTTTATAACTTATATAACCACCTCCACCACCAGCATCAGTACCAGCACCACCACCAAAATCCAATCTCACTGGCTTTCCTATTTCAAATGCCTAAGGAGACCCTAGGGGAAATGTTAATGGAGAACACTAGTTTTCATAAGAATCATCTTACTGTTTCTTAGAACAAGGACAATAACCAGGACTTTTCTGGTGGGTATGAAAAGCCAAGGACTACCTATGGAAAACAGGGGCATCTTCACCATGAAAGTGATAAAACTAAGTGATGGCCCAGGCTGACAAGCCTGCATGTCCCCATCTTTGCCAGAGTTGTTCCTAAAAGGCACTGCTAGGGAATATCCTGGACACCTCTTTCAACAAGGCTAGAGTGAGATCAGGATGACATCCTCCATCTAAGAACCTAACTTCATTAATTCTATGGAAGAATAATCATGTTCATTGGTGCAGGATGGAGAATTCCAGGTGGGGAAAATCCACGCCATACCACCCTCATGACAATCACAATGAAGAGGGTAACCAGAGGCTGGAACCTCTATTACTAGGATAGAAAAGACACATCATGCATGCATTTGACCTGTACCTTTACTTGCATGGCCTGTGTGAAAAGAAAAAAAAAAGAAACAACAGGAGAAGAGTCAGTTAAGGAAGGGGGCCCACTCTACAATGTATACATAATAATCACAGTTTCTTGATCAATAGAATGGAAAATCAACAGTACTCTGAAATAAGTGGCACATCATGTGATAACCAAATGAACAGTTAAGATGCAGAGTTAATGAGGTTGAATTTTTTCATTGTGTAGAAAAAACATTCAAACCCAACAATCTATCATTAAAGTGAGCCCATTCTAGTGGTCACTATTCCAGAGGGCATGACATTGTGGGTCTGGTTAGTAACAGGTTCATTAGTTTCCATCATAAGTTCATGAAATCTAAAATCTTCTCTTTTTTTCCCCTCTCCCTTTCAATCCTGTCTTTCAGAGTAGATATCTCCAGATAAGTAACCCCAATTTCAATTTCCCCATTTCCCCATTCCACCATTCCACCTTCATTAGAGGGAACTAAGGCACACTCTACAGTTTCTCGGAATATTATTCTCATTTTCAAACAATATTTTGTCCTAGACTTTTAAGTCTATCCCATCTGAAGGGACAACATCCATTGCTTCTTTTTGCTATTGTTAACTAACTCAATGATGGATTTTACTATTATCACTTCTTATCATCTGGGCTGGAATATTTTTTATAATCTCCATAATAAACTTTAAATGTCACTTTGTCCTTCTTCTGTGCATTTATAACATTCTACTTTATATTATAGTTATTTCTGTCTTATTTTCTCAACGAGATTATAAGATCCTTGAGAACATGCCTTATTTATCACTGAATCACTGAGCACTGAGCACAGTAGACCTAGTCCCTAAATGTGTTGAATTGAACCTACCAATGTTAATATTCCAATGAAAGTTGACTAGAAACCTCTGCTGTCTAATCAGAAAAAATATGGATTTCCAAAATAACCACTCCCATGTCATTTAACTCCCACATTTAACATTCCCATGAATCAAAGAGCAATAATCTTGTGTTTTCAGAGATTGCGGTGCCTTCTCAGGCAACATGTAACAGTAATTACTGAAGTAGATATCACAGTAAAAGTCTAGGCATGACACAGCTTTTATACAATTGCACCCTTTCCCTGCATAAATGTGGTCTATAGGCAGACCCTGACTTACATGTGTCCTTCACATGTGAATAGTATGCTATACCAACCTCTCACAATGCTTTCTTCTTGTCCCCCAAGTGCCTGCCCCTCATTTCCCATCTCCCTTCATCTCTACCTCCTATCCTACTTCAGCTCCTGCCCCAAACTATAGAAACTGCAGTAGCTTGGAACCAAAGGAGCTCTTGTTTTCACTGCCGTGTAGATGGGAAAACAAAAAGATAAGGAACTCATGATTCCACCATAAGAAGCATTGCAAGTTGAACTTTGGAAGCTTTCCCCACAAATTTATTACCTATGGTGCACAAGTTCTATACTATTTTTAGTATATGTATATATGCACTATTTATTATTTCATTAGTGTATGGAACTCCATTGACTTAGACTTAATAAACAAATCCTATCTACTATTCCATGTAGCTCCATTCTGAACAATTAGGACAGTCCTATATTTCAGTTATATTAGGGATAAAACAGTTGTTTATGAGTTGGTCTGCAAATTTATCAGGCATATAAAAAAGTCATTCTATGGTAAAGTGCATCCTGAATTCTAAACAACTGACAAAAACAAAACTTCTGTGATACAATCTGTTCACAAATTGGTGATTGTTTATGTTTTCATTTGACGAGAGAAAAGCAAAATGAGAGGAAAACCAATAAAATTTTGTCTGTCAAGGTATATGCTGTGTTCAGGGGCATCTTCTTATACATACATACATACATATATATGTACATATATGCATATATGAATGAGAAACAGTAAATGTAATTGTGTTTGCTACTTAAAAACATCTGCACCAAAAACATTTTCAGAGATTTTCTAATAATTTTTATTAATGCTGCAAGGTTAGACAACATGATACTCCCTACATATTTTGTACTACTAACCTGTCCTTTTAAGCCTGGTGAAGAAACTAGTACATCTTGAGCTGAACATTTTCTAACTTACCATTCCCCTCCGAGGAAGCTGCTGCCATTTATCCAGAAAAAAAAATAAATTAAAAACAAAGAAACACTTGCTCAGCTTTAGGTATATTTAGCTTAACACATTAGCACACTAATGTAATGTAAACAAAATATACAATGAGCATTCTACAAAATGATTTTTCAAATTCCAGGAAAAAAATACAGCCTTGGAACCAAATGTAAGCGAATCCAATGTGAATAGTCTTGCTCATGGTATATTTTCTTTTTTTCGACTTTCTTTGTTTCTGTAATCAATAAGGGGTGGTAATGAGCATGCAGCATTCATGCCCACATACCTTGGCACAGACCAGAATGTGCAGAAATACTTATGATTTACACCGCACCGGGATTCAATGAAGGGTGGAGTAAAAGCAAGCACACGAGGAAAGGCCATGGACTTTGTTCACCAAGTTAAGAGAGGCACATGGGAACAAACAGGGGAGCCAATTGATGCTAATTAATAACACCACTTCCCAGATTAGAAATACCCAAGGGAAGCCTGAAAGTAATAAAGACAACAATAGTTGACATTTCCACGGCACTTTGGTAGTTTGCAAAGTGTTGTTATTGGAGCCTCACAACAGCTCTGTGAGAAGGTACTGCAGGCATTATCACTCCCATTTTTACAGATGAGAAGACTGAGACTTGTAGAAGATAAATTATTTACCCACAGTCACACAGCTAATTAAATCCAGTACCATTTACTTTGCCACATTACTTCTCGTGAAGTATTCTGGGCTGAGAGTTATCTTTCGATTTTAATCTGAAAATAGGACTCTAGAATCCAGATAAGGCCTCTAGAATGGATTATTTTTAGCTGAAACTAGCTAAGCCCTGATTGGATATCATATTCTAAAAGAAATACATCCCTACTCAATCTTTAGTGGTTAGTGTTAAGTATTACAGATTTAATATAGATATAGAATAGATATAAATATTTAGCCTCTGACTAGCTAAGTTTCTTCCACTGTAATAATCCTTTGGGTCTGTACCAGGAGTGGGGAGCCTGCAGCGTTGGCCTCAAGGCCACTTGTGGCCTTCTAGGTCCTTAGGTACGGCCTTTTGACTAAATCCAAGTTTTAGAGAACAAACCTTTTTATTAAGGAGACTTGTTCTGTGAAGTTAGGATTCAGTCACATGGCTGCACTTGAGAGCCTAGAGGGCCACATGTGGTCTCGAGGCCACAGGTTCCCCACCCCTGGTCTATACAATGCTCACCTGTCCTCAGAAAGTAACTCTAGCAGACTGAATTTAAAGCACAACATTTTGATGAACTTTATACAGCAAGCAAGTTAATAGACTAATCTCCATTTTACCAGGGTGAAAATTAAGACACAGAAGAATTTAATGACTGGGCCCTGGTCACACAGAAAGTGAATAAGAAGCTCAAATATGGACAGAAACAGGGTTTTCTGACTAATAATAATTAATAATAATAGTTACCATTAACATAGCATTTTAAGGTTTGCAAAGCACTTCACAAATATAACCTTACTTTATCCTCACAACCTCTCTGGGAGGTAGGTGCTATTATTGTCTCCATTGTAAAGATGAAGAGACTGAGGCAGACAGGTTAAGTGGTTTGTCCAGGGTCACACAGGTAGTAAGCATCTGAGGCCAGATTTGAACTCTGATTTTGCTGAAGAGTGGAGTAAAAGCAAGCACACGAGGAAAGGCCATGAACTTTGTTCACCAAGTTAAGAGAGGGAAAATCTTATCATAGGCACACAGCATCAGGACTCTATCCCATTTGCCACCTACTTGACTATGACTCAAATTGCCTCATTTCTGAAATCACACTGCCTCTCAACTGTCAAAGGAACAATAAGATTTCATCTTGAGGAATATGGTGAGTATTAGTTAACATCCAAGAAATGCTTTGTAGTATATGATGACACTGTAACATACAATGACGTGGTACCACAGTTGCCTGAGCCACATAGACAAGATTTACAAATGATGTAAATGACAATAAAAAAGCAATGACACGACCCTGTAGTCTTATGTTACAACCAGAGACTTCTCAAAAGGGAACACAGAACTTTCATTTTTTTTTATTTGGAAAGTATGCATTCATAAACAAGTATCTAAATGCTGTGTTATAAAGGAGTTAAAATAACAATAAAAAAGTGTCCACAAAGAGCCTGTCCTTTTATCTCTGGTTCCTAGCACAGTGTATGGCACACAACAGACACTTAATGTCTGTTGAATTGAATATATTGATCCTCTATTTAATATTATGTATATTTCATCTTCCTAAATAAGCAGTGACACTAAAGAAGCACGTAGGCCTAGTGGGTTAGTTCTGAAAGGTCATCATTCATTTTCACCTGATTTGGTCAACAATCACAAACCTGAGGAACTTAGGCCACCCCTCATCAGAAAGGTGAAACCCAGGGTTATCTGTACTGAACTTTCTCTGTTTCTAACTATCAGTGTTGGTCGACTTAGGAAAAAGTGGGTAAGATAGTCAAAGGTCCAGGGAGAGACTAATTGACTGCACATGCTGAAGTGACTGTAAGAAGGAAGAGAAGCTGTTCAGTGACTTGGGGATTATGATTCAATTCAAAATAAAACTTTCCCACTGGGAGCTAGAAGCCAAGGCAATACCTTAAGGGTGAGACCAATAGTTGATATCAGGTCAGAATTCAGTAATAGGGACCCAGGATAGGATATAACCCTTATTGTACCTATGCTTCAGTTCAGCAACTACTGTGCTAATAATAAGATAAAATAATTTTTAAAACTCTAAGAACATCTGTAAAAGGGTAACATATTAAAAATGGAATTATTTTATCATAAAGAATCCCCATATAATGTGAATAACTCCCCTGCCCCTAGTTTATCTGTTCTGTAAATTCTGACTTGTGCATAGCCCCTTTTACTAAAGCAGATACAAAAATCACATAGTCATTTCTGGTTTCCCAAAGCAGCAATCACAGCACAGTAAACTGGAGACATTATGAAATTTGGAACCTAAGGAAGAAGAAAATTCATGAATGTTACACCAAATCTTTTGCTTCCTACACTAAATTCAAATCCAAAATGAGCTGTAAGTTTTAGTTTCATAGTCTTGAGCAGTGGTTCTCAACCTGTGGGTTATGTTCAATTTAAATACATCCTGCATATCAAATATTTACATTATGATTCATAACAGTAGCAAAATTACAGTTATGAAGTAGCAAAGAAAATAATTTTATGGTTGGGGGTCACCACAACATGAGGAACTGTATTAAAAGGTCACAGCATTAGGAAGGTTGAGAACCACTGGTCTTGAGTGATCCTTTTGGTGTAATTTTAGCACTTGCTTACAATCTTAAATAGAATGAAGGCATTATCATGACTCACTTATTAATCAATGGCTCTTTGTGGTAGTGATTTTAACTTGCTAGGGAATTCTCATGCAAAATTCACAGCATATTCTTCAATATGCAGCATCCTTATCTAGCCTGAGTGATATACAGACAGATACGTGCACTACCATGTATTATGTATTACACATACTTTTATAAATACAGTCCAACTCTTGATTATTCTCACTTATGAAAGGAAGTACAGGCCCAGTTAATACACAGCAGTGAATGATACATGAGTCATTCAGAGTTGCCTTTCATTTTGTACTTATATTTGGACATATATGTATTTAGTGATTTAGGAATTCATGTCAAACAAAATGAAACTACAGCCTGAAAACCTAACATAGGAAGACCTATAAAGCTTATTTCCTCTTCATGTCCTCCTGTTTAACTCCTTCTTAACATTCCCTACTGCTGGGAAGAGGTTACCCTCTTTCGGAATCATAAGGCTATCCCTTTTCAAACCTTCGAAGGAGCAGCGGAAACATTTCAGTTTCTAAGGGATTCTTTGTATGAAAAACTGAGGGTTCTGAGATGCCAATAAAATTGGGCACTGATGACAGGAAATGCCCCAGATGTCAGTTAAGCAAGTATGTAAAGTAAAACATGTACTATCAATAATCTCCAAAGCAAGATTTTCCATTTGGAGTCTATTCCCTAGCAGATAATCAAGAGTTGACAGTATATACATATGTGTTTGCATTTTTGCTAAATAGTAGGTAGCTCTATTTTAAAAGCCTAAGTTATGGCTTTTAATATAAACCTTGTAAGCAAGAAACCTTTAAAAATGTATTATACAAGTTTCCAAACTTCATTCATCTCTTTTTCAGTATATACAGCAATACTTTACTCATAAAATAGGATGAGTGTGTGTATTTAGGCACAGATACTTTGTTCTGAATAATTTTCAGGAAATAATAATAGATTTTTTTTTTTGGTTGTTGCTTGGCCCATCTGTAGAAAAATTGCCTGAATGCAGAATTAATCCCAGAAAAATATCAGATATCTAAATCATGACTGAGTCGAGGTTGAATACCCCTTGAAGATGATATCTACCGACTTACTTTTGACATCTTGCTCTTGCTGTCTCCAGTTAAAAATGCCAGATTGTTAATTTCATTCTGAATCACAAAATTTTGCTCTTCCCGTTTAAAGTTCTGGGGTTAGACAAGGTAAAAATAAAATAAACATTACTGCAAAGTTTCCAGGAAATATGTCTTTTTTTGACACAGATCTCAAACACAGGAAACAAGGAGGCAGCTTACGTGTGATTTACACCACAGGATAAAAACCTCAGCCACCATTCGGAAAAGTTGATCAGAATCAGCATCTGGATTTTTTAGCCAGTTAGATCTAGGGCAAAGAATAAACAAATTACATTATGTAAATTATCAAATACTCCATTTCAAGATAGTTAAATTATGAACTACTATTCCCACAATTTACAACCAATAACCCCTCCAAATATCAAAGCTCAAAAACGAAATGAAAACTATTAAGAAGAGAAGAAACTAATATTCTTTGCTTTGTTCAAAGGGCAAAGATTTAAATACCCCATATCCCAGTTCCTGTATATCTTATTTCCCCATTGCATGTAAACAATAATGATATTATTACTTTTAAAAAAAACATTTGATTTCAAAACTTTGAGTTCCAGGTTCTTTCCCTTCCTCCCTTATTACCTACCCCCACTGGGAAGATAAGCAATTCAATATAGGTTGTACATGTGTAGTTACACAAAACATTTCCATAGTGGAATCTCTTAACAGATTTGTTCTGTAAAACTTGAATTCGGTTAAAAGGCTACACCCAAGGACCTAGAAGGTCACAGGCTTCCCACCCCTGTCTAGATATTTGAACCACTATAAGATCATTTACAATCTGCTTTTCACAGAAGACATTTCTGGGCTTGTGAGATTATTCAAAACACACTTTTCACTAGCACCACCATTGATTGAAGACCTTTCGATTTAGTATTTTATTTGCTCTTGGGAAATGCCTGTGTATCAGAACCTGTATAAGTAATGCGTGTAGTCATTTGATAATATTCTGATTATGGAATCAACAGAGAATAAATTCATGGAAAGGTTCATAAATTACTACATATATATATAGATAGATATAGATATAGATATCTAGATATATAAATATATATATATATATATATATATACACATATCAGGTATGTAAGTAAGAAAAAACATAATGTGAAATTAGAATTTTCAATGTCAGTTTGTTAGGCTATATCATTAATGCTTAGAAAATCTATTTCAAACTATATCACGAAGCTGCAATTATCAAAGCCATCTGGTATTTGGAAATTAAGAGAGGAGGATCAATGGAACAGACTAGAAATGAGAGAATAAGAAACATGGTACTCAACAACCTAGGGTTCAATAAACCAAGAAACTTAAATTACTTAGGAAAGAACTCCCTATATGAGGGAGTTCTAGGAAAATTGGAATGCAGTTTGGCAGAAATTAAGTTTTAACCAACATATAATATAATGACATATAATATATTCCAAGATATATTCTAAATCGATATATTGCCTTAATATTAAAGAGCATACTATATAAGATTACAAGAAAAGCAGATCACATACTTCTTATAACTATAGGTAGGATAAATATGAGATAGAGAAAATTAGAAAAGATGAAACAGAAAACTGATTACATGAATCCAAAAAGTTCTGCTTAGACAAAATTAATGCACATAGGATAAGAACGGTAGTTGCTGAATAGGAAAAAACTATCTTTGTTGCCAGATTTCTCTGATAAGGATTTGGTATCCAAGATATATATACAATTAACACACATACATATTCCCTAGTAGATAAGTGGTCAGCAGATATGAACAATTTTTAAAAGAATTGAAATTTATTAATGACCATATGAAATGATGCTTCAAAATACTAATAATAAGAGAAATGAACATCAAAATATCCCTGAGATTTCATCTCACACCCTCCAAATTGGCAAAGTTAACAAAAGATGGGAATAGTCAAAATTTAAGGGGTTGTAGGATGATAGGTAAACTGATGTATTCTTGTTGGTGTTGTATTGGAAGTTTTGGAAAGCAATCATTTTGGAAATCTATTAGGAATTATGCAAATAAAGTGACTAAAATGTCCATACTCTTTGCCCCAGAAATTTAATTATTCTGCTTATACCCCAAGGAAGTTGTTGATCAGAAGGAAATCTCTATATACACCAAAATGTTTATAGCAGCACTTTTCATTATAGCAAAGAATTGAAAATAAAGTAGATGGCCATTAGTTGGGGAACAGCTAAACAAACTGTGGTGCATGGATAGAATGGAATATTGCTTTGCTGTAAGAAATGAAAATTGTGATGAATATAAAGAAGCATGAAAAAAATCCACATGAATAGATGTAGAATGAGGTAATCTGATCCAAGAATACAAGATGCATAATGACTACAGTAATGTAAATGGAAAGAACCACACACATGCACACACAAATATCAAAAGTGAATGCTACAAAATTATAAAGAATAATTATGACTTATTAAAACAAAACAAAACAATGTTCTACTGGTATTGCTATGTGACTGTTAATCTGCAAATACCAAAGTCTTTCACAAATTTAAAATGAGGATTGTTCTTAACAGATAGGAAAATAGTGTGTGAAATCAGATTGCAAATAATAATATATAAGAAATCATAAAGATGAAATGGAATAAAGTACATTAAAGAAATTTATAATCTAAAAAGAATAGGCTGGTCACATGGTGACAGCAAGAAATAATGATGGAGACCTTGCCTCCCAACCTGCCCAGTGATCCACTGATATCCTTGTGATCCAAGAAGAAAGTGAGAGAGGCTCCCAGAATGTTACATCACCTAACCTAGACAAGAGTTGCACCAGGTATCTGGGCAGAAAAGTATGGGTTGCAATGTGTTATCACTAGAGAGAATATTTAAATTAGTGAAATCACAGACCCACTGGAGTTTTTGAGTATTTTAAAAGAGGAGTTATGTAGATTACTCATCAAAATGCATATTCAATCTCAAAGGAGAAATTAGTTTCTCTTTCTTCTTTCATTATTTACAACAAATAAAATAAATATGTTCACAGATCCTGGAGTATTATGTTCTGTTCTAGGCACCACATTTTAGAAAAGCTGTTCATAAAGTGGAGTGTTATTATCCGTAGGAAGATGACCAGGATGGTAAAGAGTTCATTCCACACAAAGGAAGTTGGTAAAGAAGTTTGGAGAAGAGAAGTCTGAGGGGGTTTGATAGCTACCTTTGGGTATTTTTGTGGAAGCGATTAGACCTATTTTGCTTGACCTAGTGGGCAATGTATTTACTTATCATTCCGAGTTTTGCAAAATGATTTAATATGCTATCCCACTGAAGCCTCACAACTCTGTCATGTAGGTGCTATTATCATACCCATTTTACACATGAAGAAATGGAGACACAGAGAAGTTAAGCTCAAACCACAGCCAGTAAAGGTCTCAGGCAGAATTTGAATTCAGGTCTGCCTAACTCCAAGTCTAGCCCAGTGTATCAGCAAGCACCCCAGCACACCCAGGGTGGCTGCTAGCACAGGTTCTTAGATCTGCTTTTCTAAAGGAAAGCAACTCAAAATGGGTTAACAATCTTACTTTAATCGATCAAATATCATTTACCTAGTTCAGGGGGAAAAGTCGGCACCCTGAACTTCAGAGAATACGAACAGAAATTACAAACAAACAGAAAAACAGATCAGCAGACGGCTTCTAGCGTCTGACCATTACATCAGTTACCTATTCAGTTACCAGGGAGGGAAAGACCAACATCTGGGTTTTTCACAGCCGGGGGGCTCAACGGCTGCCCAGAGTCTCGTCTGGCCAAATCACACAACTCTTCTCAAAGTGAGCCCCAAACCAAAACCTCACATCACAGCGTATATATAGCCTTCTCCTGGCTTGGAGAATGTCACAGCCCTCTAGACCCACTGCCCAATCACAAAGCTACAAGGCACAGGCATTCCTGGAAAACAAGCCTGGTGCCACAGGCTCCACGTGACCACATTCAGCCTATTAGGGAACAGAGTATACTTTCAAATATCCAAGGGTCCTCAGAGTCACGTAGCCACTTTAG
>CM053582.1:394429899-394470661 GCA_028627135.1 Pseudochirops cupreus
TCACAGCCCTCTAGACCCACTGCCCAATCACAAAGCTACAAGGCACAGGCATTCCTGGAAAACAAGCCTGGTGCCACAGGCTCCACGTGACCACATTCAGCCTATTAGGGAACAGAGTATACTTTCAAATATCCAAGGGTCCTCAGAGTCACGTAGCCACTTTAGCAAAGGGCCTAGGGGCAGGGAAGATCTTCAGATTTCCATAACACCCAGTTGAGTCTATCTACTGTGCCACCTAGTTGGTCATAGCTGGAAGTTATTAACAGACATATTTCAATTCAATTAGAGCACAAGTGAAATGGGATTATCTCAAAAGGTAGTGAATTCTCCATTCTAGAAATCTTCAAGTGACATTATTAGAGATCTTTTAGAGGAGGTTCTTGCTTGGTCCCAGGGGTCAGAAGTAGGAGATACAGATGCAGATATAGAGAGGCATATTTTTGGCTCAATCTAAGTACAAACATCCTCACTACTCCAGCTATGCATAAATCCAATTGGCTGACTTGGGAGGTAAAGAGTTTCTAATCCACAGAGGTATTCTACCAGAGGTTACCAGATAACCACTTCCAATCAGGAGACGCTGAAGGCATTTTTGTTTAGCTATGGTTTGGACTAGATAACTTCTGAAGTAGCTTTCAATTCTAAAGTGCCATTATTCTTTTCTTATTAAATTTCTTTTCTTAGAAAGATTATTCTGTCCATCATTCCTTGGGTATCAAAAAAAAAGATTTTGGACCCCTAAACTCTGACATTCAAAGCTATGTCCCTAACCTGGGCTATTGGGGGGCATTTGAGTCATCAGACTAAAGTCATTAAGTAGCCTGTGCCTTTTGCATGTGCTGTAGAATGTGCCCTGTGTTAACAAAACCTGGGTGTCTCTAAGATAATATAACCATTAAATGAAGGTGTCCTTTATTAACTCCCATCTCCTGTGTCTCCTGATTTTTGGTTCCTGTGTCACTTCCAACCTCACTCTCATTTTCTCAACCTCCCTATATTTAGTAAGGCCTGAGTTTGGTGAGAGCTTTGGTTTCCTTCCTATTGATTTTTGTTAGAGGTCAGGTGTAAAGAATTTAACAGAGTGTTCATCTACTCACTGAATCTTTCAATGTTTAGTTAAGATGTGTTTTGCCGATCCTCATTGTGACCTTGAATGGGGTTGGACAAGGAAGGTCCCTCCTGCACACAAAAGATACAAAACAGACAGAGGAGAGGAATCTGGGAAGATGGTGGAGTAGGTCAGAAAATTCCAAGCTCTCAAAGATTTTCCTCCACAAAAGAAATAAAACAGCACCTCAGGGCAAACATAGAGTGGTGAAAATAAATAAGAGAAGTGGGGAAAACAGAGGTCTTTCTGGGACAATCAGAAAAGATCTGAAGAAAATTCCCAGACTAGGTTTGGTTCCTGTGCAGAGTAAACATCTTCCAGGCTAGGGATCACTTAACCGATAAGCAGCAAGCTCTCGGATTAGCTGAGGTGGGAGGCTGCCTCAGCCACAGGAACTTTTACCCCTCCATATACCTTCCCACCCATTCCCTACCACCTGGACAGTGAGAGGATTTGAGTGTCTAAGCCCAGGAAAATTGAGGGAACCTCCACTGACAAGGAATGCCAGACCCAGATGTACTGTAGACACTGCTTGGTGATAAGGAATCAGCACACTCCTGTTGAGTGTAGAAGAAGTGGGGAGGGGATGCCATTGGCTGTGAGCACTTATAGGAGGCTGGAGGTCTTGGTCTTGGATCAAGGTCAGAGAGGAGAACTGAAGGAAGATCTGAGGCCAAAGGCACCATCCACCATAGCCCTGGACAAAAGTTGATTACAAAAAATTAAGCTACTACAAAAAAAAAACCCCAAACAAACTCCAGAACTAATCCAAAACCAAAAAACAAACAAAAACCAAAAAACCCACAGGCAAAGGAGAAAGAACCCAACCACAGAGAGTTACTATGGGAATAGAGAAAACCAGGGTTTGTCTTCAGGGGAGGATAGTGAAGCAAAGAAACCTTCTTCTACCCTAAAGAGTAATGTCAAATGGTCACCTGCCCAAAAATAATTGATAGAAGAACTTAAAAAAGACTTTAAAAATCAAATGAGAGAGATTGAGGAAAAACTAAAAAAAAATAAAAACAAACCCCAGGAGATTATGAAAAAAAAGTCAATCAATTAGAAAAGGGAATCCAGAATCTTAAGGAACAAGATGACTCCTTGAAAATCAAAATTGGGCAAGGGGAAGCCAGCAAAGTCGTAAGAGACCAAGACATAATAAAACAAAATATAAAGAATGGAAAAATAGAAGAAAATGTAAAACCTCTCATAAGAAAAACAACTGATCTGGAGAACAGATCAGGAAGAGAAAACATAAGAATAATCAGACTACCTGAAAGCTATCATCAAAAAATGAATCTTGATACAATAATATAAGAAATAATTAAAGAAAATCATTCTGAAGTATTAGAATTAGGGGTGGGGAGAAGTAGAAATAGAAAAAATCCACCAATCACTACATGAAAGAGATTCTATGAGGAAAATTCACAGGAATATTATGGACAAATTCTGAAATCCCCAGCTTAAGGATAAAATATTACAAGTAACAACAACAACAAAAATAATCCACATATAGCAGTGTCACAGTTAGACTCACACAAGACCTACCACTGGCAACACTAAAAGACCACAGGTCTTATAACACTATATACTGAAGAGCAAAAGAACTGGGCTTCTGGCTGAAAGTCTCATACACAGCAAAGCTAAACATAATTCTGAATGAAAAAAACACAACTGTACATTTAATTAATTGTCAGACTTTCAGGACTTTGTAAAAAAAAAAAACACATAGGAAAAACCATGAACTTAATAGATTTGACATACAAGAGCCAAGAGAAATATAAGGTACATACCAAAGACTAATTACAAGGGACCCAATAAGGACAGACTGTTCACCCTTTATGAATGTAAAATGTATGTCCAAGATTGTTATTAGTAAATGGGTAGTTCATAAGAAAGACTGGGATAGACCTGAGCATGATACAACTTCAAAAAGTAAAACCCTTCAGAAACAGCTAAAAAGAGTAATTATCTTATACAAATGAGGTGTGAGAGGAAGAATCAACACAGAGGAATTAGATAGGGGAGGATGGCTGGTGGTTCTGGAAGCCTATTTTCATAGAGAATTGGTTCAAGAGGGAACAATAAATATATATCTAGAAGAGTATAAAAGTCTTCTAAATTTAGAAAGAAATAAAAAATTAAGGGGATAAAGAGGATTCTTTAGAGGGGAGGGTAAGGGAATATGTTAAAGGGGGATATAGAACAGAGTTTAGATTAAAAGGAATGGGAAGATAAGGGAGGGCTCTTTAGAGGGAAGAGTGAGGGAATAGGTCAAAGGGGCATATAAAGGGATGTTTGGATTTACAAGAATGAGAGGATAAGGGAGGGAGGTAGGTAGATAGGTTAAGTAATAGGAGGGCAAAGTAGCAGGTAGAAGTAAAGTAGAGGAGTCGAGGGGATAGGAAATAAGAGATACGCACAAACATAAAAAGAAAGATTAGATTTGTCAAGGAAATATGTTTATGTATATATGTATACATATATGCATATATCTCTATCTCTATATCTATCTATCTATCTATCTTCACACTAATTGTAGCCTGGGAAGGAGAGGAAAGAGGAAAGGGGGAAAAAGGACAAAATAAAAATTATACAGCAGAGAACAAAAGAAAACCTACAATGAAGCAAAGAAAAAATGGATGGCTTTTAATACAATGTCCAGTATTTAATATATGGGCTTCATTGAAATAGAAATATATTGCTGTATATTTTTAAACATCTCTCGTGTACTGCTATACACATGACATGTTTTTTTCTTTTATTTTATATTCAAGTTTTAATATTTAATGTTTTTTTCTTTTCTCATGTATTTAAGTTTTTGTATTCAATTCTAAAATAAAAAAAAAAGATTTTAAAAAAAGAAAGAAACAAAATATAAGTGGCCACTCTAATGGGCTTCTTCTAGGGTAGGGGAAGATTGCTGGCTAGGAATGAGAGTAAGGGATTAGTTAGGCTATATCGGTGGTTTAATAACCTAACCAAATAATTTTCAAGCTCTTTACAATAAAAGAATCCATCATGTTAAATAACACTTTGGCAGAATCTTGAGTAAATGAATGAAAAAACATTTTGTAAACATTTACTATGTGCAAAGAACTGTGGGAAAATACAAAAGTGAAACTCTCTGCCCTCAAGGAGCTTATATTCTAAAGAAGGGAAACACCTGAATGGGTCAGGTACCAAGGAAAGAAGTTCAGGTCTGCAGGGGATGGCCTTCAGTAGTCACAGGGTTGGTGAGTTGATCTATATAGAGCACCTGATAGACACATCCTTTAAAAAACAATTACAATATTAATTTGATTGTTATGCCCAGAGCTGGGAGTGAAATCAGTGGAGGAGGGGAACTGAAAGGCTAGGAGGGTGAATACATGTAAGGTGGTAGGCGAGATGCCAAGACAGTCCAGACGCACAGCTAGATGGGATATATGGCAAGATCTGGCAGGAAGCCAGGTAGATATAATGGGATAAATAAGTTTGGACACTCATTTGACAAACAGGTGGGAATACTTAGGTCCATAGCCCCAGTGTGGGAGTTCCACAACTGAGTGGATTGATTACTTTACCCAGGAGACATGGGTACTTCCTTCCACTGATGCATACTGTAAACTCTCTATGCCTCAGTAGTTTGTCTTTTTAAAATTGCTGTTGCTGAAAAACTCATCACCTGTTGGCTTTTTAAACTTAGGTTTCTTCTTAGATGACAGCTACATAGTGCTTTAGCAGTTCTGCACTTAAAGTCTATCCAAAGATTTACTCGTGCTAAACTTGCATGGCCTTTAAGAACCCACAGTGGTCGACAACAGGCAACTCAGAGGGACTTGAGCAAAGGCTGGTGATTGGTTAAGTTTTTAACAATGGGAATAATATTGGATGGTGTAGCTCACTCTCACAAGAACTTTCATTTTCTTATTCATTTACGTAAGGAAATATTTTAGGGGCGCTTCCACATTTCTATGTAAAAATATTGACAGGATTGTATTTAAACTGATTGTTTTGTTTGTCAGTGATTTTGTAATTCTTCCAGAACCACAGAACTATTTTTGTTTTTAAATCTGAGGAACATAACACACATTGCTAGTGTAACTATCACTTCTCTAGGCAATCCCTTACACTTTTGGACATGCTATAAAGCTTCTCCTGACAACAAGCTTACAATGACCTCTTTTCAACTTTTACTCATGTTCTGGAGCCAAAGTGAACCCAGCTAATCCTTCCTACACATGACAATCGTTCAAATACTTGAAGTCAGTTATGATGTCTTTCATGAGTCTTCTCTTTAAGCTAAATATACTCATTTCCTTCAATCCTCATATGACATGGACTAAAGGCCCTTAATTATCTTGATTTTTTCCTCCTCTGGGCAATCTCTAGTTTGTCAATGTCCTTATTAAATCATGGAACCCAGAACTGAACACAATACTCCAAACAGGGTATGACAAGGAAGAATGCAGTGGGATTATCACTTCCTAATTCTGGAAACTCTTCGTCTCAGTGCAGACCAAGACTATATTAACTTTTTTTTGACTATCACATTAGAGTGCTGGCATAGTAGCAGTTCACAAAAAACTCCAGATCTTCTTCAGAACAACTGCTGCCTATTCATGCTTTCCCCATTTTATATTTGGGAAGTTGATTTTGGTATTCTAATGTAAGATTTTATATTACCCCTTTTGAACTTTGTCATCTTGCATTTAGCTGGTGCTCTAGTCCAGAGATGTCAGAAAAATGCAGCCTGCAACACGCGTGAGTGCTCTGAGTCAGATTAAAATCTAATTAGGAAATACTTAACAAAATAAATAAAAATATAATAAAATATATAAAGTATCAAATTTTAAAATGAAAGCAATATGCAAATTAATGGCCATCATTTCTGTTTCAGTTTGACACTATTGCTCTAGTTGTTAAAGTTTACTTTTGTACCCTAATGTAAGACTTCATATTTATTCCTTTTAAATTGCCATCTTGAATTTAGTCGAGTGTTCTAGCCTGTCAAGATCCTTTTGGATTCTAACTCTATCACCTAGTATGTTAACTGTCTGCTGTCCATTATATTACCTGGGAACCACCTGCAAATTTGATGAGCATACCATTTATGCTTTTATTCAAGTAATTGACTAAAAAAAAGTTAAATAGCAAAGGGTCTCCACAAGTTCCTGGGGTATTCCACTGGAAACCTCTTGTTACATTAACAATGAACAATTACCAGCTACTCTTTGAGTCCAGTCACCTAACCAGACCTGAATCCCTTTGATTTTATTATTCTCCACTCCATATGTTGCAATATTTTCCATAAGAATAGTATCAGATATTTTATCAAAAGTTTTGATGAAATCTAGTTAAACCATACTCACGTTACTCTCCTTATCTCCCTTACCTACTGGTTTAGAAATCGTGACCAAAACAAAACAAAAGAAAACAAAACAACTCACCCCGACAAAAACCAATCAACCAACTAACAAACAAAAAAAACCCACCAAGGGAAACTCAGTCAGTCTGGCAAGATCTGCTCTCGATGAAACCATGCTGGCTCTTTGGAATCTCAGCTCCCCTTTCTAGATCTTCTTCAGTCATCTTTTAAATAATCCATTTTAGAACTTTCCAAGGAATCAGAGTCAAACTTGCTGGCCTACAGTTTGCAGAACTGCTTTCTTTTCTTTTATTAAAAAAAAAAACCTGGAGTAACTTTTGCCTTTCTTCCCAGTTCTTTTTAATACCTAAGGATGTAGTTCTTCTGGGCCAGGTAACTTGGATTCATTTAGGAATTAGGCATCTTCTTTCTATCTCCCATCTTATCGTAGGTATACTGACTCCCTGCTGGTCACCTGTGTTTTGTCATTTATTTTCAGTGTCAAAATGAGTTTCTTTTGCAGAGAAAACAGAAACAAAATAAAATTCGAACACCCATCTCAAGCACAGTTCTTATCTATCCCTTCTTTGATTCTCCTTGTTCTCCCAATCTAGCTTTAAAAAAACCCCAAACCTTTTTGTTGTACTTTATTTCCCTCACCAACCTCAGCTATTTTGAGCTGTGTCATTGCTCACAATATTTTTATAGGACCATGCTATACAGTCATATTCATCTTGGACTTGTTTCTAGATTCTGTATTTATTTTTAAAATCTAAGTACATTGCTGAGTTTTCCATATATTCTCCATTAGTCTCTTCAAATTAAATCTTTCCTCATCAAAATTGTTTCCTTCTGTGTTTTTATAATTTCATTTTTTAATATCTATAATCCCTCCAGAGCTGATTTTCCCCTGAAACATTTTAGTCCAAGGGATCCTACCTATCATTTCTTTAAACTCTTTGAAATCTGTCTTCCCAAAATCTAGTATATATGCCAGAGTAGGCCCAGATTTCCTCTTTTCTATCATAAAATCTAGGAAAAGCTGCTACTTCTCTCAAAGCTCCTGTAATTTCTATTCTGGTAACCAGTTACTTCCTGTTAGCATGAATTGCATCCAGAATAGAATCCTCCCTATCAATTCCTCCACCATTTTAAGGATGAAATTTTCACTAAGAGAAGATAAGAAATGATTAGCTGTTCTGCTTTTGACAAAGAGAGAGTTCCAGCAGATGTCTACAGAACTGAAGTCCCTCATCCTCACTATATCATTCTTTTGTGCCAGATTTTTATGCAGAAGCTGGAAGTAAGGCAATGTAACAGAAGATGAATATGAGAACATCTGTACTGCTTACCTCGTAGAGTTGTGAGAAAAGCCCTTTGCAAATGTGAGAGTGCCATATAAATGTGAGTTACAGTAAATATTAATTTTAAACTTTCTTTCCTTCCCCTAACTTATCTCTCTCGAAACCTAATAGTAACATACACAAGTAAAATGTACAAAATGAAGGTGTGGACAACAGATATTATTAAATTCACATCGAGCCCTAGAAGGGAAAGGTTCTTTGTGGCAATGTCATGAACAGTCTCTTCTTTCCTGGCCTTTATTAGCATGAATTTATCAAGATCCTATAAGTTAGAGATGGAATGAAGCAAAACTAAAAATGTCACCCAGACCAAAGATATCCAGGATGTGCTTTATAAATTAAGTGAGACATTTTAAATTTTATTTAGAATGTCACTTACTCACTGCTGTAACCTTAATATGGGAAGGAGATAAGTATTCTTTTTGCTTGATTTTTCTCCATGAATATTCTTACTTCTTTGTTAAGTAAAACTTGCTTAGATACTCTTGACTGGTTAATTGGTGAAGCTCTTGGATTAGTCATAAAATCACTTCATATATCTGATATCCCAGATTCATAACCAAAGAGATAATGAGGATGATAGAAAGCGAGGGGGCAAAGATTCTTTAAAGGTTTTAAGTCTTGGTGATTGGTTGCACTGCTAAGAGAAAGAGAGAAATCTAGCTCTGTAGGAACTGATTTGAAGAAATAAAATTGCTGGTCAAAGGAAGATGATGCACGGAGTTAAGATATGTTGAGTTTTAAGTACTGGTGGGACAGCTAAATGGAAATGAGAAGCAGGGAATTAGAAATGTGGGAATGAGACTTGATGGCTGGAGCTATAAACAAATATTTGGGAGTCATTTTTATAGATGTGATACTTGAAGGTGAGGTTATAGACAATATTGCTAAGGGAAATCATATATAAAGAGAAGACAAGAATGACAAGGGGAAAATTTAATATACAATGCCCACATTTAAAATGTAAGAAGACTTTAAGCTTTTCATATTTAAATAGAGATAAGCATTCTGGTTTCAAGGGACACTACTGAATGACTAAAAAGAGAAAACTAGATCTCTGTGTTTATAGTCAGGGCCATCATGGGCCTGCATCCCTCCCTGGGTGGAGTTTGTCCTTGCTTCATTTTTGTAATGTTGTACTTAGAAGTAGCTCACCAATTAGATCCTCACTAAGTAGAAATAACCTCTGATGTTCAACTCCCTGAGAGCTTGATTTTTACCAAAGTTAAATGTTTCTGATTTCCACCAAAGGAGCTTAGTAACTCTTGCATAGATACCTGCACACAATTCAGGTAATTGTGGGGAGAAGCACAAGTGCAGAGAGTGAAACTAAGATGAATAGTTTTATGGTGATATTACTGGTGTTTCCCAGAATGTGTAGGGAAGGGCTGCATAAATGAAATAGTCATGAATGAATTAATGATGATGATATCAAAGACTCTCTGACATTGCCATTTTTAGCTACTGTTAAATGTCCCATAAGTAGAACATACTCTGTTCTGGATCTTAATCATTAATAATGACACGATTCAATTACAGAGCTATTCTAGGAGCAACCATACCTTATCTTATATTTGTTTTATTACCCCAAGTCTGACAAAATCTTTGCTAAAATTGTAATACAATTATGTGATTGAGATTATAGGAATTTAAAGGTAGTGTTTTTTTTGGAGAAGGAGAAAAAGATTCTAATTCACTGTGTTTGGATAGGAATCATTTAATTAGGTATTTAAATTGCTGGTTTTTTTTTTAAATTTAAGGCATTCCTCTTTAAATCCTAAAAACACTATGAATTTTACTCACAATTATTTAAATAGACTACTTTATACAATTGGCTTCACATAAGAAATGCCAGTTAGACTGACAATATCACAAAAATATAGTTTGTGGCAGCAATGTTGACTTCACAAAATTTGAAATAATTCATACATTTCTATATTCCCTTAATAGGTCCTCATGAAACACTTATCCAAAATTTATCTCATCTTTTCTTAAATTGGTACTTTCTCGGGGGTAATGAGTTTAGTGACTTTACTATATGTAGAATATAAAATATTTTTTTCCTTATACTTGTCCTAAACTACCTCAGGGCTCAAGGGTTGGGGAGGGGAGATATAAGGAGAGACTCTAGTTCTGCTATTTCAAGATTTCGGGAAGGGGTTTCTTCTTCCTAACTATGCTCTTCTGGATTTCATAGATGTCAATTATATCCCTTTTCTATTTTCATCTTTCTGATCTGAAGAGTTCTCATTGTTTTATTCTTATATCATCATGAATTCAGTCGGGAAAGACATAAAGAAACCCTAGAGTTAGGAAACCAAGAAGGGGGAAATCATGAGGAGGCTAAATAACTCTTTTCATTCCTGCCCAATTCCTAATGTTTGCTGATGATCTGTCAATTATAGACAAATATAAATAAATGCAGATTAGTTCACTAAATCCTGGGATAACAGAACCAGGGGCCTCCCCTTGAAGCCCGGAATATAAACTAAATGTACTATTTCATTACTTCCAAGGAGAACTTACTCTAGGCTAATGTTTAATTAAATCCTGATCCATAATATGCTATTAAGAGAACTTTGATCTTCTTCACTAAAATTATCCTCTGTTATGCCATGTTGATATAGAGATTAACTTGGGTTCTTAAAGGTTATAGTAATGCAGTATAGGTTCTGGCAGGTCCTACTAAGCTGAAAAGGATGTGAATATAGGTCTGGTGAGAGAATGCACATATGTCATCTGAGGACCAAATGAGACTCAGTAATAGTTTATTACAGAGCGATAGATTTTTCAATGACACCAATCTACAAGGACCACATAGTAAAATATGGAAGATTTGCAATCTAAGCAACCCACACCAATGAAATTACAAATACTTGACATGTCCATAACTTCTACTGTGTAAGCTACTGGGATGACCTATAAACCATCATTTAGTGCTACTTTATGGATTGGAGGTGGGAGAGGAGCTGAATGAGAGGAGACAGGGAGAGACAGAATGGGGTTAATCATCTCATAGAAGAGGCAAATGATAACTGTTACAATGGAGGGGGAGAACGGGAAGGCAAAAGGGAAAGGGTCAACCTTACTCTTATTGAACTTGGCTTAGGGAAGGAATGACATAAACTCTAAACTGGGTATCTTGCCACACAGGAGAGTAGGAGGGATGGGGATGAGAGGTAGGATGATGGAGGGGAGGGCAGGGTTGGGAGAGGGTTGATGGAAGTACACACTTCTATAAAGGGACAGGGACAGGGTCAGGGTAGAGAAAAGAACAGGGGGGGCGGGATAGGAAGGAGGGACATATAATCAGTCTCTCACAATATGCCCACTATGGAGAGGTTCTGTGTAATTACACATGTACAGCCTGTATTTAATTACTTGTCCTTCCAGTGGGGGTGGATGACAAGGGAGGAAGGGAAAGAATCTAGAATTTAAAGTTCTATAATCAAATGTTAAAAATATATATGTATATATACACACAATTATTATTATTATTATTATTATTATTATTATTATCTACATCCAACTAGGAATTGAGATACACAGGCACTGTGGTAGGGAGATCCATCCTGCCCTATTGGAAAGTCAGAGGGGCGAGGGGGAGGACATAGGAGACAGCAGATTGGGGGAGAGGTCATACAGTGGGATGGCTGTTTTGAGGTGTTGGGTAGGGGAAAGATGGGGAGAAAATTTGTAACTCAAAATCTCATGGAAATGAATGATGTAAAGAAGAAAATAAATTAATTAATCAAAAAAAAAGAATATGGATTGAGTGATTCAAAATGACATTTGTGATAAGTACAATGGCATTTAGTGAGAGAAAAAAAACCCCATGAGATGACTTAAATGGATGCGTGATGTCATCATTATAGGTATAAATTCCAATGATATACAGAATAATGGAAATTCAGGAGCTAAAAGGGAACTCAAAGATCATCTAATGCAACATGACTCAAACGAAAATCCTATCTGCAATACACCTGACAAATAGCCACTGATTGAAGACCTCAAGGGTCAAGGGATCTACGCTCTCTTAAGGAAGTTTATTCCATGTCTAGATGTCTCTAATTAGTTCTACATTATTTCTTACATGATCTGTGATCCAGAGTTCCCAAGGACATAAGGTTCATATGGTACCAAGTCTGATTCTGAAAGGGAATCTTCTTATGTCTTTGGCTCATGTACTCCAAAAGTTCACTCTAGTGAATTATCTAAAATAAAGTTCAGGTGGCAGTATGGCACAGCAAAACGAATGCTGGTGTTGGAATCAGAGAACCTGGTTTTGGATCATGGCTCTTCTACTTACTATGTATGTGACCTTAGGCAAGTCATTTTATATCTTTACTCCTTAGCTCTTCATTTGTAAAATGAAGCTATTGAACTAGATGGTCTTTTTTTTTTTGGCTCTTTTTTGGGGGGGAGGGCAATGGAGTTAAGTGACTTGCCCAAGGTCACACAGCTAGTTTTTGTGTTAAGTGTCTGAGGCTGGTTTAGAACTCAGGTCCTCCTGACTCCAGGACCAGTGCTCTATTCACATTGAACTAGATGATCTTTAAAGCCCTTTTCATCTTTAAAGTTTTGATCCTATGAACCTAGGTATGGCCCATATCTCACAGATTTCTCAATAAGAGGATTCCCAATTCTGTTCTTGGTGGTTGTCCTTCATTCTTGAAGAGGATCAAAATGGAATCACTATATTGAGGTCAAGGTACAGTGTGTTTGTCTATAGCTGATCAGACCCATAAAGACTTGGAAGCTCTAATCACAGGTTGGGCAAAAATAATAGAGTAAAGATATCTCTAAAATCAGAGTGAAGGTATCTCTACTGAAATTCTGCTTTGCTCATAGAGCACTGCACTTTCTTTGTAGCAGACATGCCATGCTGGGTGATCCTGTGCCAATGTCTCCTGTGCCTCCCAACCTATTCTAAAGTTCTTCAGAGAAACCTTGAGAGTGTCCTTGTATTGCTTCTTCTAATATCCATATAACCACTTGCCTTGTGCAAATTCTCTATGATCAGTAGATCCCTTGCTTTGTAAATCTCAGCCAGAATAGTATCAGTACCAGGTGTTTTACCACACAAGAGAAGTCTAATGGCATTCACAACCTTTTTTTCAGTTGGAAGTTCAGCTAGAGAGGGACTGACTTCAACCTGAAGCATACGATAAATGGCTTCGGCACTGATTGCTGATGGTGTGTTGAGAACACTATGGAAGTGTTCAGTCTACCTCTCCAGGATCGTATCTTTATCAACTACTCAATGTTTAGGGCATCATAAAAGCACTTTGGATTTTTACTATTAGTGTAAAACTGAATTTCATCTGCCTTCTTACTGAGCCAAGAATCTTGCGTCTCTCTGAGTTTCACATGCACTTTACTTTTGATGGAGTTAAACATTGCCTTCTTAGTGACTGATGAACTACTCGGCTGGTAAATCCTGCGAAGTTCTCATTTTTAATTTAGTAGTTTCTAAATTTCCACATCATTTTTGTCACACCAGTCTTGATGTTTGTAAGTGTTCTGGCTTAGATGAGTAAATGCAGTGCTGCATATCAAATCTCTGAAAGTTGCCCACCTCTTTTCTGCTCCACTGTTGCCAACCCTATGTTGGCTCAGCTTTCCCTCCAAGTCAGCAACAAATTATTCCTGCACAGAGAAGTGCTCTAATATATTGACATCAAGTCTTCTGGTAGTCATCTTGCTGTGGTGACGCCACTTTTGTTCAGTGCAAATGTTTAGCTTGGAAAGGATAAGTCTATGATGGGTCCAGCATTCTGTACCACATATCACCTTCCTCACTCCCACATCCTGTATGTTTCTTCTCCTTATGATGACATAATCTATTAAATGCCAGCATTTGCTGTGAAGGTTCATCCATGCAGTTTTATTTTGTTTAGGTAAGGAAGACAGTGTTGGTGATGAGGTCATGAGATGCACAGTAAGTTTGCTGTTGCTATTTCTGACTCCACTTTCCCCAAAGACTCCTTGCTATTTCTGATAGTCTCTGCCTACTCTGGCATTAAAGTAATCCAGAATATTAAGTCTGTCCTCTTTTGGCACATTGATGATGAGGGTCTTCAGGTCTTCATAAAACTTTTCTTTGACCTCATCATGGTTTGTCATGGTGGGATCATACACACTGATGACGGTGGCATTATACTTTCCTGCAAGTGGCAATCACACTGTCATGAGTTTGTCATTTATTTCTTTTGGTAGGCATAGAAGCTTGCTGACTGGATTAGCTTTCATTGCAAAATGTACTCCAGCTTCATGGAGCTCCACATTACTGTGGTCACTCCAGAAAAATATGCATCCAGCTCTGACTTCAGTAAGCTGACCTTTACTTACCAGCCTTGTCTCACTTGGAGCTGCTATTTGGATGTGATATCTGCTGAGTGCTCTCGCAACAAGAGCTGTTTGTTTTTTAGGTTAACTAGATTTCATGTTATGCATAAGTGTGTGCATATTCCATGTACCAATGGTGGGTGGAATCATCTTTGCAAAAGTCTTCATATGTTTTTTTTGTGTGTGTTTTGACTGCAAGGTAGGATTCCCACTTGCCATGTAAGCAGGCCAGAGTTGGGTGAAGCAGACAATTTTTATGGTGCCCTTTCTAGACCCTGCCTCACACCAAGAGGTGAGCAGTACAGTCCTTAAAAAAGGCTGCTTACATACCCAGGGGGCTTCTGAATCCCATTGCTGCTTCAGTTGAGTGAGAAGATGAACGTATGCCCTGGGCCACCTATATGAAGAATCGCTACTATAGCTCCCAGTGTATTTGAAACTGCTACTTCATCTTTGCCTGTCACCACAGGACTTTGAAGTATGTAAAAACAGTAAAATGGTATGAGTGATATCTTTTGACACACAGATAAACTGGATCTAAGTGAGACAGAATTGTGAGAAGCTGTCAGCCTCATTCTCTCTTTCAGAGTCATGGAAGTCCAGTGGGAAGACAAAAGTCAAGATGACCATCAATAGCTTGGGATGCAGTGGATGACCCTGGTGTCTTCCATGCCTAACCTAGCTCTAAACATTCCACAGCCCCTGATTCAGTTACCTTCATGGACATTGGAACAAACTGTTCTCATCTACTCATTCCACTGGGGGAAGCTGCCAGTCAGAGGCAGGTAGTAGTCCTAGCTAACTATGAGTTCAATAGACGTTAAGAAGAACGTAAAATGTAGATGATCTGTCTTGATTGCCATGTGACACAAAAGCTATGATGGGACCAAAAATATGGGCTACAGTCAAATGGAGGTGCAGCTGGGAGTCTGGAACTTCTACCAGAGAAGATGCCAGAAGTATATGAGAACCTCGTTTACTGGAACTAATTTATCCTTGGATGACTGATAGTAAAAGCAAATAGTTAATAAAGGATTCTGAGAACTGATACAAGTAAAGAAGCAAAGAAGTGAATCTAAATGACCCATGCTCCATTCCCTGCCTAGTAGGAGACTTAATGTTAAAACCATGGCTGGTGTTGAAGTGCTACAAACTCATCCTGCAAACGCGGAGATTATAAATACCAGGAAGGTTTTAGAACTCATGCTCACTGACTTCATCTCTGGAAGAAGATATTAAAAACACAATTCATATCCTAGAGGTGACTGGTCATTTCACCAGGGAGGCACAAGAATATATAAGCCACACATACCAGAAAGCTTCCACAGTTTTTAAAAGTGTTGTGAAAGAGAAATATTTCTCTGAAAATGGGTTCCTTGCTTGAATATTCATTCTGACCACAGAAGAAACTTTGTGATCAAATTACTCAGGGAAACGTTGATTTTGTAATTTATCAAAACGTCTAGAACTCTATATTACTGTCTCCAAGGATAAGAACATTGAAATCTGAATAGAAATCTCAGTTGAATTAACACATTATATTTCTAGTACATTTCTAGACAGCAGCCCTTTGCCCAAAGGAGATGAAGAATTTTCTGCTCTCTTACCTGTTATTATCAACATAACGGATTAACATAGGATAGAATGCATAGAGATCCCTGCAGAGGACAGCAAACTCATCCAGAATGAGGAGTTCAGCTTCTTGGGTATCACCTCTGCTGTCCGCTTTAAGTTGTTCCTCTTCCAATACAATCTTCACTGCCTTCTTCTTTAGTTTTTCCAGAGTTGGGATGAAGTGACTTTTAAGCAAGTCAGCTCTGGCTTTGCTTATGATAGGCTGGGCATATACTGCATTTGGAAACACAAAGCTCACTTCAATATATTATCACTGCATCTATATTGAATATAATAACCACAAAGTAATATTCTTTCTTTTAGCCTTCTGTACCTCCATTTCATATGCTGGTATATAGTGTACCAGTATATGAGAAATGTTATACTTTTATATCTCTGGCAATTCAGGCCTCAATGGTTTTTCTCTTCTCTGAATTACTATATTTACTATATGAATAAATGAGTATTTACACATAAATGAATACTTACATACTGTTGGGAACTGTTGGTTAATGATTTATCTATGCTGTCACATCTTTTCAATTATCCTCTAAGCTACTTGAGGGCAGGGAACCTCGTACTAAACTTCTGTATCCCTCACTTTTTAGTTGTTTGTTACAAAAGTTATCCTTAAAAAACATACATCTCTGGGAATTTTAGAGATAAGTGCAGAGTGAGTGGAAGAAGTTGTTCAAGAGATATCTGGGAGATGGGAGATAAACTAGAATGGGAGAAATGGCTGCAATGGAGAGGGAGCAGGATAGGGTAGTAGAAAATGATTGCATTATGAGTGCTCAAGGCATAGTATAAAAAAATTAGGATTGATTTACTTTTTTAAGGTTACTTCAAAGATAATCAATCCAATACTTCTTCCCCATCTCTGTAATGGAAGATATCACATTGATTCAAATTCACTATAAATATTGGAATTAGAATAGGGAAAAAAGTCAAGCCATCAACAACTGATTCTTCACTTTCAAGTCTTGACTTTAGAGTATACTTAGATTCAGACCATTTAAAAGGAAACATACTTTATCTCAATAGCATAATTCTCTCTTTTCCCCATTTCTGTCATTCATCCAAAAGTCATTCTCAGAAAAAGAAGATTAAAGGAATTGGTTAATGAAATGTGTCAAAGGATGAACCTCTTCCTAGGAATGTGACTGACTCAGATTTCAAATGCTTCTTATCATAGAAAAAACCAGATCAATTTTGGGTTTATGATTGGAACAATTATATCTAATATAGGTATGTCATAACTTTAATGGACTTCATTTATTTACTTGGTCTTAAATGACGAAAATTGCCTATACCTTTGGTGATATTCATATCTATGCCCTTCATGTTATATTACTTGACCTTTGTACACTTGCAGTAATTTTTCTTAGAAGTAAAAATGACTAGCTTTATTTAGTGTCAACTGCTTTTATGGCAGGACTTCACCCAACTGCCACATAGTAGATACCACTTTAGTTTGAGTAGGCAAAAAAGAAATATTCATTTTATTAATTGAAGCTCTATAGTACCTCATACAATGGGTGAGGTAGGTAGAACTACCACAGTATGGCTCCACTAAATAATAGTGTTGACCTCACAATAGATATACTATCTCTAGTCTTGCTAATTTTTCAGAATCTTGATCTATACTGAGTACAATCTACTTAGACAATCTCTGTTGAGTACAATGTACACACTCTCCACATGGCCTGATTTTGAAGATCCTTTTAGATAAGCCAGTTAGCAATCTGATACTTATAAAGGACCCAATGTGTTTGAAGTAATTCTACCAAGTGCTGTAGAAGGGTATAAAAGAAAAGGAAGCCACAGCCAATGCAATCATGGAGCTCAAATAACCACATACATACACACAAATACGTAATGCAGGATCCAATGCTACGTGAGAAATGATAGGCAACTGTTAAAAAGAGAAAACTGAGTGATCAGAATTAGGTAGGGTTAATCTAGGTTAATCTGCAAGAGTAACTTTAGCATGAAATTCTGAAGTGAGAGTGGAACGTGACTGTTACTGGGGGAATACAGCAAAAGGATTCATGTGTTGGAGCTATAGAAGCTGCAGGTGAGTAGATTAATAGCATCATGAAACTTTAGGCTACAAAGGACCTCAGAAATCATCCACATTCATGGACAAGTGGCCATCCAGCCTTCCAATGAGAAAAAACTTAGTGGCTAAAATGGTAATAATCCAATTTTTGTACATATAATAATTAGGAAGTTTCTTTTTTTTTCTTATGTTAAGCCCTTTAACTTTCACCCACTGGTCCTAGATTCCCTCTAGAATAACTCAGAATAAATCTAATTGCTTTCATGTGATAGGCCTTAAAATATTTGCAGAAGTATTATGCCTTCCCCTAACTCTTCTCTTATTCAGCCTACATATCTCTACATTTTTAAATTAGTTGTCATGTTACATGATATGTGGACCCTTTATCAACTTCGCCTTGTTTTCCCCTGGAAGAAGTATATTCCATCATCGTCTCTTTTAAAATATGGTATCCAGAAATGGACACAATATTCCAAATGTGGCCCAGTCAGAAAAGAGCAAAATACAACTCTTATTTCCCTTGTTTTGGATTTTATACCTGTATTAATATAGCCCAAGACTGCACTAGGGTTTTTTTTTTAAGTAACTAGGTTACATTCATGTTAAGCTTAGAGTCAACTTAAATTCTTTTTTGATATTAACTACCATTAAATGAGATCTACCCCATTCTAAGATTGTACAGATTTCTTTATCTAAGTGCAGGAAATTTGCATTTATAAATACCAAGTTAAACAAATTAGTTGAGGCTATTGTTAATCCTGTCAAGAATTTGGGAATCAAATTCTGTTATCTAACATGTTAGCTATCTTTGCCAGATTTGTGTTATCTGTAGGTTTAACAAATATGCCATCTTTGTCTTCAAGTCATTACAAAAAATGTGGAACAGGAAAATGCCAAGGACAGAGACCAGTATCAGTCCAGTAGAGGAACCTGATTCTAATTTGACAAATACGCTTTTCGGGTACAGTTATTCAACTACCTAGCTAAAACTAAACCTAACTGTACTGAGCTAATAATGTTCATCAACTGTGAACAAAGGATAAAATGAAATACTTCCAAACATCTTTATGAAATCTAAAATGACTACGCTTACAGTGTTTCATTAGTCTTTCATGTGTGGCATGCCATTCTTGGTGAGCCTGGTGGCTCTTGGAGAACAATGTTTTTCTTTTTACTATTTAATATATGGGAAAAATAAAGTCTAGAGTTGGAAAGAAGTTTCTCTACACTATTCACAGCATTAGCAGGAAAGAAAGAAACAGAGCCCAAGCATCCTGAACCCCAGACTGTCTAAAACATCTAGTGCCTTAGGTACCTGCAATGCGCTTCATCCAGGAGGCTTCATCGATGCCTAGGTTGTTGTTGATGATTTTCAGGATATTTCCAAGAATGATGCTGAGGTGTTCCGAAGTAACGAGAGTACAGCAGGGTCCTGCACTGGGGCGTAGATTCTCAGGCCCTCGTTCCCACCAGTACGACAGGTAATTACAGAGCATGGGTAAGATCACTTCAATGACATGGGGCATCTCTGTATATCTGGCTCCTGACTCAGCCAGATCGTTGATTTCCTTCATCAGTCCCTCCAGCTGGGGAATGTCTGGGCACATTTGCTCTACTGTATCAGGCATCCCTAAAACTTACCAAGAAAGTACAGGAAGAATAAAGGAACAGGATTTAGGAAAGATGCTTGGTTGGAAATACCTTCCTCACTACCTGACCACACCTTTTCTTACTAAACACCAATGCCTCCAAAGAGCAGGATAGTGAAAAAAAGACTGTATCTGGAGTCAGAAGAACTGTATAAATCATAATTCTGCCACTTACTAGTTGTGTGACTTTGGGTAAATATTAACCTCTCTGCATTTGGTTTCACAAATGTAAAAATGAGAGTGTGAGTAGGAGCTGAATGATAGGATCACTAAAGCCATTTCTATCTCTAAGATGTTTCATGTAATTTCTGCCTTACTATTTCCTTTAGTAACATTATAGCTTTAAATCCAAATGAAAATTAAAAGTAAAAAATTACAGAAATCTGGCTTATGGCCCATTAGGCATTATCTTCTTATATTTCATTTTAAAATCAAATAGATTAAATGTATTTTAAATAATTTAATCCTTAAATGGAGCTTAAAATCTGAGGATGAGGAAGAAATATTTCTGTGGGTAACTACACTACAGTCTTCTTTCATATTAACCTGGACTCTTGTTTTTCTCATTTTTCCATCTTATCACTTCTTAGCACCCTCACTTCAAGGAAGATAGGAGAAAAAGGAAAAAAGTAAAGACAACAGTTTTAGTTTGCCTGTTGTCATGAATTTGGTATCAAAACCACTATGAGTTCAAAGGTCCCTTCTAGCTTTAAATCTGATGAATCCATTTTTCCATTAGTGTTATTGACACTCCTTTTGTCTGTCAGTTATACTTTGTACTACTATTGAAATCAATAAATGAAATGAATGTATAAGCAAAGTAGGAGTTTATATATTCTGCTATTATCTATAGGTAGGGCTAACCCATGTTAAGATTTTCCTTCAATAATTCACTATATAAAGAAATATTATTTATGAAAGAAAGATCCCCTTTTTTCCCTAAGCACTGAATAATGGGAAATGAAAAGTAGATGATATTTCATTGAGACACAGGATCGAGATATTAGGACAAGAGACTGAGGGAGGCTGTGGAATCTCTTTTTCCTGGAAATATTTAAGAGTAGATCCACATTAGACTATGATAGATTAGGATTGCTCTCGATGGAACACAGGGCTAAGAACCAGACAGATTTTGAAATCCCTTTCAGCTAGAGAATGCTATTATCCTTCCTTAAGAAACCAGGTAAGCCAAGATAGGAGACATCAAAAGACATCCTGAGAGAAGATATGAGCTTCCACATATTGTCAATTATACAGAATTATGTCTATTTTGTAGGCACAAACATTTCTCCAAGTCACTCTTGGTAGGATATGTAAAGAAAAGGAGCTTTATGTCCTGAGAATACTGTCAGGGAGATTGTTGATAGCTGTATTAGTACCCTAGGATGGTCCTTAGGTGGATAAATTTAGCATATTGACCAAAGAAAAAACAATGATTAACTTTTCATATTTAATTTTGGTTGGCTGAGGCCATAAATGAGGGTCATTTGTTATAATGTTAATTCTAAGCTAATGTTCATCTGAGAAAAGACTGAAATGTTGCCCATAATTACCCAGATGGAACGATGATCTATAAAAACCTGAAAATAGTGTTTCTAATAGATGTTGCCATATCAGGCATTCATTACCTTCAAGCTATGTATAATGAAAAGCTTTCAAAATACAGAGACCTAGCAGAAGAAATCATAATTATATGAGAATAAGATTAGGTATATATTTTCTCTGCCATCCCGTTTGCCCACGGGATAGTTGATGGTTCCAGGACCATTTCTATGTGGATTCCAAATAAGACTGTAATAAAGAGATAATAATATATAGTATTCCCTTTGGGCTAAACATTCAACTTAAATTGATAGATTGGATCCCTGAGATGACTAACCCAGGTTATACTTTTGCTCACCTACAAATATGCCACTTCCATGTTCATGAGCTGTGAAATTCCATTCAATCTGATAACAATTTTTTGTCATTTAGTCTCTCCCTTTGGTCTGCAATCCCAAACCCTGTTTTTGGTCTTCACTGCAAATTTCAATTCCTCATGCTCTCAATTCTTGCCCAGACTGTCATTCTCCTTTCCTCATTTTGACTCCTTGGTGAACCAGTTTTATATTATGTTGTCCTCTTCTCTCAGGTCCTTTGTTCCCTTATTCTATTGCCAATTTTGCCTTGCCACTCCCAGTCTTAGATTATTCCCAACATCTGTTATCTTTGCCCCTATTCACCTGCTTGTTGAATGAAGCTGGTGAAAATCACAAAACTATGCGGATTGGGTCCATTACAAATTTATGTTAAATAATCTTAATTTGGCTTTCACTGTGGCAAAATAATCTTTTTATACCTTCTTAAGTGGCTCATTATTCTATTTACCATAGTAGCTTTTCCAAGCCTTTTCATCCCTCCACAAAATTCTCATGGCTCTCTCTCCCTCTACCTTCTCAATTTAGAAACCTGCCTCATATTTCACTGATTTTTTTTTCTTTTGTTTGCTCATTTTCTCAGTCTATTTCTTGACTTTTAACTCTTTGTTAAAGTGGAGTTCTGCTTCCAGGCTAGAGGGCACACTGTCCCAACCTTCAAGTTTTTTGTACATTTTTACTGTATTTTGTACAACTATTTTCAGAGTTAGTTCTGGGAGTCTGTAAGCTTTCAGTTCTTCCAAGGTAGTATGATCTAAAGAGAGGTGTATTTATTACTCTCCTGGTCTGTCCTCTGGTCTGTGAGTGACAACAAGAACTCTTTTCCACCCTGGAACTGTGACCAGGGTCCCTGCTTCTCTGAAGCCTCAAACTCTGATGTGCTAGTACTCCTCCTCTTTCTGGGACTGATCCAGCATTGAGACCCCAATCTATGTATGGATAATGCAAAAGAGTTATGCACCTAGTGCCAGCAAAGGGATCCCTGTAATCTCCTTCTGACCAGTTGTCTGATGTGGGCTGAGAGCTCTGGAAGCAGTCATTGCTGCTGTTGATTCAGTCGCCTCCCAAGGCCTGCTGCTGGTTTCCTGCAGCATGGTCTGTAGTGGCACAACCTACACTGGACTGAGCTCCACTCTGACCTCCATTTAACAGACCTTTCCTGATGACCTTCTAAGTTGTCTTGGGCTAGAAAACTGTTTTACCAAATACTATTGTAGGTTCTGCCACTCTAAAATTTGTTTTGAGGTGTTATTTGAAGTTGTTCAGAGGAGAATTTGAGAGAGTGCAAGCGAGTCTCTACCTTTTCTCCAATATCTTGGCTCTGCCTCCCTCCTCCCCTTTATAGTCCAAAAGACCTTTTCTTCATTCTCCTCTTTCTGGACCTCCACAGTTTTTCACCCCATCCATCACATTCTTCTCCTGGGTACTCTTTAATCTGTAGGTTTCCTACATCCTATTCTATTGTGGTTCTCCTCCTACTTGTCCAAGTACTGTTCAGATTCCTTTTCTGGATCTTCACTGATTTTAGACCCATTAAGACTGAGTGTCTTCCAAGGATCTACACTGGATCTCTTATCTTCTTTCTATATACTATATATCTTTTTTGTTTTTCATCAATTCACTTTGATTCAATTATCATCTCCATACAGATGACTCACAGATCTACTTGTCCAGCTTTAACCTCTTTTCTAACCTCCAGACTTGCTTTTCTAAGCTGTCTACTGGACATCTCAAAGTGGATATCTCATTTCCCTTAAACCTAATATGTCCCAAACTGAAGTAGCTAAACCAACCTCTCTTCTAAAGCTCCTTATTATCACCATCCTCAATCAGGATACCAGTAACTCAGGCTCACAACCGCTTGTCATTCTTGGCCCTTTACTCCTTGCCTTTCTGCCTCCCATTGCTCACTCCTCCAATGTTCATTCTGTTGTCAAGTCTTGTCAAATTTACTTAAGTAACATCTCTCTTATACTCCCCTTTCTCTCCTCTGACATTGCTACTACCCTGGGGCAGGTCTTCATTACCTTATAACTCAACTACTGCAACAGGCTGGTTGGTCTCCCTGTCTCAAATCTTTTCCCATTCTAGTCCCTCCTACATCCAAAATCAAAGTGATCTTCCAAAGGAACATATCTAATCATTTTATCTCTTCCCATACCCTCCAACTTTTCCTCTTCCCCTCCCCCTCCCATTCAATAAACTCTAACTGCTCTTTATTACATTTAGGATCAAATTTTAACAATACTATGTTTGGCTTTTAAAGCCCTTGATTATCTGGCCCCCTTCTATCTTTCCAGTCTCTTATACCTAACACTCTCCTTTCCCAAATATTTTACAACCTAGTGACTCTGGCTTCCTTGCTGTTTCTCACACAACAGGATCCATCACCTATGCATTTTCACTGGTTGTCTCCTATGCCTGGAATGTTCTTCCTCTTCATCTCTATCTCTTCACTTCCCTGGCTTCCTTCAAATTCCAGCTAAAACCCCATCTATGAGAAGCCGCCCCCAGTCTCTCTCAGTGCTAGCATCTTACCTGTGTACTGATTACCTCCAATTTATCTTATGCAGATTTTATCAGTAGATTTGTGTTGTTTCATTATATTGGGAGCACCTTGAGGGCAAGGAATGTCTTCTGATTTTGTTTCCTAAGCACTTAATACAGTGCCTGGCATATAGTAAGTGTTTAATAAATCTTAAGACTATTATCTACCCATTAAATCCTGTAATTTCCTCATGTGCACTGGGGGGCTCAATTGATCAGGAGTTCCCTCATCAAACTTCCTACACAAGTAAATTATTAGGTACAAGATCTGCTTAAGGCAGATGCACCTATGCTTGACCCGTGAGTAGAAAAAACAACACATTTGTGATTCTGAAATAAGCCCAAAGAGGGGCAGCTAGGTGGCACAGTGAATAAAGCACAGGCCCTGGAGTCATGAGGACATGAGTTCAAATCCAACCTCAGACACTTAACACGTACTAGCCATGTGACCTTGGGCAAGTCATTTAACCCCAACTGCTCCTCCAAAAAGGAAAAAAAAAAAGAAAGAAGTCCAAAGAATGAAGTCTGCTGACCTCTCTAACTGGAAAATAGCCTTGCCTGGATCCTATTTGAACCAAACAAAAAAAAAAATCATCAGCAGGAGGTCTTTGGCGTATACTGTCTTTTCCTTTAGAGTTAGAATACTAGATTTTGATTCCTCTTGGGTATCTATTGCTATGGGGAGAGATATTCTCAAGAAAAATCACCTTTTATGTCTATATAGAAGATATAAATATGACTTGAAGACTGCTGGTTGTATCACAAATGGCAGATGTATGTGCATACATCAAGATACACTATTTGCTAGCATGATCAGGAAGTGGGGCTATTTTGGTTAACCAAATGATCTGGTAAACAGAATTACCATGTAGAGTCCACTGAAGTGATAAATTCTCAGTAAATTAGGTTATGATATACACATGTCTAAAATTCCTTTGAATATAAGGTTTTTGTGATGATTTGGAAGATACTTTAGAGGATATTATAGTACTATAGTATCACCCTTATGAACATTAAAATTAGCACTATTCTGACAGTATGAAATTGTTAATTACCAGCTATTTGCAGTGGAAAGACTGTTGATAAAACACTCTCTTAATGTATTTCTGATACATAGACTTAAATATGATGCTTACCCCTCATTCCTGAGACTGCTCAGTTTATATGACACAAAGTTGTCATTCATCTTTCCTAGCTTCATGTGGGGGTCAAAGAATTATCAACAAGGTTGACCAATAAATATTTATAGGCAAACTATTTATATAGCACAGTTTTTTTTACTTCTTAAGTGTCCAATATACACCTAATTGTTTTAATGCTAGTAAATTTAGGCCCATCCAGTAATGTTAAGCAATTTGTTTAGCACCACAGAGCATGCTACTAGTAGAGCAGAAGTTCTAACATCTTCCCCTTTCCTTTACTCCCTCTTCTTCTCCTGACCTCAAGCTCAATGGTAACATGGTACAGTGCAGAAAGAGCACTGAAATCAGAGGACCCAAGTTCAAATCCAGCTTCTGATGCTTACTATCTTTGTCAACTTGAACAAACCATCAAACTCCCATGGCTTCTCTTATACATAAAATGAGGGAGTCAGATGAGAGCGCCACAGGTGTTCTTTCCAGTTCGACATTATTGTAAGATAAGCCACAACTGAAAATCTTTTCCCTCTTGATAAATGTTTCCTTGTTGGATCAATGTAATAGAAGAAAGACAGTATATTTCCTGAGTTAAAGAGGTGGGAAGGCAATATAAATGGGAAATGGGGGAATGTATAAAGTGCCCAACTTTCCCATAGACCTGTAATTACTGTGAACAACAGTGCAAATTGAACAACTCAAAAAATTTCTCTTTCTTCCTACCAAGAGGAGGACTGGGAAAAGAGACAAACTAATTTCTTCATCTCATCTGAAGCATAAGAAGTACAGTGCCATGCCTATGCTTGAGGTACTTATGAACTTGGGAGTAGCCATTTTACTTTCAATTTCTTGCCAGTGCCTTGACTATGTCCTCACATTACCTGATGTCTCACTGAACTATGGCTTTCACGTACTTGACTCATGCTTCCCTGGTTTAGCTGCAGGGGTGAGCAGAGAAAAACACCTGGAGATTTATTCATGTTGCTCTCTAAAGGAGAAAGAAAGAGGGGTAATTCCCCTAAGTTTAAGAGTTGGAATACATTCGTTAATGGCTAATACCTCCTCTCCTATATTTAGTCACGCTTTCCTCCTCTTCATTCTAATACGGGGACATAACTTCTTATTGTCTTGTTTAAAGTATACTAGTGATCCTTTCTCCTGGCTATGATCTTTATTATCTGGAATAATTAGAATAAAATACAAACAAATAATCTTCATAGCTCAGAGAAAAGTTGTCATGGGCTAACATTCTGGAACTTTTGCATAAAAGGAGTAGCTGTGATACTTGATACCACGATCATTTTCCACAGTGCCTGTCTATACACAATGCCTGGCTCAGGGCATCTTGCCTGTATGCTCTTATCAATGACAGGAAATAAAATAAGAGGAACTTAGCACAGTCTTCTTCTAACAAATTATTTTGTCAACTGTATATTGAGAAAATTTTGCACCATCAGACACTTCACCCTTCTAGCATCTCAGAGCATTTTGTAAATCACAGGCTCATAAGAACTTAACATAATATTATTTTAGAAAATATTTTTATGTTATCCAATAACTTCAGAAAATATGTTTAATTTGGACTTATATTGTTTTCATTATGTTAGTCTTTTAAAAAAGGAAAAGAAATTATCCAAAATTTTGATTAAGTTAATAGCTTAGTAAAAAAGAAAGGAATACTTTTTTCAGACTTTACCAAATTAGCCTATTCTTTCAAGACTTTACTTGAGAAATTATCTACTCCATTACTCTGCCTTCAGGGCGGCCAATACTGTTTTGGGGGTCAGAACCTGTGATTTAATTGTTAGAAGGAACCCCCAAATCAGAAAACTGTGCTCAGAACGTGACAATTGTTTGGGGACACCAAGATGTTGACTGATTCACCCAGGGTCACCCATCTAGTATATGTCAGAAGTGGGACATGACTCTGAGTGTTCCGTATTCCAAGGCCAGCAACTTTCTATCCATTACTAAGATCAAAATTATGCCTAGTTGTTTCTCACACTCATATAACCCTAGAAATTAAAAAAAAAATCATTCTTTGAAAAACAAGCAATACAAAAACCTTTTTAGGAGGCTTCCTTTAAACTGCCTTAGTTGCTGAATCCCATGTCTCCTAATCCTTACTTTTAGTAAATTCCCCTTCATGTATAATCATAATCCCACCTGCTTTGTTAAAAAAAATTCTATGGATATAAAGAACATCCAGTTACTATGTTCTCTATGGTGGTCCTTTATGGATTTGAAGAACATATTTGAAGTGTTAATGTGTTACTTGTGATTCTCAGGAGAAGGAGGCTTCAAAATATTCCCATGTCCAAATCGGGAATGAAAACAGAGGTCTAAAGGTTTAAAGTGATAATAGAAGCAGAATTTTAGAATTGAAGGGAATATTAGAGATCATCTTCTAAGTCTATTTTTCGCAGATAAGCAAAAACATAGGTTCACAGCAGTTAAATGACATGTCTAACCAAGGTCATACAGCTAATCAATAGCAGAGAAAGTACTAGAACTCAAGTCTTCTGACATATCTCCATGTTGCTGGGTTTTTTTTCTGCTAGAACATGTGGTCCCTTAGATTTCCCAACCAGGTGGAAAGAAGAGGAAATGATAAACAGACCTTAACACTCATTCTCCAGTAAGCAGAATTCTATACCATTCTTGCTTATAGCTGATGAATGTGCAGACTGACTGACCTCTATGGATAGGACACTTACTAGACCTTTCCCTGGGGGTTTTGGTGTTGAAGACTGAGAGCGAGTTGTAGCAGTTGAGGGAGGGCTCCAAAAATGCCACTGGCATAGCAGCTGCCAGTGCAGCGAGACATTCTCCAAGTGCTGGACGTTGCCTAGAAACAAAAAAGTCAGTTTAAAGTAAACTCATCTCTATGGGTTACTGAATGGAATATTTCTAGGCACTGGACTTTCTAAGACTAAATATATGCTGCATCCCTCCCCTTCTTTTCAGAGACACACAGAACAATGACTTGATCCTTTCAGGAATTTCCACTGCCTAGTCCCATAATCTGGCACTTGCTCTTGCTGTCATGCTCCCCAGTTATGGATAAGTAGTTTTGTACTATCATTATATGTCTGAGTTAGCTCTGCTGGCATCATAGTTGCAACTGATTCTATTTGTTTGTACAGAATGATGGTCTTTTTGCCATGGAGTGCTTTTGTTGGATTAAGGGTCTTTGTTGGTGGTGAAGAGGAAGAGAAGGAGAGAAGGAACATGGCTTAGAAGAAGGCAAATGATGTTAACAAGATTCAAGCTACATGAGTGGCCCTGAAAGAGAAATTATATATTTCACAGAATAAGGAAGCAGCCTGGTCCATTACAATACTTTCCTAGGCCTTTAAAGTATTTTTTTGTTTTTACAAAGCTCCAAAGGTAAAGTGGAGGGTGGTGGAGAAAACGTATTAGACTGCCACCAAAATGAAGGTCTACAGAGTCATTGTGCTCACCTCATTGTTGTATGCCTGTGAAACCTGGACAGTCTACAGGAAACTGAATTGCTTCCATTTGAATTGTCAAAGATTCCAAAGATCACTTGGTGAGATAAGGTACTGGATACTGAGGTCCTTTCTCAAGCTGAAATGCCAAGCATTCCAACTGCTTGAATTGTGAACTTGCAATTGTACTGCAGAGAGTACAACTCTTATAGGCTGGCCATATTGTTCGAATGCTAAATGTATGTTTGCCTAAAATTCTATTTCACAGAAAACTCACACAAGGCAAATGCTCATATGGAGGTCAGAAGAAGTGATACAAGAACACTCTCAAGGTCTCTTTGAAGAACTCTGGGATCAGCTGTGAGAAAGGTAATACACTGGCACAGGACCACACAGCATGGCATACCTACATCAAAAAAGGTGCTGTGCTCCATGAGCAAAGCAGAATTGCAGTAGCTCAAAAAAAAATGTGAGATGCATAAATTTAGAGACATGTCTTTCTCAAATGTTTACAGATCCATAAAGGGTATGAATTCCCAATTTGACTCAACATGTTCCATTCCTCTCATAAGTGTCCATTTCACACTTTAAACAGTTCAACTATATAAACTGAGTATTTGGGCTGAAGAATTTTCTCTTCATCCTTCAGTCTGAGAACAGTCACTGAGATTATATGGTTTTTCCAAACAATTTTTTCTTGCCAAAGAAATGAGAGAATATTATTGAGAACGCAAAATATTCCTTTATTGGTTGGGCAGGACACTATCAGGGGCTGACATCTGTTGACAATTGATGAACACAAGAAATGGGATCATCACTTTCCCATTAATTGATAATATCATCTAAGCGATTCACTGGCATCCATTCACAGATGGATCCTGTACTTCTCATGTGCTATACATATGTTTTGAGTCCACAGTCAGGGAACAATATCCCTTAAAATCAACCAATTGCTTGAATTCTTTCTTAGCCCAAAATACAAAGGCAATGAGATAAAAACGTAGAAAAACTAGATGTAAAATTAGCAAATGGGTGAGGATTTCACTCACTGAACAGCACCCAGCTGTTTTTGTCTTCCTCTGTGACCAGTTTGGAAAGAAAGGTGTTATTACGTTCTTAAAGCATATGATCTGAATCCTTGTGAACTGAGAGTTACAACGAAGAAAAACTGGAAAATGTCATGCCAAACATGGTTGTAAACACCTGCAATCCTCACTACTTAGGAGGCTGAAGCTGGTGCATTGATTGGGCTCAGGAGTTCTGAGATATTATGGGTAATAATATTTATTATTTTAGTTATTATATCAAGTACTTATTGAATGATCTAAAGTTTACAAAAAATTTTGCACACATCTCATTTTATCCTTAACCTAGGAGACAGGTGCTATTATTATCTTCATTTTATAGCTGAAGACACTGAGGCAGACAGGGGTTAATTGACTGCCTAAGAATAAGTTGACTGAGTGTCCTAAATTCAGTATTAATATGGTAATCCATTAGGAGCAAAAGGCACCAGATTGCCTAAGAAGAGGCAAACTGATCCAGGTGAGAAATAGACAAGGTCAGATCTCCCAAGCCAAAGTGGGACTAGACCAAGAATGTGCTAGCTAATGGCTAAAGTCCAAGAAGATCATTAAATTTTCAATGTGAGCATTTATACCCAGAAAATAAGCAAATGCTTGATTTATTGTTTTGTTGATTGTGTAGACTTAAGAAGAAGGCAGAGAAAATCCTAATAATTCAGACTAAACTTAAAAGTGTGTCATGTAGTGTTTTGGGGCCAAAATGGTGGAATAAGGCAGGAACTCACCTGAGTGCTCCCAAATTTCCCTCCAAACAACTTTAAAATAATACCTCAAAACAAATTCTGGAGTAGCAGAACCATAAAAAAGGGCAGGGTTAAATAATTTTTCAGCCCAAGACAACTTAAAAAGTCTACAGGAAAGATTTGTCTTACTGAAGTGAAGGTGGAACACAGTCCAATGCAGGCAGCTCAGGCAAGTCAGTAACAGGCCCTGTCCTAGCAAGTCAGTGCAGGCTTTGAGGGCAACAGCAACTTTCAGTCCGCAAATCATAAGGGGGCTGGACAACTTGATGAGAAAGGGATTACCAGGGACACTCTGCTGGAACTGAGTGTAGGACTCTGCTGCACTGCCCAAATGGGGATCTGGGTCACAGCCTCAGGGTGAGAAGAAGTACTGGCATACTAGAATATATGGCTGAAGGATAGTGGGGACCATGGTCTCAGGTCCAGCGCAGAAAAGAGTACTTCTGAATACTCAGAGAACAGAGCACAGTCCAAGAGAGTAGTGAACAAACCTCTTCTTAAATCATGACACCTTGGAAGAACTGAAAGCATACAGAGCTATTCCCTGCTCCAGAAAGAGCTCTGAAAATAGCAGCATGTAAAACATGAAGCTTCGGATAGTACCCTATCTACCCTGAGAGCACAGCCCAACTTTAACATAAAATTAAAACTTAAGAAATAAGTCGGAAAAAGAAGCAAAAAAAAATCTGCCCAAAACAAAACAAAAACCCTAATCATAGAAAGTTACTTTGGTAACAGGGAAGATCAAAACACAAAGTTCAGAAGAGGACAACAATGTCAAATGGCTATATATGAATCCTCAAAGAGAAATATGAATTGGTGTCAGGCCCAAAAAAGAATTCCTGGAAGAGCTCAATTTTTCAAAAAAAATTAAGTAACAGAGGGAGAAAAAAATTGGGAAAACAAATGAGTGATGCAAGAGAATCATGAAAAAAGAGCCAATAGCTTCATAAAGGAAGCATAAAAAATTGAAAAAAAGATATACAGAAATTCACTGAAGAAAGAAAAAAACTCCTTAAAAAGAAAAATTGGTCAATTAGAAAAGGAGATATAAAAGCTCAATGAAGAAAATAATTCTTTAAAAATTAGAAGTAGGCAAGTGGAAGCTAACAACTACATTAGATATTAAGACACAATCAAAAAAATTGAAAGGATGAAAAAAATTGAATAAAATGTGGAATATCTCATTGGTAAAACAACTTACATGTAAAACAGACCTAGGAGAGGTAATTTAGGAATTATTGGACTACTCTGCAAGTCATGATCAAAAAAAGAGTCAACACATCGTGTTTCAAGAAATTATCAAGAAAAACTCTCCTAATATACTAGGTCCCAGAGGGTAAATAGAAATTAGAAGAACCCACCAATAACCTCCTGAAAGGGATTCCAAAATGAAAACTAGGAACATTATAGTCAAATTTCAGACCTCCCAGGCAAAAAAGAAAACAGTGCAAGCAGCCAGAAAGAAACAATTCAAATACTGTACTATAAGAGTCAGTATTTCATAGGATTAGCAGCTTCTACATGAAAAGATCATTCTGGAAGACAAAGAAGCTAGGATTACAACCAAAAATTACCCACCCAGCAAAAGTGAGTATAATCCTTGAGGGGGAAAATGGATATTTAAAGAAATAGAGGTTTCAAGCATTCTTGACAAAAAGACTAGTGCTGAGTAGAAAATCTGATTTTCAAATATAAGACTCAAGAGGAGCATAAAAAGGTAAACAGGAAAGATAAGACATAAGGAGAGACTGATAAAAGGGAGAGCAGATTGGGGGAGGTGATAGAAGTAAAATATGAGGAAGGTGAGGGTGAAAAGAGAGAGAGAGAGGATAAATATGGGAAAAAAAGAATGGAGGGAAATACAAGTTAGTAATTGTCACTGTGAATGTGAATGGGATGAACTCACCCACAAAAGAGAAGCAGAGAGCAGAATGGATTAAAAACCAGAATCCCATAATATGCTGTTTACAAGAAACATACTTGAAGCAGAGAGACACACACAGAGTAGAAGTAAGGGTCTGGAGCAGAATATATTATGCTTCAGTTACAGTAAAAAAAGCAGGAGTCACAATCAGGATCTCAGACAAAGCAAAACCAAAAATAGATCTAATTAACAGAAATAAGGGAACTACATCTTTCTAAAAGGAACCACAGACAATGAAGTAATATCAATAGTATATATATATATATATATATATATATATATATATATATATATATACATATATATATATGTATCTATCTATATATATGTATACACACATACATACATATACTGAATGGCACAGCATGAAAAATTTCTAAGTAAAAGTTAGATGAGTTACAGGGGGAAATGGAGAGGAAAACTATACAAAGAGGGAAGAACCTCAACTCTCCCTTCTCAGAATTTGATAAATCTAACCAAAAAATAAACAAGAAAGAAGTTAAGGAGGTGAATAGAATTTTAGAAAAATTAAATATAATAGACTTATGGAAAAAAAATGAATGGAATAGAGAGGAATATATACTATTTTCTCAGAGGTACATTACTCCTACCAAAAATTAATTATGTATTAGAGATTAAAAACCTCACAACCAAATGTAGAAAAGCAGAAATATTAAATGCATCCTTTTCAGATCATAATGCAATAAAAATTACATTCAACAAAGACCTATGGAAAAACAGATTAAAATTAATTGGAAATTAAATAATCTAATCGTAAAGAAAGAGTGGGTCAAAGAACAAATCACAGAAAAGACCAGTAATTTCATTAAATAGAATGACTACATACCAAAATTTATGGGATGTTGTTGAAGTAGTACTTAGTGGAAAATTTATATTCTAAACATTTACATCAATAAAATAGAGAAAGAGCAGATCAATGAATTAGGCATGCAACTAAAAAAAAAGCTAAAAAAAAGAACAAATTAAAAATTCCTAATTAAACACTAAATTAGAAATCCTGAAAATCAAAGGAAAGATGAATAAAAAGTAAAAGAAACCACCAAAATTATTGAACTAATAAATCCAGGAGCAGATTTTATGAAAAAATCAATAAAACAGATAAACCATGGGTTGGTTGGTTAAAAAAAAATGAAAGAAAACCAAATTACAGGTATCAAAAATGAAAAGGGTAAAATCACCATAAATGAAAATGAAATTAAAGCAATCATTAGGAGCTTTTCTGCCCAATTATATGCCAATAGATATGATGATCTAAGTGAAATGGATGGATATTTGCAAAAAATAAATTGTTCAGATTAATAGAAGAGGAAATAGAATACTTAAAAAATCCCATCTTAGAAAAGGAAACTGTTGAAGAGGACATAAATGAACTACCTAGGAAAAAAATCACTAGGGCCAGATGACTTCACAAGTGAATTATTCACAAGAATAATTAATTCCAATACTATATAAAGTATTTACAACATTTGGCAAAGGAGTTCTACTAAATTATTTTTATGACAAAAATATGATGCTGATACCTAAAAAGGAAGATGGGAAACCAAAAAAGAAAACTATAGACCAATTTCTCTAATGAATATTGATACAAAAACATTAAATAAAACACTAAAAAAGAGATTATAGCACTATATCACAAGGATCATATACTATGACCAGGTGGGGTTTATATCGGGAATGCAGGGCTGGTTAAATATTAGGAAAACTATCAGCATAATTGACCATATCAGTAAGAAAACTAACAGAAATCATATGATTATCTCAATAAATGCAGAAAAAGCTTTTTGACAAAATATAACACCCATTCCTTTTAAAAACACTACAGAACAAAGGAATAAATAGAGCTTTCCCCAAAATGATAAGTATTATCTATTTAAAACCACCAGCAAGCATTATGTGTCATGGGGATAAACTAGAAGCCTTCCTAGTAAGATCAAAGGTGACACAAATATATCTAGCAATAAAAGAAGAAAAAGAAATGGAAGGAATTAGAACAGGCAACAAGGAAACAAAAGTTATCACTCTTTTCAGATATAACAGAGAATCTTAGAGAATCAACTAAAAAATTAACTGAAAAAATGAACAATTTTAACAAAGTTGCAGGAAACAAAATAAACCACACAAATCATTAGCATTTCTATTATGTCACCAACAAAGTCCAGAAGCAAGAGATAGAAAGTGAAATCCCACTTAAAGTAACCACAGACAGTATAAAATACTTAGGAGTTTACCAGCCAAAACAAACCTAGGAACTATATGATCACAATTACAAAACACTTTTCACAGTAATATTTAAACAATTGGAAAAATATTAATTGCTCATGGGTTGGTTGAGACAATATAAAAATATGAAAATTCTACCTAAATTAATTTACTTATTCAGTATGATAACAAGCAAACTACCCAAAAATTATTTTATAGAACTAGGAAAAAAATAACAAAATTCATCTGAAAGAACAAAAAGTCAAGAATATAAAAGGAATTAATGAAAAAAATATGAAGAAAGACAGTGTAGTTTTATAAGATCTCAAATTGTATTACAAAACTGCAATCATCAAAATATCTGGTACTGGCTAATAAATAGAGTGATGAATAAAATTAGGCACACAACACATAGTAGTAAATGATTATAGTAATCTAGTGATAAATCCAAAAATCCAAGCTTTTAGGATAAGAACTCACTATTGGACAAAAACTGCTGGGAAAATTAGAAAACAGCTGGGCAGAAATAAGGTATAGACCAATATCTCATATTGTATACCAAGAAGTCAAAATAGGTACATGATTGGGGTGCGGAACCTGTGGCCTGAAGGCCACATGTGGCTCTCTAGGTCCTCAAGCGTGGCACTTTGACTGTATTCAAATTTCACAGAACATCTTCTGTCAAAGGGCCACATTTGAGGACCTAGAGGGCTACATGTAGCCTCGAGGCCATAGGTTCCCCACCAGTGATTTAGACATAAGGGGTGATACCATGGGAAAATTAGGAGAGCATGGAATAGTTTACCTGTCTGATCTATGGCTAAGGAAAGAATTTATGACTAAACAAGAGATAGAGAGCATTATGAGATATAAAATGGAAAATCTGGATTAATATTACAAACAAAAACAATGCAGCCAAGATTAAAATGAAAGTAGAGTGTTGGGAAAATTTTTTAATATAAAGTGTCTCCAATAAAGACAGGGAGAAAGGGAGAGAAGGAGGAAAAGGGACAGAGAGAGCTAGAGAACAGAATGAGAGCCAGAGACTCATCTTTACAGAGAGCAAAAAAGGAAAAAAAAAGTTCTAAGAAACTTCTGGGAGAGAAGTAATAGCTTTTGAGCTGGAAGAATTATAAAAAAAGGCAATTCTTATAGCACAATAATATATTGGATAGAAGTGGGAAAATATTTAATTTGTGAGACCACTCCTCCATGTTTATAGCTTCGCCTGATATTAATGATAAAAGAATTGTCAAATAAGTTTATTACCATTTTCTTTTAAGGAATCTTAATCAATTCTTATATGTGTATGGGAGACACTTCACTGGAAGAGAGCCTTTCAGTTGGTTCTGAGTCAAAAGCTTTTTTGCAATAAATCAATGAGTCTATGAATCAATAATAAGCACAATGAGATACTATATTCTCTACATCTTTCAGTCAATTTCTTGATGATAAAAATATGACTTACCATGGAATATCATTTGTAAAAGCTTGATTCTTCCCTGTTAGTATTCTAAATAAAGGATACCCTCAATGTATGTGTAGGTTATTCTACAAAATTTTTATTCCAATCAGAAAGTTGTGTGTATGTGTGGGGGTGTGTGTATATGCACATATACATGTATATATATAACCTGTTAAGGTTCTCTTGGTCATCTTTTCTGGAGGGGTTGGGGGAAAGTATTATTAAGGTCTGAGATTTTACCTTGTTTGGGGTATCTCAACTTCCTCTTCAAATACTTTGTGAGTCAATTACTTAAAGGCCTCACATCCATCACTGATCTCAATATATATCAAATCCAGCTTTTAAAAATTTTGTTCTCTTTAATGCCATTTCAAGTTTATACTATAAGTATTTCAGGGATTGTAATATTAAGAGTTCAGCTATGATGACTCTACATTCTTGACTGTCAAAAGAATTCATTATAAAAATCTCTGTAGGGCTTTCTCTCTTTTTCTGTCTTCCAATTAGTGCTTCTATCCTTAAAATGCTAATCTGAATGAACCTTGTTACCTAAGTATTTTGGATCCACAGGTATAAGATTATGTCTTTTTTTTTTCCTCACAAAGGGGGGGTGTGTTGGTATAAATATCTAGCCTACATTATAAAGCCTGTAGTTATATTTCTTCTTCTTTTTTTATTAGGTATAACCATAGATGCGGGCCAGGTTAGGAATCAAGGCCCTAGAATGGAAATGAACTCTTGAAACAGTTCCATTTAAATTGCTACATTGAAACAGTTTATCAACAGATTTATAAAATTTTCCACAATAAGGAGTTTGTGTTCTCCTTTCTTTATAACTTACATAGTTCTTAGGGCAGCATTTTGTCCACTGTGAGTAACTGATCAACGTGGACTGATGGAAGAAATTTTAATTTCTGCTTCGGTTGCTGTCTCTTGCCTTGACAAGTGGCATCTTCTCCTCATTAATCTCTCTACTTTGAAACCTCCAGTCTTTAAAAATTAGCTGTGTGAAAATGTCCCTGCCTACTGCTCCAATTCTGTCACTCTTCTTCCCTGTCATGAGTGCCTTTGTCTTTCAGTTTGTTTACATTTCTTGCCCTGATATTCTATTTTCATAATTTGTTCTTGTACTCCACTTTGTTATCTCTTCTCGCTAATATACATTTCTCTCTGCACTTTTCTCAAGAGAGAAACCTGTGTTGAAATAGACTGAAATGAAACTTATAGGAAATCCATTCTCTCCTTCTATCAAGGGAATTTTCTTATAAGATCCCCATTTTAGTCATTTTAAAAGTGAAGAAAGAAATATCCAAATAACTCTTAAACACCAAGACTCTCAATGATACTATATATACAAATCATAGAACAATTAAATTCAACAAACATTTATTGCAACAGTTATACATGTACCTGGCACAGTACTAGGCACTGGGAAAAGAAACACAAAAATCAAACAGTCCCACCTTTCAGAAATCTCACATTCTAATGTGGGTGTGTGGAAGGACAGCATATCCATATCTCTATCTCTATTGATAAAAGTACAGACATCACATACAATAAAGAGAAAGTATTTTTATGGGTAGCCTTAACAACTACTGGGATTCGGAAAGACCTCATAAAGGAGAAGGCACTTGGATTAAGTACTCAAGGGAACTAGGGAAATAAAATGCAGAGCTGAGCAGAAACCATATTCCAGGTATGGGAGATAATCTGTGCAAAGGTATGGTAGTTGGAGAAGGAATATCACATGAGAGGCTCAGCAAATACATCAGTTTGCATAGAACAAAGATTGTGTGAGGGAGAATAACATGAAACCAGTCAAGGTGAAGCTATGTTGAAATATCAAATAAAGGAGTTTGTAATTTATCCTAGTGTTAATAGGGAGCCACAGAAGACTCCTGAGTAGAGGAATATCACAGTTATATGTTTTCTTCATGAATATAAATTTGGCATCTGTGTGAGAGGAGAGACTGAAGGCAAGGAGATTAAGTGCAGTAAATAAGAGATAATGAGAGACTAAGGTAGCAGCTGTGTAAGTGGGGGGAGAGAGATATGTGGGAGAGATATTATGGAAGAAAAATTAGCAGGATTTGGCAAATGCTTAGTTTTGGAGGGCAAGGTGAATGAAGTCATGGATGACCCCGAGGTTGTAAACCTGAAAGATTAGAAGGACAGTGCTATACTTAAAGGAAACTGGGAAATTAGGAAGGGGGCTGGATTATAGGGAGAAAATACTGAATTCTGATTTGGACATGTTGACTCATGGGAAACACAAACATATCTGTACAAGTATATATATATAAACATGTACATATATGTGCATATATACATACATATTTTTGTATATATGTAGAATGTCATCCGTACAAACATGGTAAATGAATCTATTGGTGCTGATGCAATCTCTGAGAGAAAATACATACAGAAAAGACAAAAAGGAATGGTACAGAGCCTTGATGTATAACCATGCTTAAGGGGTAGAATATGGATTATGATTAAGCAAAGGATAAGATAGGAGAAGAAGTAGGTGAAAGGAGTGTCATGAAATCCCAAGGAAAAAGAACATTCAGGAGAAAGGAGAAGGTCAGTGGGGTTGAATACCGTCAAACATGCCAAGAAGGATGAGACTGAGAAATGATTACTGAATTTGGCAATTAAAAAATATTTGGAAACCTTGGAGAAAGCAATTTCAATAGAATGATGATTACAAGAAGTTGAGAAGTTTGTGGAAGATGAAGAAATGGGGGCAACTAATGTAAATAGCTTTTTTATAGCAGCTCAACTGTAAAAGCCAGGAGGGACAGAACGACAGTTTGAAGGCACAGTAGGATCAAGTTAAAATTGTTTAAGGATGGAGGATACTTGAGCATTTTTGGAGGTAGTAGGTAATGAGCTAAAATGTAAGGGGATCTAATGAAATCCAACAGCAAGAGATAGAAAGAGAAATCCCATTTAAAGTTACCATAGACATTATAAAATATTTAGGAATCTACCTGCCAAAACAAACCCAGGACCTATATGAACACAACTACAAAACACTTTTCACACAAATAAAGTCAGATCTAATTAATTGGAAAAACATCAATTGCTCATGGCTGGGTTGAGCCCATATAATAAAAACGACAACTTTACCTAAATTAAATTACATATTTAGTGCCATACCAATCAATCTACCAAAAAATTACTTTATAGAGCTAGAAAAAATGGTGACAAAAGTCATTTGGAAGAACAAAAGCTCCAAAATATCAAGAGAATTAATGAAAAGAAATGCTAGGGAAGGTAGCCTAACCATACCAGATTTTAATCTGTATTATAAAGCAGCAGTCATCAAAACTACTTGGTACCGGCTGAGGAATAGAGTAGTGGATCAAGGGAATAGATTGGGTACACAAGACTCAGCAGCCAATGACTATAGTAATCTACTGTTTGATAAACCCAAAGACCCCAGTTTTTGGGATAAGAACTCACTACTTGACAAAAACTGCTGGGAAAACTGGAATATAGTATGGCAGAAACTGGGCACAGACCATAATCTAACACCATATACCAAAATCAAGTCTAAATGGGTGCACAATCTAGGTATAAAGGCTGATACTGTAAGCAGTCTGGGAAAGGAAGGAATAGTTTACCTTGTCAGATTTATGGAGAAGGGAAGACTTTATGACCAAAAAAGAGTTAGAGAGCATTATAAAATGCAAAACGGATAATTTTGATTACATTAAATTGAAAAGTTTCAGTACAAAAAAAGCCAATATAATCAAGATAAAGAGGGTAGTGGGAAATTGAGAAAGAATTTTTATAACCAGTGTCTCTGATAAAGGCCTCATTTCTAAAATATACAGGGAACTAAGTCAAATCTATAAGAATACAAGTCATTCCCCAATTGATAAATGGTCAAAAGATATGAACAGGCAATTTTCAGAGGAAGAAACTAAAGATATCTATAAGCATATGAAAAAATGCTCCAAATCACTATTGATTAGAGAAATGCAAATTGAAACAACTCTAAGGTACCACATCTTACCAGTCAGACTGGGTAAGATGAAAAAACAGGAACTGACAAATGCTGGCGAGGACGTGGAAAAATTGGAACACTAATGCATTGTTGGTAGAGTTGTGAACTGATTCAACCATTTTGGAGAATAATCTGGAACTTTGCCCAAAGGGCCATAAATAATTGCATACCCCTTGACCCAGTAATACCACTCCTAGCTTTGTATCCCAAAGAGATCACAGAAGTTGGAGGAAGACCTGTATGTACAAAAATATTTATCACAGCTCTTTTTGTGGCGGCAAAAAATTGGAAATTAAGGGGATGCCCATCAACTGGGAATGGCTAAACAAGTTGTGGTATATGAATGTAATGGAGTACTATTGTGCTAGAAGAAATGAGGAGCAGATGGACTTTATAATAACCTGGAGAGACTTATATAAACTAATGCTAAGTGAGGAGAGCAGAACCAAGAGAACTCTGTACACAATTACAGACACAATGTATGTGTGATGACCAACTTTGATAGACTGGACTCTTCTCAGCAATGCAAGGCTATAAGACAACTCCAAAAGACTCATAATGGAAGGAGATGTCTACATTCAGAGAAAGATCTAGAAAGAACAGAGTTTAAATGTAGACTGAAGCACCTCTCTTTCTTTTTCTTGTTTGGTTTTGTTTCCTCTTTCCCATTGTTCATTCCATCGGTTACAACCCTTCTTTACATCACTAATGTCTAATGTGAAAGTATTTGCAGATCCTATACTTGATTGCATGCCACCATG
>CM053582.1:394471161-394483289 GCA_028627135.1 Pseudochirops cupreus
GGGGGGGGGGGAAGAGGGAGGGGTGGAAATGTGAAACTCAAGGGATTGTTGAACAGAATCTTGTAAACTAAATGTAAGCAAACAAATCAATAAAGGAAAAAAAAAGAAAAAAACAAAACAAAAAAATAAAATGTAAGGAGAGATTAAAGATCAGAAAGGGAGAACACCTGATCTGGGCAAGAGAGGGTTGCCAGGAGAAATGGGAAAGAAAGGGAATCAAAACATAAATAGAGGGGTTGTTCTCTTTGTCAGAAAGTGGAGGAAAGGAAGAGAGAAATGAGAGTGATTTTTAAGGAAGTTGAGACATACAGAATTGGGGAAAAGTGAGACCCTATGATCTCAGAAGAACCACAACTGCAGGTGATCCAAAGGTAATCCTCTGTGCAACAGAAAAATGCATAGTGTGTGTAAGCAAACCAAACCATATTACCAAATCTGACCTGTATATAAGAAGCAACACAAAAGACATTAAATAAATATGTAACTGGAAAAAGAAGTGAGAGAGTTGGAGAGTAAAAGTAAAAGATGGGTAAATGACTTAAACAGTGCAGCGGCAAACAAAAAATATCAAAAGAATAAGGGAGAGATCTTTAGGATGTTGGGTTAATTCTCTATAAAGGATTCACGGAAAGATGGATAAGATTTTCACATGAGAAGGCACTAGATGGGTTGTCATCTATAGTACAGGAGGGAGTAGCCACTCTACCAGATAAAAGGAAACTGGGAAATTAAGAAGGAAGCATATGTTTCCCAAATCAGGCAATTTTCTTCTCTCAGCATTAAAAAAAAATTATCTTTCTTTTATTAATATATATTTATAAAACACAGTAAAAAACGGTATCAGCAAGAACTTTTTTTGTGATTTAACTGGATCTGCAACAACCTCCCACCCTCCCACATAGGTGCAACCTATACAATAAGGTTTTACCCTTATTGTATCCCAGTGTAAAATATCGACTTCGAGGAGGTAAGTTCAATGCCTGAGTGAGGAAAATCTGCTTAATTCCCTTCGTAGGAAAGTTTAAGAATACTGTACAGAAAGGTAGATGAACCGATCTAGTAGCTTCGTTTGCTTCACTCGAAGATATAGCTAGAATTTCTGTGGTAGGATTGAAGGATAGAAGTAACACTAGCAACCAAATTCATTATGGCTTTTATTGGCTTTGGGTTAGTTTCTTGGAGACAAGTATCTTGGTTATAGATATTTACCACACCAGAACTGGAACCATAAGCAACATATTGTCCATTCCTAGACACATCCATGCTTAATCCAGGCAAACATTCTTCATTAGTAAATTTGTTCAGGCACTTCCTGGTATTCACATTCCCAAATGTAAACTTCACCATCCACAGAACTGGCATATATCTTTGTGCTATCTGATGAGAAAGGTGTTGCTGCTGCTTCTTTTCCATTTATTTTCACACTATCAATTAGCTCTTTTGTCTTCATTGAAAGTGGATGAAAATATCCTGAAGAACCACTTAAGTGCAAAAAGGATACATGTGGTGATATTTCAAAGTTTCTGATAAACTTCTCCTTTAAACCCCTTACTTGATGCACAGGAATTGCATTTCCACCCAATCTTGTCATATACATAAAGTATCTTGTTGAGATTGCTTCGGGCTAGCACTTCTCCATTGGCACTGGAATGGGCCCTATAGACAGGAAACTGTTCTAAATAGATGCTCTGGATTTTAGGATTAGTTTCTCTATCAACCTGAAACAGGGATACAGCATTATCCAATCCAGCAACCGTAATAACTTGAGCAGAAGGGTGAAACTGCACTGACAAGATCTTAGCAGAAGAACGGTCAGCATTCCCATTCAAGCAACTCTTCATCTGCAGGATTCCACGTGGTAAAGAGGCTGATGTGGATATAAAATTTCCCGTCCTTTTCAAGAGGTCATCTTCATCCTCATCACTTTCATTTTCTGAATGTATCTTCTTCTTGTTAATCTCTGCCCAGGCAGGTGTTCCACCCACCGCATGCTGAAATTCTCCTTTAAGTCTCCTTTGGAGTTTGTCTTTGAGAGTTTCTTTTCTCCTGCATTTTTAATCATATTTTTCCAAACCCATGAGTCGTGTCAATTTCTTCTTCATCTTCATCTTCAGTGTCTACCCAAGCTGGCTTCTTTTTGGAAGGAATATCATTACTTGCTTCATTTTTCAATTCTGAGTCACTAGAGTCTTCCTGGACACCATCCCTGAGGCCCCACAGCTGCCCCAGCAGCAAGTCCTCCTCGTCTAAGGTGTCGCCGAACACCAGCTCCTCCAGGCACTGCTCCACCTCCAGCTTGACAGTGCCCAGTGCCAGCCGGTGCAGTTGTTGGAGCCGTCTCCGCTAGTCCATCCTAGGAGCTGGGGCTGGGCCCGCCATCGGGCCGTGGAGAGGTCTTTTTCTGGACCGAGCGGGCTGACTTAGCGACCTCCCGACTCTGATCCCGGGCCCTGCACAGGCTACCGCCCCGGTTCCAGCCCTGGCGGAGCATGGAAACCAGGCTCCTATCGAATGCCATGGCTCCACTGGTACTCTCTCTCAAAGAGGCGAGGAAGATCTCAGTACGCAAGCTCAGCGTAGCCTTTATTAACGCCGCGGCGGAGGCTGATGGGATGTGCTTGGTCTTCTCTCAGTATTTTAAAATGAAGATTATGAGGTTGAGGGGCTGGCACCACATCTAACAACTACTGATTTATTGGTTTTTGTAACTACGAGTCCTTTATTTAAGTCTTAGGATCTTCCCATTTTAAAGGAGCTCCACTTCAAAGTAACAGGAGCTCCAAATCGTAGTTTTCCCAGAGAGCTCATTCATTGTATTTATGATAACACTAGACAACTATAGTCTTCCTCCTTGGAACCCAACTAATTCACATTATGGTATCTCACCCAGGGTTGCAATCCCTCCGTAAAGAAGAACAGGGGAAGATATCCTCATTTGAAAGGATGTGAAACAAAGTAAAATGTTTAAATGACTTTGCCCCAGTTTACAATGAGCCATGAATCTGCATGATGCCCAAAACAAAAAACTGCATTCTTCTCCCAAACCTTGCTTTATGAGACTCGTGAAACCCTCTTGGATTCCCACTGCTCCCTCCATTAGAATATTTCTTACTCAGGAAATTTCAGTGACTTCTTTTTTTTTCTTTCTTTCCAGATACCACTGTGGTATTTGGAATCTTCTTTAAATTCAAAGCCCACCTAAGTTCTCATTGGAGTTTTAAACAGTAAGTGGTTTGTTTACTACTTTTGAGTTAATTGTTTGTAGAACTAGACTGTAATCCAGGGTTCAAAAACCTCCATCTGTCAGTTGTCATTAGCTCTGAGAGACTGCAATAAAAACTAGAGAAACAGAACAGCAGCTTTGTTGGGGGAGTAAGGGATGGATTTCTTCAGGGCCTGAACTCAGCATAAAGTGGAATTTTTGGTGCTAACAGTTTCAGTAAAATATGAAAAGTCTTATAGATAGCACATCCTTTCTAGTCTGACATTTCAAAATTGACCTTTCTTCCAAGAGAAGGCATATGCTTTATTCTTTTGTGAAAAACAAATTAATATATGTAGCTGTCATAACACATATCCGTACATATGTACAAATTCTGGGAATAGAAAGGACACAACATAACTGTAATAATTCAAGAGCCTGTGATTTCTCAAGTGTTGTTTCTTCCTTTACCAAGGCAGATTGTAATCCCTCAATAACTTTGAAGGTGCTCATCATTTTCTGCGGCCAAAGAAATTTGTCATCCTGCAGACCAACCTGATTATGAACCTTGTCAGGTCTAGTTTAGCTGGTTCTTTAATGACAGCCAATTCATCACCAGAAAGAAAAGGCTGAGAAAATATTAAATAATAATTGGTTGAAAAGAAGGATAGAACAAACATTTTCTAACTGCAATTCAACTTCAATTAGATATGACTTCAAGAGCAATATATGAGTTTAGTTCACAATTATTATATCTTTTTCAGATATTTTCTGTTGCTTTGATATAAAAAGTATGCAAAGACATTTGCCATTTAAAGAAAAATTTCCCTAACATATGACCCATATATCTTCTTAATTTTCTCAATGGTATGATAATTATTGGTATATTTGTCTTACCTTCCGTTTGCTTATAAGTTTTTGAGACCAAGTCCTTTGTCAAGTTTACTTTTGCCAGGCGCTTGCACTTACAGAAGTCTAAAAATACGTTTGGTGAATTGAACAGTCGTGACTTAGATGGTACTAATGTTTTGAGTTAAACCTCAGGCCCAAGATTTATACCGATTCAGGTAAGAGAAAGGTTTGCTCATTTACTTGTTGCACAACAGAGTTAAAAGAAACAAGATATTAGAGATATAAGGAAAGAATTAAGAGAATGTTAGGATAAAGTCATCCTAGAGCACAAAACAAGTTCCTGATTGTTTCATTTGAAGAAATGCAACAGGAAAAAATCAGAAACAGAGGAAATACAAATCTTCTAGCTCAGACTTTGACTGATTTATGTCATTTCAGATTCTCCACAAGATTTTAAGAATATCAGGTCATGTGGAATTTATTGTCAAAAAAATACTTTGGGGGGCATCTAGGTGGCACAATAAATAGAGCACCAATGCTGGAGTCAGGAGGACCTGAGTTCAAATCTGGCCTCAGACACTTAACACTTAGTAGTCATGTGATCTTGGACAAGTCACTTAACCCCAATTGCCCAGCTGTCCCCCCTCTAAAAAGCAAAAAAAAAAAGTATTTCTTCACAAAAGGGCTGCCACTGAATATTATATATGCAGGTTAGAAAGAGAAAGCTGGAACTCAGACACTTTTGTAAATAGGTTTGCTTGAATCCAAAATTGTTCACCAATAAATGAAATATGAGCCTACTAGAAATAAATAGAAATAAGTTGAGAGCTGAAAGTGGGAAGGGGCTAGAGCGACATCATACTGAAACTCATTAAGTGCAAAAACAACTGCCTTTTATCCCTGGTGTTTCTTCAGCAAGCTTATCCAACAAGAAGACCAGAAGCTATTTGAAAGATATGACTGAGAAGGACCTAGAAGATTTTCAAATCACTTTAGATGAAAATATATGATTAAGCTATGCTACAGAGTTTCTCTAGACATGCCCACACTCAAAAGTTGTGCATCACACTAGTCTCATTTGTGGATAATATGACTAACATTCCAGGAAACTTAGATTCAAAGTCACTATCCCGTTTTAGTAATTATTTCCATTTTCCTAAATGGAAAAAAAAATTTCTTCCTAAAAAAAAAATAACATTTTCCCAATGTGATTCATTTGCTGCTTCTGCTCATTAATTACCTTTCCACATAGATGTTCTTTCCTGTCCCAAGGGAGTAGAGGCTGCACAGAATGTGGTAGCATGAAATCTGCACGTCACTCACTGAAACAAAGAACAGCTGTCACTCGTTTGCATCAATCTTGGTGTCACCACCTGCACATTGAATGAGTTCCACGAATAGATAAAAGTTGTTTTATATTGCACAAAAGCTGCTTAATAGCTAATTGTACAAGTCTTTTTCATTTTTTTTCCACACCTCAGTTATTAAAGCCACAGGAGAAGGCATTAGATAGATTTTGGCCAGTTTCAGTTCAGGCCCAACGTCTTCCTGTACATGGAAACATTGGTACACTGAGAAAAGTCACATCTAATCAGGAAGCCTTCATTTGTAAAACTTCCACACCAGAGTGAGATGACATATTGAAATTTCTTTTTTTCTGAGGTTCTAACCTACAAAAGCTGCTAAAACAATGGAATCTGAAAAATTAGCTTACTAACTCCTACAGTTACCCTCATCTTTCCTTATCTTCCTGGTACTTAAGCATTAATTCTTCCTTATGTTCTACTACCCTTGCAAACCTAAATTTGTGCTTTTTAAAGTTGAGTCAAATCTATGATTCACATACTCTTCTAATGATCCCACAGTATTTCCAAAGGAGAAAATCTGATTTCTAATCATGTATTTTTTTTAGAGAATGTATTTTTAAAAAATATAAACAAACATTATATCAGTACACTATCTTCAAAATGACTGCTTGAGTCTAATACTGTGTCAACAATTTCAACAAAGCTGATTTAAAAAAATAGAAAAGTTCATTTGCTTTGGGTACATGACCTATCTGAATTTTCCCCCCAAACAAATAATTTTAGTTGCTCAGGGGTCAACTAGACCCTATTAGATATCTGTAATCAGTCAGTTCAAACACACACGTAATTTTGTTAGCAAAACTTTAAAAAATGGTTGCAAAATAGTATTTACAGCTTATGAAAAATAAAATAATACCCACCACTTTCTTTAAACAGAGAATTCTGTTTCAATTTTAAAAAGTAGACACTTTTGCAACTTTTCATATTTTTGGTTTTTAAAATGTTCATCAGGGATATAAACAGAAAACTAGAGTATTGAACACTTGGCAACAAATTTATATTAATTTTTTAGAGTCCCTGTATCTCCTCTGCCCATAAATTTTTTTTTTGAAATTAAATGACAACTTCATAGGAGAGTCTACATAAAGAATGTCTAAAAATCTGCACCAGAATAAAGATCTGTAAGCCGTGGAATATTAGTTAAAAATTTTCTCCACCCTACATATATATTTTTTCCTTTAAATAATTTTTTATTTTTTAAAGACAGGAATAAAAACATGGAGGAATCAAACATCTGCTTAATCAGACTTCAGTCTTTGTGTCCTAGAGTGAACAAAAGAAACATTTGCTGCCTGTGGCCACATGTGAAGTTACAACTCTGCCAAGTAATTGCAAATCAATGGTAAATTTAAAAAAATAATAACTTACAGAGTAAATCCACTCCAAACTGATGCTGAGCTACGTGCTCATAGATGGAGGTCAATATTGGTAAGAGAGCTACTGTGGTATAATTAATATTTTGAGAGACACCTTTAATCTGTGTTCGAGAATGGGTGAATTTCCCAAGCTTTAGGTTTTCCGAAGTCTTCTCCAAATCTTCTGCAGCATTTTCAAAGAATGCACGTAATCCAGCCTTTACAAGCTCTGATCCTGATTTCATTACTGTTCTGTAAATATGAAATAGTCAAAATTAGAATCTTTATATGAACTTTTATTCAACTGTTCTTTTGATAACTGATGTTTCAAAATGATGTGTTGGAATGTGTTTTGGACAGACATTTCACTTTCTAGTCCCCAGGATACAGTATATTGGGTTTAGTGAGAACAGTTAACTCTTGAGAATGAGAACTGTAAATTCGAATTAGGCAATTCAGTTCAATATGTATTTATGAACTGCTTACCTGGTTATAGGGCTATACCTAGTTGACATGAATCAATTTTGGGATTCCCCGAAATGAACAGGATGAGCAAGACATTGACTTAGGCTATGTATTTACTAGCTTAAGGGAAAGTCATGTTTATTTGCATGCATGTATGAGCAAGGGCTTATGAAAAGACCTCCTTGAAGTTCATCATGTATCAGTGTCACTACGACCACCAAAAAATATCAATCAGAAACTGTTTTGAGGAGAATCTATACCAGTATGTTTTTATGGAGAAAACTGAATAAATGATAATTTTAAGCAACCTTCAGATTCAGATTTTGATGAGGCTTTAAGATTTGGGATGTTGGATTGTTAGAAGAAAAAAAATGTGACTAACTAGATTTTTTAATAGCCAATCTCTTGGTTGTCTATGTGGAGAAATATGCATAAAAATGTCAGAAATGGTTTGAGGCCATAACACCTAGTCAAGGGATTCTGAAGCCTTTTCACTCAATGATTTGACACATCCTCTGTCATTTCCCTTTCTTAGGTAGGCAGGTAGGCATGTCTTTTGCTCCATAGGTAATAAATGAAGTGAGGAGGGCAGAGAAGCAATCTTTAATAAACTGTAAAAGAAAAATTGGGCAAATTTACCTCGTGTCAAGTGTCTGAGCTAGGATGTGTAGGCAGCTCACCATTGTAGTAGAATCACTTCCTAGAATGAAAATGTATGTTACTATAAGCAAAGTTCACATAGTATAAATCTGTTGTAATTAATTAAGCACCTATATATATAATGCTATGTCTCTGCTTTAAAATGATGCATTTATTCTATCACTGACTCAGCCGCCATTCCTATGATTGGTGTTAAATGCAAATCTTAGAAAACATTCATTGGTGTGGAAAATAGGAATTGTTAAAGGGGACAAGACAATAATTTATCATGCATTAGACTTATGGTAAATATGTGTGACACCTCAGTCCAAACAAAGTCTTAGGTTTATTTAATAAAGCACCAAATAGAGGGGAGGAAATGCAAATTTAGGATAAGTATAGGGACAAGGGCAGGGACAACTGAATCAATACTTCACTGAACTTACCAAAGAGGGAAATCCTATGTCTAACAAGAGCAGCAAGTTTGCAGAATAAGCTAAAGCAGAAAAGAATGCAAAAGAGTAGGAAAGACAGCGAGATTAAACAATTGTTCAGAATTCAACATTCAACAACTGGGAGAGAAGAGAGTAGAGGGAAGGTGTGCTGTGGCTCCCTCAAAGGGTACTCTGTATCACACACACAAAGACATTCTGTTTCCTGTAAAGGGATTATAAAGACTATTTAAAGGATAGTTCTAACCATGTTGAAAAATAATATATCTGGACAATGTGGAGATTTGTTTTGCTTAACTATGGGTGTTTTTTTTAACAATTTCTGTTTTTCTTGCTCTTAGTGGAGAAGATGGGAGTGGGAGAGAAAGAGAATGCAGACCTGAAATTAAATAGAAATGAATTTTTTAAAAAAAGAAAATGACACATAGATAGATTGCTATGTCTTGCAGCATTTTAAAGCACATCTTGCTACAGTGTACTTTTTAAAAATAACATTCAAATGTAATGGTATATTATGGTCCTAGAATAAGCTAAAAGAGTTTAAGGAGTAATAAATGGCAAATCATTGTATAATTTGCATATGGGTATTGTGCAGTTGGGAGAGAGTAGGAGAATTTCTTGGAAATATAAGGGTAGTTATGATTACATGAGCAAGGACAAGTCACTTGTTTCTGAACAGTTTTCTCATCTGTAAACAGGGGCTAAAAATGTTTGCACTACCTATTTTATGAAAGAAAACACATTTTGAATGATAAACTGCTACATCAGAGGGCTTCATGGTGTTATTAAAAGAGTGTTGGGCTTGGAGTTAGGAAGATTGGGACGAGATTCCCACCTTTGAAACAACAATATGATCCTAATCACTTATCTTCTCTAAGCTTCAGTTTGCTTATCTGTAAAATGGGGATAATCTACCTCACAAGGACTGCTGTAAGGATCCAATCAGATCATCTGTCTGTCTGTCTTTCTATATATAGCATCATTTTGCAAAACGAGCCATTATAATGGTAGTTCATACGCGAAAGCTATTATTCAAATACAGGGAAGTTTTGTGCTACAGAACAAGATTTACAATAAATTAATTTCCTCATTAGATTACTGGCAGAATAGATGGCCATGCTTACAGTGTCTCCCCTCTCTGCCTGGGATGGCTGCCATTCCTGCCAAGAAAGATCTCTATGAAGGAAGGGTAGTTATTTATTGTTTTTATATTTTCTGTACATTTATCTCATCTCTATTTGCTAAAACTGTACCCACCCTTCAAGGCACTGATCTGATTGTTATCTTCTACATTAAGCTTTCCCTGATTTTCTGGTTGGAAATTAACTTCCTATCCTCGTAAAGGTCATAATGAAAACAGTGATAATAGCTCATATGTATATGGTATTCTATGATGCACAAAAAAGTGCTTTGTGACTATTATTTCATTTGATCCTCACAATAATATCGAGATATTTAAAGCAAGTATTATTATCTCCTCTTATAGATGAGGAAACTGAGGCTCCAACAGATTACAGTCCATGCCTTAAAGGCATGCAGCTAGTAGTAGCCAACCAGGAACTTGAAACCAAATCTCCTGACTCCAAATTCACTTATCTTTCTACTATAATGACTATCTTTCAACTGTAATACCATTTTGTGTGTACTTCTCTTATATACTTAATACATTCTATTTTGTCTCAGTTATTTGTACATGTGGCTTATCTCTCCTGTGAGCTTCTTTGCGCCCAGAGACTTTGTCTTATTTAGTATCACATCTCTTAAAATTGGTGCATAACAAATGTTTATTGAATGAAGATGCCTGAACAGTGGGGGTTGTTGGGGGTCTGAATTTTTTTTTTTAGTTAAGAAGATATATTGGGAATGGGAATTTGAAGATCTTCCCTGCCCCTTAATAGACCTAGGGGGGAGTTTAAAGACCTCCCTTGCTTTGAAAGTAGACTTTGCCCCCTCACAGACTGAATGTAATCACAGGGATCCTGTGATGTAGGGAATTTGCTGAAGCTGGGGAGAGCCCACAGGAAGCTTCCCTGCTGTGAAGATAAACTCTATCCCCTAATAGGCTAATTATAGTCATATGGAGCCTGTGGTGGGAGGAGTTTGCTGAAGGGAAGCAAAGTCCACAGGAAGCTGGGAGCCAGGGCTAGAGATTACAGTGGGAGAGAGAGGTGCTCAGGCAAAGAGAGAGAAAGGTTTGTGAGTAAATATTGATCTTGTATTGGTTTGTGAGAAGGCTAAAGGATGGTGTGGCTCTCAGTGTTACTATGGCTTCTTAATATCTTTGGTACTATGATGGAATCAGCTTACTGGTTTTGGGATTGGGTTTTCTGGTGTCTAAATAAATGCTTCAGTTCTGTCCTCTGTATGGAGAGTTTGGTATATTTTGCAATTGAACATCATGTGATATTTATAGTCACGTTCTTTATCCTGATCATGGGTGCTGTAAATATTGCATTAGTGCTATAAAAGACTTAAAATTTATTCCCTTGCCCCATTTACTAGCTCTGTGTATTTAACAGAAAATTCCACTCAGAACATCTCATCCCAAGTCATTTATTCTAGCCATAAAAATAAGTAACAGCTATAAACCTAAAAGTATTAAGAATAGATCAAAAGAAATCAGGCATTATGCCAATTAGAAAATAAATATTCTCTGCCTCTTTCCCCTTTGTATTTGACATTTGAGTGAATCTGTGTCTGAAGAGAACTCTTGATGCTTAAGGCAATGAATGGTATTAGAGGTACAGTGGTTGGTTGGTCAAAAGACCTGGCTCTAGAGCTCTGGTTCTTCCACAGACTATAGTGGTATTTTAAGCAACTTTATTTTAATAAACCTCAGTTTTCTCCTCTATGGAATGGCTTACAGGTTTTGTATTTTTGGTCTGGTTCTGTTATTTCCTTGGTGTAGGGAACTCTACAAAGAAGAAGCTCTCCCTATTGATGTACATCAGGAATTCTTCCTTAACTTACAGTTTTGGAGATCTGCATAGGACACTGAGAGGTTAAGTGACTTGCCCAGTCATTATGTATCAGAAACAGGACTGGAATCCAGATTTTCCTAGTATTGAGAGGTCAGGTCTCCATCTATTCACTACTCCAGGCTGCCTTTGAGCACACAGGTTATAAAAGTCTAAATTGTGTAAAAGCAAAGTTTCACAGATACGGTAACAGTATTTAAAGATAATTCTTACAAGAATAATGCTTTAGGACCATAAGTAGATGGCTGAGTTGCCTAGCTGTATGCTTTCATGGCATCCTAAGTAGTGTAAGAATTCTCAATGAAGAATCAAGGCCAGACCTAGAAAGCTGAGGTCTTTTCCTGTTTACATGGAGAATGATTTAAACAGGACTGTTGCCCTAAACTCCACATTGCCAGTCTCCAGAGTCCCTCCACTCAGCTTACACACAGCTAATCTCATAATACTTGAAGTTTTGAAGATAACAATTTAAAAGGATGCCCGGTTGTTTTTCTAGCTTCAAAAGTAATCTGAAGAATAGGAGCCAAGAGAAAAATTTGGAAACCACCAGCCTAAAGAGAACAAGAGCATAAAGAAGCATAAAGAGGAGAGTAATGAAGACGTGCAAATACAGCCTTATTTAGTATATGCATTTCAATATTCCATTTGGGTAAAATTAGTAAGAGAGAAACACATACGGTTTGATGGGAAAAGTGCTAGAGTTGTCAAGACCTGGATTCACATCTACCTCTGATATTAACTGTGACAAAGGGCAAGTCATTCAAATTCCTCCAACTTTAGCTTCCTTATTTATAAAATGAAGCTAATACCTATAGTAA
>CM053582.1:394483389-394532203 GCA_028627135.1 Pseudochirops cupreus
TATATATATATATATATATATATATATATATATATATATATATATATATATATATATATATGCATATTATAGAGTCTCTTGTCTCTCTCTCCGTGTGTCTGTGTGTGTGTGTGTGTGTGTGTGTGTACATACACACGAGTTAATTTCCAGTAAAGTCCTACTCTGATATCTCATTACAGTATAGAGGTAAACCTGGCTTCTCAAAGGTCATGCTAGCAGAGCGCAAGTTGGGGTGTGTTGGAATGGGGTTGGGGAACCCAGAAAGGCTCTGAGCATAGGCCTGGTGACATATGCTTTGTCTTTTTTTTTTTTATGTCCAGTTTAGCTAGGTTTGGAAAAGCTCATTACTAGGAGGTTGGCAATTAGGTGATGAATAATTATGGCCACAACAACTAATAAATTACAGCAAAAATCTCTTAACTGTGCTCTTGGCTGTAAGACCCTCAGCACTCCAGGCCATTTTACACATTGTTGCCAAAGTAATTCTCCTTAAGCACAGATCAACCAACTCTAGAGGCTTCCTATTGCCTCAAGGACAAAAATATAACTCTTCTGTTTATAGCCCTATATGTCATGCCCCAATTTTTCTCTGGAATTTCATGGGGTATTACTTGTGCTCCTGTACTCTGCCTTTCCAGTCAAACTAGCCTTACCTTTGCTCCTCACACATTCTACTACATATCTGGTTTCTGGGATTTAGAACTGGCCATGCCCTCTGCCTGGAATGCACTTTCTCCTTAACCTCTGCTTCACAGAATGCTTTTATTAATCTAAGATACAGTTTAGGCACTATCTTCTACATGAAATCTTTCCTGACACCTCAAATGCAGCTGTCTTCTCCCCTAAAATGCCTTGTATTTAATGACTTTGTATATAAATTTATATTTTAACTGTATATATTTTGATACGTACTTGTTTCCATTAGAATGCAAGTTCACTTCAAAGAGGGCCTATTTAATGCTTTGTATAGGATCTCCAGTGTCTAGGATAGCACTTGACACGTAGCAGGCATTTAATAAATACTTACTGATTGACTGAAGACTACTAAGATAATGGAGAATTTGATGTGTGTGAGGGAATACCTACATGGATGAAATCACAGATCTTTTGATGTACTGAAATAATAGGCTTTAGATGGAATTTCAGTAAAGGGTCATATGGTGACTCTCCGAATAAATCTATTTCCTTGAATTGAAGAAAAAAAAAAAGATGAGATATTTTAGGAACAGGAAAGTCTACAAATGTACACAACTGCCCTCTGTTGGATTTATGTAATTTATCTTGCTTTCTAGTTTCTACTTTGTCCCTTATATTTTTAATATTTAATGAAATAAATTTATACTACTTACTATGTTTAACACATTTTTAAAGTATTGCACAGATTTTAAGATTCTATTACTTTAGATTAGGATATTCCAACCCCCTCATAGTTATTGAACTTAAGTATTTATTTTTGAAAAGCTCTCTTTTCCCCTACATGATCAGTGATTACTTGATAGCAAGGGGGCCTTGTGGTATGGGTACTATAGATTTGGTAGACATTCAGAGGTGCTTTGTTGCTAAAAAATCTAGGGAATTTACTTTCTTCTACACCACACAAATATGGAAAAATGTGGACTATGGTTGAATACACCTATTGTATGTCATCTTATTTGTCTATGAGGCATCAGTCAGGTGTGCACACTGAGACCTAATATTAAAATGCAGCTTTGAGGAAAACTTTTCTTCCCTATCAAAGGTTTAAATCAGGTAGGCTTTCCTGGTACTTGGATCAGATATCTTGATTGGGGAAATGTAATGGTAATGAGATTTGGAGATCTTCCATGCCCCTTGTATTGGCAAGCTAACAGGTACATAGCACTTAGTTTCAAATTCATAACTATGTCAAATATTAAGATCCAGAGCTTGTGAATCCCACAATGGGATGAACTTGGTGATGTAACAGGAAGGGGCAGGACAGGGAGGAGCTAATACCTTACATAAAGAAAAGACCAAGCTAGAGAGCCAGAACTTCTGGGAGCAAGCAGTGTGGAGGCTGAGGAGAGAGATTTTGAGAACAGAACTTGTGGTGATAGAACTTCTTCTGAGAGCCAGCCAGAACTGCTGGGAGCCAGCAGTGTGGAGGCTGAGCAGCTACCATGAGTGAGAAGAGGAGGATCCTTGCTTAAGGAAGTGAGTGAGGAGAGGAGGATCTTTGCCTGAGGGAGTCTGTTTTGTTATGAAGGCTTGGGAATGTTGATGTTCACTACATTAACTATGTGTACCAACTTCATGGTTACTATAATGACTTTGACCTGGTTTTGGGACTCGGTTTTGTGGTATTTGAATAAAGGCTTTGGTTCTGTCCTCCATGTGGACAGCCTATTACATGTGATTCACAACTTTCACAACTATACCAGCATATTCATAACCACCGTGGGTGTCGTAAATATTGCATTGGTGTTACAGGAAAATAGAGTGAGACTTACTCCAAGGAATATAAGGGATGATATCTCTTCACTTTTTAGACATCCTAAGAATGGGATTAATAATAATGTAGTTGCCTATAGAAATCTATTTTTCCTCAAAACTAGACTCCTCTTTTCCGAAGTCTGAAAATGCTACAAATTATAAAAGTTACAACGTAATCTCAGGCTGTTGCTAAATATTACTTGAGGAAGAGTGATGAGTATATAAAACGAATCCCCCTTTCTTCCTTGCATTTCTTTTTAATAGACAACAGAATAAACTAACATATGCGTCCTTCTTAAAAAAAGAAGGAAGACGAGAAGACCAAAAGTGAAGTTAGCAACACACTATCAAATCAACCAATCTATTCTTAAATTTTCTAAAGGATTTACTCTTTAGTTTTTAAGTAATTGAGTCTTAAAATAAAACACATGTACATGCACATTGTGAACTTTCCTTACACACTGACTCACCTGGCCACCATTTCTTTCTCTTTATTAGAGGCATAGCCACTGCTACTAAGTGGCTTTAGTGGAGATGAAAGGAAGTAGAGGCAATGGTTGGTGAAATACTGGTCGACCAAGGGAAGGAGAACCTGGAAAATCAGTTATAGGTTAACTTTTGGGAGCAAGGATGCACAAAGGACCCCCTTTATTTTTTAGAAGTAATTTGTTCTTCAACTCAACTTAATGGGAGACTCCATTGGAGCACTCCATTAGCTGCATTTCTAGGAAGCTTTTGAGATGACCTTTAGAAGATGTAATCTTGAGTTCAGGCACTCACTCATCTATCCATCTAGAGCCTCTACATATCTCAGAATCCTACTCTAAGAGTTGGCCTTTTGAGGCCATCTAGTCCAACTCATAACTGAAAAGGAGTATCTCCTATATATTACTTTCAAGTAGTCATCCTATGTAGGGCCACAATGGATCGTTATAATTACACAGAATTAAATTTTTATTGTTTCTTCAATTTTCATTACTGTCATCATATATACTTTTGCCTGGTTCTCATTAATTCATTCTGCAACAATTCTAGTCTTCTCAGGTTTCCCTGAATTCCATTTGTCATTTTTTATGGTATGATATTTTGGTATATATTCATGTACCACTATTTGTTTAGTCTTTCCTTTACTGATGGGTACACACTTTGTTACCATGAAGAAAGCTGCTATTAACATTTTGGTTTCTCTGTGTTAAGTCTCATCTCTCTTCAATTCATCTACAATGCTGCCAAAATGACATTCCCAAAGCACAGATCTAACAATACCCATTTCTCAATAAGCTTCAGTAAGATCCAATACAAATTCTTCTGGCATTTAAAATCCTTTATATTCTGCCTTTCTAGGCCTATTTCACATTACCGTCTTCATATATTCTGCATTCCAGGGCAAAATGGCTTTCTTGCTGCTCCTCATACACACTACTCCATATCTTGCCTCCTCACCTTTGCAAAGAATGTTCTGCCATGCCTGAAGTAGACTTTCTTCACTTCTGCTACTTGGTATCTCTAAGTTTCCTTCAAATCTCAAGTGCCACCTTTTATATGAGGCCTTTCCTGACTATTCTCTCAATTCCTAATATCTCTTCCCAAAATTGTCCCTTCAGAAACTATCATGCATTTATTTGGCATATACTTGTTTTCGTGCACGCTGTCTCTTCCATAGAAGGTAAGCTTCTTAAAGGCAGGGGCTGCCTCATTTTTGTCATTTCCTTGAATATAGTAGACACTTAATAAATGCTTCTTGGTTGAATGATTGACAGTGTCTGGGACATAGTGGGCACTTAATAAATGTTTAGTGACTGACTGACATATTTACAACTGTTCTTTCTGACCTCCTTGGGGTATAAGCCTCAAAGTGGAATCTCATGGTCAAAAGACATGGGCATTTCAGTCACATTTTTAGCAACATTCCAGTAAGTTTTCCAGAATTCAGCAGTGTAACAATTTACACCTCCGTCAACACTGTATCAGTTTGCCTGTAATCACAGAGCTCCTCCAGCACTGCCTGTTTCTGTCTTTTATCTTTAATAGTTTTCTGAGCACGAGGTAAAAGTTCAATGTTGTTTTACTTCACATTTCTATTATCATTACCATTTTTTATTTGGTACAATAGTTCATATATAAATAATGTACAATTTTGTTTCCTTACATTTTGGGGCAGCTAGGTGGCACAGTGAATAGAGCACCAGCCCTGGAGTCAGGAGGACCTGAGTTCAAATCTGGCCTCAGACACTTAACACAAAACTAGCCGTATGATCTTGGGCAAGTCATTTAACCCCAATTGCCCTACCTTCCCCCCTCCAAAAACCAAAACAACAACAACAAAAATGTACAGTATTTTTTTGAAAATTATTTCTTTCTATTCTTTGGTCACTTGTCCAATTAGGGAATAGTTGATGGTCCTATATATGATGATCAGACTTTTATTAAAGATATCTAAATAACATTTTCCCTCAATCTAGATTCCCTTTTCAGCTTAGCTGAACTGATTTTGATTACACACAAGACTTTCAATTTCATATAATCAAAATTTTCTTTTATCTTTTGTATTTTCTTCTACTCATTATTTGATTAAGAATTCTTTTCCTAATCAGTTGTGAAAGGTACTTTTATACATTTCCCTCTAATTTTTTAATGTAACTTCTTATGTGTAGGCTTAGCATCCAGTTTGAACTTACTGTGGCATATGATGTAAGACTGGTTTAAACTTATTTTTTGACAAACTATTTTCCAGTTTTCTGAAGAGTCCTTTCCCCAGTAGTTTGGGTTCACAGGATACTGGGTTAATGAGTTCAGCTGCAGAAAGGGACTCTTATTTATCCTAAAATGATTCCTGTTTCACTCTGCACAAAAGCTTCCCTTCTCAAGCCTCCCATTCTGCCCCTCTGAGACACAGCCTCTTACTTTACTGAAGCCAGTTCTTTACTTTTTTCATCTCAAAGTCCTTTAATATCATTCTTTATTCTATACTCCTTTTCCTTAGTTTTTTACAACCAGGAAGCCCTTCTCCATGTCGTGGCCAAAAACACTACATGTGTCATTGATCCCATCCCCTCTCATCTTTTCTAGCAGATTACAACCTCAGTCATTTTCTCAAATATTCAACCTCTCCCTATCCAAGGGAGTCCCCATCCAAAGCTTCCCTATCCTTAAAAAACAAAACAAAACAAAAACTTCCCTAGATTTTACCAGCCTTTCAAGCTATCATCCCTGTTCCCTTTCTCTGCAAACTTCCAAAAAAAACCCCCTATCTATACTGGATTCCTCTACTTCCTTTCTTCTCACTCTTTGCAATCTGGCTTCTCACCTTATTACTGGATGGAAACATAGCTTTCTAAAGTTACTAATAACCTTTTTTCCTCTGGTTATTTCTTTTAAATTATTATTTTATTTTTCTCAATTACATGTAAAAACAATTTTAAATATTCATTTTAAAAACTTTTGAGTTCTAAATTTCCCCCCTCCCTCTTTCCTTCTTCCTACCCCTTGAAAAGATAAGCAATTTGATATAAACAATACATGTGAAGTCATGCAAAATATATTTCCATATTAGCCATGTTGCAAAAGAAAACACAGGACAAACCGTGCCTCCTCCCCCTGCCCAAATTTAAAAAGTATGTTTTGATTCTCCATTCAGACACCATTCATTATTTCTCTGGAGTATAGCACTTTTCATTCTAAGTCCCTGGACACTGTCTTAGATTACTGTATTGCTGAGAATATCTAAGTCATTCATAATTGTTCATCATATAATATTGCTATTACTGTGTACAATGTTCTCCTTGTTCTGCTCATTTCACTTTACATCAGTTCATATGAGTCTTCCCAGGCTTTTCTGAAACCATTCTGCTCATCATTTCTTATGGCAGAATAGTATTCTATCACAATCATATATGGCAACTTGTTCAGTTATTTCCCAGCTGATGGGCTTCTCCTCATTTCCAATCCTTTGCCATCACAAAAAGAGCTGCTATAAATATTTTTGTACATATAAGTCCTTTTCTTTTTTCTTTGATCTCTTTGGGACACAGACTTAATAGTGGTATTGGTGGATCAAAGAATATGCATAGTTTTTTTAACCCTTTGGGCATAATTCCAAATTGCTTTCCCAAATGGCTATATTCACAATTCCACCAATAGTGCATTAGTGCCCCAATTTTCTCACATCCCCTCCAACATTTGTCATTTTCCTCTTCTGTCATATTAGGCAATATGATAGGTATGAGGTTGGTACCTCAAAGTCATTTTAATTTGCATTTCTTTAATCAATAGTGGGCAGTTATATGGTGCAGTAGATATAGTGCCAGACCTGGAGTCAGGAAAACCTGAATTCAAATGTGACTTTAGACACTGGCTAGCTGCTTGACCCTGGGGCAAGTTGTTTAAACCTTGTTTCCTTCAGTTTCCTCATCTGTAAAATGAGCTGGAGGAAGAAATGGAAAACTATTCCAGTATCATTACCAAGAAAACCCTAACAAGTGTCATGAAGTGTCAGACATGACTGAAATGACTAAATAACGAAAAAAAAAACCAATAGTAATTTAGAACATTTTTATATGACTATAGATAGCTTTGAATTCTTCATCTGAAAACTGCCTGCTTATATCTTTTGTTTTATCAACTCGTATTCTTATAAATTTGACTCCGTTTTCTATTTATAGGAGTAATGAGGTGTTTATATGACACTCTTCCTGTAAAATTTTTTCTAGTTTCATACTTTCCTTTTAATTTTGGCTGAACTGATTATGTTTATGCAAAACCCTTTTAATTTAATGTAATCAAAATTATCCATTTTATATCCCATGATGTTCTCTATCTTGTTTGGTCATAAATTCTTGCCTTATCCATAGATCTGACAGGTAAAATATTCCATACTCCCCTAATTTATTATATCACCCTTTACGTCTAAATCATGTATCCATTTTTACCTTATTTTGATATACAATGTGAGATGTTGGTCTATATCTAGTTTCTGTCAAACCACTTTCTAGTTTTTCCCACAATTTTTGTCAAATAGTGAGTTTCTGTACCAAAATTTTGGATCTTTGCATTCTTCAAATACATTATGGTAATATACTACTCTGTAGAGCATACCTATTCTATTCCACTGACTCACCACTCTGTTTCTTAGCCAATACCAGATTGTTTTGATGATTACCACTATGTAACAGAGTGTGAAATCTGGAACTGCTAGGTGGTTTATTGTTACATTTTCTAGGTCTTTTAAATCAATAAGCTGTTGTCTAAGCATTTCTCCCCCATTTTGTGCTGATGCAGTTTATCTTTCAAATTCAGATGCTGGTGTTTGCATTTATTCTCACAAAATTTCGTCTTATATTTAGCCCACAGGTCCAGCCTGTTGAGATCTTTAAAGCACCAGATTCTTCCATTTGTAACCTTTTCTAGTTTTTTACCATCTGTGAATTTGATAAGTATGCCACCTGCATATTTTTCTTATTAACTCATAAAAATATTCACCAAGAGTAAAACTCCATTGCCCTCTGGTATTGAAAGAGTTAACCCTGGATGGACCTTAGGACTTTAGAACTTTCAGAGTCTGACCATTCAACCATTTCTAAGTCTACCTCCTGTACTACCATTTTGCCCAGATCTCTCCACGCTATTCCCAAGGATATCAAGTATGCTATGTTTATAGGCATTCCTCTAATTGATTGGTCTAGTTGTTGCATTTGTGGTGGTGGTCAACAAAGGAGATGAGGACACTCACCATGACTGGGTTGCATATGAACAGAGATGGCTACAGGATGAGGACTCATGCATATGGAAGGGAAAACACTCTGCTTTTCAAAGGTTATCTACACTTCTAGTTAGCTCTTTGGGAGAGGCAGATAGAAGGAAGAGAAATGGCATATATGGCTTTAGAAAGATATCATTATTTACTAATTTAGCTGGCAATTCTTAACGGCTAGATTACCCCTCATGCCATTAAATTGTTAACAATTGGTGTTGTGGTGGAAAAGAGTTGGAAGTGATTTACAACCAGAGTCTGGCTGGAAATCCACCTACTTTTGCTTGTGACCATATTAGGGTCACAACCCCTTGAGGCCTGTTTTTTCATCTGTAAAATGACCAGACGACCTCTAATCTAGCTCTGATCCAGTGATATCTATTAAGTTCGCTTAGAAGTGGAGAAAAAAATCGTTAATTTTATGGGTACAGGGTATCACTTACTTTGGCAAAGAATTTAATCTCTTGGTCATGAGGAGACTTTTCAGTTTTCCCACTGCTGACAATGGCTTCTGCAAAGACACAGTTGATATAACTATCAGGTAGCATAAGACACAGGTGTAGCATTAAAAAAAAACTAACTTGTTTGAAAGCCTTTTCTGAGATGATTTGTGGTCCACAAATTACTCTGTTCAGCAAATATATTTATTAAGCACTATATATCTACATCTATATATGTATAACACTTTACACTAAAAACACCTGAAAGTTTTAGTGTCGCTCAAGCTCAGCAAGAATTAGCAGTATGACATAGCATGGCAAACAGAAAAATTAACAGAATTATTATTGTGATCTCCGTACTCTTCACTGTCATTGTTGTTGTTTCCCTTTATCAAGGAAGAAAACAGACACAGAGAGGTTCTGTTATCCCTGCTTGGTCACACAGCAACAAATATAAAAGAGTAAAATATAGAATTAGTAGTAACAAATGAATCAGACCTAGCAGTGGAGTCAATGTCTGAAGCGTCCTTAAGTAGGGGAAAAACAAAACAAAAGATTTTCCCTACAACATATTGTCAAAGGTCAAAATAACTGTGGAAAATGGTAACACAAAATGACCATTATTTAAACAGCACAAGAAGAAATAGCAACAACTCTGTCAACGTTTCAGGATGAAAAACTTACCCAAATGGGCAATAAACTCTTGAGCAGAGTCAACATATTTTAGAATTTTCTTCAAAAATTTATAGGCAAATCTCTTTTCCACTGAAGAAGCATCCAACTCCATATCCTTCAGATTCCTAGTTTGGGAAATGGGGCAAAATCATCAGGAAATAATAGAGATATTATAATACAAGTAAGTATCAACATGGTTTTTATCAAAATTATTTACTTAAGTGAAGATGATTCTTATACAATATTAACTTAATAATGACTCATTACTTCAATCGATAGGTCTGTCAATAAGTACCTATTACATACCAGTCACTGGCCCAGCCAATAGGGATAGGATACAAAGGCAAAATCAAAGAGTTTGTACCTTCAAGAAGATTACATTCTATTGGGGAAACAAGTACATATATAAAAAGTATACATATAAATATGTATGTATATGTACAGTCATAGAATATGTGCGTATACATATATACACATACACATGTATGTTTATATGTACACATACATATATGTATATACACACACATATATATGAAATAATTTCTGAAACGAAGGAACTAATATCAAGGGAGATGATGAAAGGCTTCAAAGAGGATGTGGCATTTGACCTGAGATTTGAAGGAGGCTAGGGATCCTACTGGGCACTTGTAAGGAAGTAATATGTTACAGGAGTAGAGGCCAGCCTGTACAAACATATGGAGGCTCTTGCCCTTGTAAAGGGTGGCTGGAGTCAGAGTGTTAAAAATGCAGAAGTAGAAGAAACCTTGGAGATAATTTTTCTTCACCAACAAAAAAAGAGAAACAAAACCATTACATTTAATTATTTTTAATCTATAGAAAACTATATCCCTACCCTAGAAAAATCTATTCTTTTTAAAACAGATTTTTATTGGTATCGTTTGCTTTTACATTACTTAAATTTCTCACTGTATTCTGTACTCTCCTCCCTTCAAAAAAAGCATTCCTTAATTATACAAAAGTAACAAGAAAAAAGAAAAAGATGGAAAAGTCAGTAAAACCAGTTGATAAATTGAAAAAATCTGATATTATATGTAATATTTCATGACCAAGGACTTCCTCACCCATGCAAGGGAGAAGAGGAGGTGTACTATTTCGTGATTACTTTTCTTTCTATTTGCAGTTATTGAGTATATGTTTTCCTGGTTCTGTTTATATCATCTTGATTCAGTTCATCTAACTCTATGCTTCTTTGGAATATCTTCCATTAAATTCATATAATCTGTTTAGCATTCCCCAATCTGCATTATCTCCTTTTTCCTTTTTTTTTGCTGAAACCAAAATTGTAGCTATAAATATTTTTGTGTATCTGGAGTTTATTTTGTTATTAATGACTTCCTTGGGTTATATATCTAGTACTAAAATCAGTGGGTCAAAGGTTATGGTCATTTTGGTCAGATTATTTGTAAAATTCCAACTTTTTTCCAGAATGGTTAGATAATCTGTTCTGAAAACACAGCAAAAGAAGCATCACCATAAATCTAAATGATATTTCTATCAATCCCAGTGTTGTAAAACGTCAAAGCATCATTCCTATATCTTAACTTTAAACCAAATTTTTTATGAAGCTTTGGGTTTTTAAAGGACTTGATTTTATGAGTAATTCACCATGCCATCATGACATTCATATAGTCAAAGCAATGGAGAGTTATTCATATATCTGCTGAATCATGACAAATTTATATAACCTAGTATAAAATAAGGTCCTTGAAAGCAAAGACTACCTGCTTTTTTCATGCTGCCCTAGTGCCTGGAAAATAGTAGGGGCACTTGTTGAACTGTCTAACTGAATCACCAGAAATGTAGGCAAATTCTCCCTGAAACAGATGGTCTAGAATAGAACTTAGGTCTGTTTACTCTTCTATAGGAAGAAAGGTCTAACATTTCTCCCTTTGGTTACCACTTGTGCTTTCTGAAAACAGCCTTTCATACTATTTTCTTATCCTTGTGTGCTACTAGGGTGGGTTATAGACTACTAGAGTTTTGTGTTCTTTTGTATTCTCCTGTTACTGCCAGCTCACAGGGGCAGGGTGGCAGAGTCCTGCTCAGGCCACCCGATATCATGAATGCAGTGATGAGGCAGGAGACAGAGATGGTGAAAGTCTTCGTTTATTCAACATAAAGCAAACTCTTTGTACTCTCTAACATCCTATGTGCAGACGTGGCAATCTAGGCTGTTCCCGTGCTGTACTTGTGCTGTACTCATACATAACACGTAAGTCAGAATGAGAACATGACTGATGTGCATGTTATCAGGGAATAGGGCACAGCGTAGTTTGGAGAGCCGATCTGGACGTTATGGCCATAGAGATAACAGGTGAGAGGACTTATCGACCATCCTTGCCATCCCCAGACCATCCGTGACCCTCAACAAACCCCAACAATAACCCCAACATTCTCCCACATTTTTCCTTACATCTTCTATTTTGGCTCTATTCTTCTATATGATTACACTTAACCAATATTAAATAATAATTATCCCTTCCTTCCCCTTAATCTTTATTTCTTATTGCTGCTTTTTTCCTTACAATGCTGGCAAAGATAAATTTTGTCTTTAATTTATGCTTCGCTAAATTGTTTAACAATAAATCACAGTTTATTTTGCTTGACTATTCTTATTTTTTACAAGGGAGAGTTCTTTTGGCAAAAGGGGAGTGGAGAGAGGGAGCCAGTGGGTCATGACAGTGACATAAAAGACAACAAGCTACAAATCATAGCACGCATTCATTCTAGTATAAAAATAAGCTTTAAATTACAATGAGATTCTGAATTAAATGTTTCTGTGACAGATCTCTTTTGCTGTCTGATTTCTCGACGATGAAGGCGCAAATGTTATTTGTTATTTTATTGACAAGACAGTATGATGATATTTTTCTGGATTTTAAAATAAATGAGTTATAAGATCCAATCTTCTTGAAAAGGAGTCATGGTTATATCTATAGTTGGGGGGAAACTGCAAGAAATTAAAAGCACAGAGCATCTTACACAGGTAAGAAATTTCTTTAGGGGAGTAGATATACAAATGCTGAACCAAAAGATCCGGTTTTTGTTACATATAAGGAAGAGGGAACATGACTTATATGGCACACCCCAAAGGATAACACTGTACAGTCAAAACCCAGATTTTCAACAATAAAACCTGGCATTTATATGATGCTTTAAGGTTTACAAATGCTTTACATAAATTATAATGTTATCCTCACAACAAGCCCATGGGATAGGAATTACAATTATCATCCCCATTTTATACATGAGGAAACTGTAGATCAAGTGATTTGTCTATGGTCACACAGCAAAAAATTTTCAGAAGCAGGATTTGAACCCAGATTTCTCTATTCTAAGGCTGTCACACTTTTCAATAAATCATTCTGCTCCTTAAGAGGCATGTACGTACAAAAGCAAATTAAAAACTGGGAAAATTATATGCAAAATGTAGGCATAAGGACAGGTAGATCATAGAAAAAAATCATGAAAAATTTTGAGATTTTAAGAATTATTCTTCTTACTAGTTTTTATATGTAGAGCGGTCTTTAAGCTGAAAACCTGAAACTAGCATCTCGGGGGTTACTGAATGCTTTCTCAAAATGCTTGGGGTAGGGAAACAGGTCAAGATAGGAATAGAAAACAGGGAAGCATGTGAATGGGAATTAGTCCTTATATCTTTAATAGACTAATTTTTCTCCCACAAATTTAGGTACAAGAATGAAATGTCATCAATGGATAGTGGCTATATAGAGGTAAGTTTCAGCTGGTGAGATAAGAGGGAGATAATACGTAGAGACAGCTTAGTACTTTGAAATGTCGGTTAATTACAAACAGCAAAAGTACCTCACAGAAAGGAATCTCGAGGACAGTTGGTACCTCCTTAAACTGAATAAAGCCAGCTTTGTTTATAAACAATAAGGGGAGCAATACTTTGCTCAGGCTTAGATAGTAAGTTTCCTACAAAAGGCTCCAGAAAGGGGATACCACTATCCGCTTGATTTCTTTAGATCTTTTTTTAGATATTGCAGCATCTCTTAGCTTATCTATATTTTAGGGAAGCATTTGACAATATCTCGCACACTGTTCTTGTGGAAATGACAGAAGTAGGTTAGGTGGAATGCTCCAGAGATCTGTGCTTGTCCCTGTGTTATTTAATCCGTAGCTGCATAAAGGTGTACAAGGAATACTTATTAAATTTGTAAATGGCACGAAACTGGGAAGGAACATGAACACCTTGAATGACACAATCAGGATTCAAAAACAGTCCTGAGAAGCTACAAAATTGGGCTTAACCTAAAAAGATGAGATCTGACATGGATACTACGAGTTATAATAGATTCATATAGTAGATGTGAGATATACCATAGACATCAGTTTTTTTGAAAATATCAAGGGGGTCTGGGGTATACTGTTAGCTCAGTTTGTGGTAACATCATGACATGGCAGACAAAACATGATATGATTTTAGGCTACGTTAGGAGTCCAAGATCACAAGAGAATAGTTCCACTGCACTGAGCTTTGGTCAGAACATGTCTGTGATATTATACTAGATTCTGAGAATCACATTTTAGGAAGGACATGGATGAACTCGAGAGAATCCAGGATGATGAAGGGTTCTGAGATTATAGGATCATAGATTTAGAAGCAGAGAGGATAAAACAAGTCATCTAATCTAACTGCCTCATTTTTCATGGCTATCCCCAGATCATGCAGATGTGGCTAACACATCTGGGATCTGGATCCACTTAGTCTAAACCACCAAAGCGGCCTGGTGTAGTGGACGGAGCACTGGACTTGTCAACAAAACCCGGGGTTGAATGCTTCCTGTGACCCTGGGCACATAATTTAATTTCTCTTAGCTTCTCCAGCTTCCTAATTTGTAAAATGGGGTTAATAAAAGCACTGACTTACTTAACCAACAGTGTTGTTGTGAGGATGAGGTGAGATAAAGTGCTTTGCAATATCATGTGAAGAAAAAGGAAATACTTAGCTAGCAGAAGGCAAGACTTTTTGGAGGAGTGGGGGAACTTCATAAGGATCTTGAAGACCTTATTCACCTAGAAAAGGGGTTAGACGCTGCTTTGGCTAAAGGGGCATAAGTGGGAAGAATGGGTAGAAGTTGCAGTGATGTAATTAGTAATAGTATAAGAAAAACAAAACTTCCTAATTGTGAGAGCAATCCAAAAAAGTAACTGGATGGTTTGGAAGATGGTAGGTTCTCCCTTACCGAAGGTTTTCAAACAAAGGCTGGATGAACACTTGTTAAATACACTGTAGTGGGGATTCTTTTTCAGATGTCAGTTGGACTAGATAGCTTCTGAGTCCTTCTAATTCTGAGATTGTGTGATTCTTTCTCATGGGTTCTGTTTTCTACCCATTAATTAACTCATTTTTTTCCAGATAAATATTTTCCAATTCCAAAAGACTTAACTGTTGTTCTTTCTCTTATCAGTATTAGCCAGAGATCAGGAAGGGGTGACAAACCAAGGTAACTGAAGACAGGAAATAATAACAAAGAGAATATTTACTTACCTAGATACAACAATGCCGTTCACTTGGAGGAATTTAAATAGCTCCTGGGCTTTCTCTCTGTCCCTGAACTTCTCCTTGGCTGTCAAGGTGTCATATGGCACTAAGAGAGGGTGACTGCCTCCACCTATGATAAATTAAGAGAACTATAATACACTTTGTATCTTCCCTTTCATTGACAGGAAGAAACATACCTGATGCTCAGTGTTATTTCCTCTGTATACTCTGTAAACTAGCCTTACCTTTGTTTTCCAGTTCCATCTTTTTCTTTTTGGCCCAGATATTGTGATAATTCTCAGCCACAACCTCCACCATCCCCTGCCAAGAGAAAGCCATTGAGAACGTGCATGGGTTGGTGGCAGAAAGAAAAATGAGCTCATCAGTCACAGGCTATTTTTGGATGGATTAGGAAAGGAACGTTACCAAAAGCTTTTGGCTCATTGCTAGGTGTTTCCTGTCATTACTTATTCTATGCTTATGTACCTCATTAGTTATACGATGTCCCAAAAATATCTAATCCTGGTTTTTTTTTTCTTCAATTTATTAGTCTGTTAGTAGGATACATGAAAAACAAACACTTCAACTTGAAGGTACAAATCAGCAGTATGTTATTTTATAATAGGATTTCAAAACCTTAGGGCTAGGAAAATCCTTGAAAAGGTCAAATCTATTCCTGCTCATATGGTAATCAGACTGGGAATGAGGAATTTAGTCACTTATATTTTCTGGTTTTGCTGTTTTTTTAGGTTCCGAGGGTAGGGAGAACATGAATTTACATTGGTCCAGTGGTTAGGAAAACAAATTAAATTTGTAAGAAGTCATCAAGGTAAGGAAACTAATGACACCTATACTGATGAGAGACTAGCACAAATAAAACTTTACAAATAAAATATATTCACATAAGGACCACAGCATTATAAAGGGAAAGTGGATACTGAGCAAGGTATAGATATCTAATCTAAAAACAAACGAATAAATTGAAATGGAGCATCACTGGCCTTGTTGCCACAGCCTACAGATATCAAGGGAGTGAAAGGCAGAGATTGAAATAGAAGTGGGGTGAAGAAATAGGAATTATCAGAGATATTCCAAAGATCCAGGTTGTTTCATTCTCTCCCACTGCATTTTATATTGTTCTATCTGTGTCCTCTATGCTGATACGAAACATCGTGGGTATTTGTGAGGTGTCATGGTTGAGGCCTAATGAGTATACAGTAAACTGAAGGAAGGCTGGTACAGTGGCAAGTATGCTCGATTTGGACTCAGAGGACATAGTATTTGTAATTATCTGTATAATCTCAGGTAAATCATTGTGTGCCTCAGTCTCCTCATCTGTAAAATGAGGGGGTTGGATCAGATGTCCTCTGAAATCTAAAGCAATGAATCAGTGAGTCTAGAGAGGTGGGCTTTAGGTACACTTGCTATTGAGCAAAGGCATGTGAATGAAGCTCACATACATAGATAATGGAATAGATAACAGCTAAGGGGAACTTCATGGACTAATCGCTATTTGCTTTTGTTTTTCACCTTAGCACTGTACTTTTCTATACATTACTCTCTCTGCCATGCTGAATTAGGCTGTACTGAACTGCCACACAGTACTAAAAATGTCAGGAGAAACTCTAAGCCTTGAGCTACCTGCAAATGCTTTTCCCATGTCTCTGCTCAATGTAATGCATTCTTAATAGTCTAGCTTTGGCATTTTCTATGACAGCAGTTCTCAAAGTGTAGTCTGTGGAGCACTGTGGTCCCTGAGACCCTTTCAGGAGGTCTGTGAGGTCAAAACTCTTTTCATAATAATACTAAGACGTTATTGGCCTATTAAAGTACTCCTTCCTTTTTCCGATTACATATCCATGTAAGTACAGGTTTTTCTTCATATGCCTCAACCAAAACAGCATATCACAACAGACCGAATCCAGAAACATTTCACATTACAACTGTTTCTACTAACCCAGACATTAAAGAGATGTGCAAAAAAAATGTAAAACGATACCATTTTTCTCACTAATTTTTTATTTGGAAGATATAATTTTTCATTAACTGTGTTATTTATATAAAAATGTAAAGGGTTTTAAAATTATTTTAAAATGAATAAATATTTTAAACATTCATCTGTTTAAATTTCTAATAAGGTAAATATCAGTAAAATAGAAACCCTGGCAAATCTCTTCATCTGCGGTGACATCTGTTCTTTTCTTCAGCACTCAGGGGCGGGAAACCTTGGTAATATATCTTGCAGTGTGGGTGTCAGGAAGTCGGAGTTCTATTCCTGACTCTACCCCTGACCACCTTTATAATACTGGACAAATCATTTTACCTCTCTCGGCCTCAGTTTTATCATCTGTAAAGAGCGAGGGCTGGACTGGATGATCTTAAAGGTCCTTTCTAATGCTAATATCTTCTATATATATAAAATACAATATAATATAATATAATGTAATCTTAATTCTAAGGTACACTGTCAAAGGTAAATTATACTGTTCTGAAGAATACGGACAGTGAAAACATTAAGACTGACCTGGACTTCCCTAGAAAGCACAACATTTGAGAGGTCAAGCGGAGTAGGATTGTAGCTGTTGCCCTAGAAAAAGCAAAGTAAAATTACTTGATCTGACATATCTCCCTCATTTTTATTACTATTCCTGGCTTCTGCTATTTTTAGCTAGCACAGCAGCAAGTCTCCTCTCTTTCCTATTTTGAGTAACTGGGGAAAATGAAGACTGTCTGCCCCAAGGAAGATACAAAAACTGAATGGGACTGGTAGCAAGGAGACCAAATGAAGGAGAAGAAGGTGGTAAGAATGACCAGGAGGTATTTGCTTTCATCTTGAACCAGACTTGAGGACTTTATATGGAACTGCCCTGGATGTCCTAAGAAACTGAGAAATCCAGTGGTTGGACTCTTAAGAATCATGAAAAGTTGTAGGATAGACAGAAGAAAGAAAGGAAAGAGGAGGAAAAATAAAGGAGAGAGAATGAGAGTAAGAGGTAGAGGCAGAGGGAGAGAGGTTAACTATGCTCCTTCCAAGATGGAGAGCGGAGGTGGTACTAACAGGAATTGTGGGGTAAGGGGAGCCTGTACCTTCCCACAGAATCTTCTGGACTGCAAGTGACCCTGGGGATTTACATGTACTTTGATAACAATTGTTAATTTTATAATTTTGATTTTGTTTCTCTCTTTAAAAAACAAAACTCTATTTTATAACATAATGAACTAATATTGTGAATACTGCCTACAAGCAAGGAATCTGTTTTGAAATTATGGACTATGATTATGATGCATGTTGTCTCAGATTTCCTCATGAGCCAGGAGACTTAAAGACATTTCCTAAATTTTACCTGGGCCTGTTGCATCATGAGATAATTTCTGAAACAAAGATTGCATAACAAAATTTTTATTTAGTTGTGTGATGATCAGACTCATCTACTTAGTGCAACTCCTAAAGAAAATCTCAAGCCATGAAATTCCATAGACACCATTACGGAGTGCTTATTTCCCCATAGGTTTAAAAAGTCTGGTCCTAAGCAATCCTGTCTTACCTGGTTGGCTTGGGAAATGCTGCGAAGCTTCTCATTTTCCCGTTGTTGTATGATTGTTTCACTTTCTCTGGTTCTGTCTACTGTCCAGCCCACAGCTAGCATGGTTTTCAGAGACTCTCTGGCAGGCCAGCGATAAATTTCCTTTTCCTAGAAACAAATTCAAGATAACTTGCAAAGAATAGATATTTTAATAAACCTCTCAATCCCAAAGGGATGTAGTGTGATGCCTTAATGTAATGAGAATGGGAATTTGAAGATCTTTCCTGTCCCTTAATAGACCTGGGAGGAATTTGAAGACCTCCCCTCCTTTGAAAGTAAACTCTGCCCTCTAATAGGCTGATTGCATGGAGCCTGTGATGGAGGGAATTTGCTAAAGGGTGGAGCAGAGCCCACAGAAGTTTCCCTGCTATGAAGACAAACTCTGCCCTCTAATAAACTGAATGTAGTCACATGGAACCTGTGGTGGGAGGAGTTTGCTGAAGGGAAGCAGAGCCCACAGGAAGCTGGTCAGAGCTAGTGAGATGGTGGGGGAAAGAGGACGCTCACGCAAGGAGTGAAATAGGCCCATGAGTAGATATTGATCTTGTATTGGTTTGTGGGAAGGCTGAAGGATGCTGTGGCTCTCAGTGTTATTATGGCTTCTTAATATCTTTGGTACTATGATGGAATCAGCTTACTGGTTTTGGGATTGGGTTTTCTGGTGTCTACATAAATGTTTCGGTTCTGTCCTCTACCTGGCGAATCTAATATATTTTGCAATAGAATGTCATGTGATACTTATAATCATGGTCTTTATCATGATTGTGGGTGCTGTAAATATTGCATTGGTGCTACACTTATTAATTTATATTATGATATGAATTCTTATTGAATGAGCTAGCTATTTCAGGGGCTAAAGCAAAGCCACTGGGTAAAAAAAAAAATTAAATTCAAGACCCTCAAGAAGGTTTGTTGCTTTTTATTTAAATGTGTCATGCCATTAAAAAGTATTTGGAGTTTTGTGAGGAAAGAGAAGGGCACAAGCAAGGGCAAAAGTAAGAAAATAATGATTGGTGTTTAAATTGTAGTGGAAGTGGGTTAATATGAAAATGCCTTGTCAATGAAAATTCCAGTTTAGGGAGTTATTATATTCTTTTGACCTCAAAATTAGTTCTGGGCCTCCATGGGATTTGGCTCAAAATTAGAAAACATGCACTATACTAAGTATGAAGGTAGGGCTATGCACCTTATGAATGGTATAAGAATGCAAACTGAGAAAATGGCACTGAAACAGAATCAGAAAGGAATTATGTAACTATCCACATAATTCTTATGTAAACATAATTGGAAATATCATGCTTTTTCATACTACTTGGAAGCTTTATTTTCCCTCTTGTCCTTTGTTTTCTCTGAAATAATTTTTACTCGAGAAAAATTTAGCAGCTTCCTGATTCCCCTAGAGCTCACCTCCTTCTTCCTAATTAGAATCACTCATAATTTATTTGCAAAGGTTTTTGCCAAAAAAAAAGGAAAAAAAAGCTTTCTCTGGTTCTTATGTGTTAAATAACAACTCTTCTATAGATTTCAAGGAGCTAGAGAATACAACATGAGATTTCATTCTGGGAATTAAATCCTGGGTGTGGGGAAGAGGAGGAGAAGTTGCTCACAGATAGGAAACAAGAAGAATTTATTTTGTCATTTAAAAAAATCTATAAATCTTGTGTGAATCCTCTGTTGACTCTTCTGGTTGATTGAGGAAATTTCTCTAGGATGGAAAAAACATTGTGTACAAAATGAGATATTTTTCTCTTACTTCCATTATTTCTTACCTTTTCAGTTAGTGTTTTAAAAGGTCTTATTAATGGATGTGTCTTCACATTTTCATCCAGAGAGATACCGTATTTCCATCCATTCTGACTCTGTCAGGGGGAAAGTTTTTCAGTTTAAATAGCATTGTTGGTCATTAAACACCTCTACTTGTGACCCACCTGATGGTCTCCTATTTAGCTAAACAAATGAGCCAATTGCAAAGAAAGGACTATACCAAATGTGCCTACAAATCCCTTGAAGATTCTGTCCTCAGACCTTAAACCTTTAGACTAACTTCTGAATTATAATTCTGTTTCCTTTAACTCCTATTTTATCTCTTTAGATACATACTCGCATTTCAGGAACAAAGGGGCCTGTGCACAATGCATCCCAAAGGCTTGTGAGATATGCTAAGATCTGAGTGGTTTCTTAAGGGCCACATGTCATGATGAATTGGTGGCTTCAGAAAAACTAGACTGACCTGGGTTTAAGATAAGTCCAGCCCTCTTACAGACATATATCGCCATGTGGCAGAATGCTCAACTCAAATTTTCCTACTGATTATCAGCTAATCTCTTGACTTAGAAAAAGGTGAGGGTAGTTCTTACCAAGACGTAAGATAGCATTCTAAGTTTAAGAACTGGATTTTCAGTCCTTAGTAATCCCCAGTGAAGCACACTACGCACCTCCAAAATCTAAACATTTACTAGACATTTTGACTTGGTATTGACTCAGCATTCAGGAACACCCAAAACTAACCAGTGTAAGGACTACCTGTATGTTCAATGATAGCTCTAGTGACCAATTAGATGAATAGTAATAACAATAAAATAAATCCACTAAAGAACAATCCATCATCCATAGTCTGAGGTGGGGGGTTGCTGGGGAGCAGAGTGGCAGAGTGAGGATCAAGGGAAAAGTAAGAGAATGTTAACTAGGATGAGGTACAGCAGGGAATGCTTGCTCTGACACCGCCATGACACTTTTGAAGGCTTGGCAGGAATCTTGAAAAACTGGCTAACTGGGTTCTATTTGGGTTAACACACTGGCAAATATGATGAAATTTCCCCTATAAACCTAAGAAATAGATGGGGCAGCAAAGGCTCGTATGCAGGCCCTACATTAAACAACTTTAACCACATTAACATTAAAGACAACAGAACAAGTAGTGCTTCTTTGTGCTCTGCTACAATAACAAGGTAAGAGCTGTCATCACATCAGAAACACCAATATCCTACCTGCTGGAAACACTAAGTGAGAAAGTGCTAACTACTAAAACAATCACATTAATTAACATGAAGTGGACTGATGAGTGGGTTACTTTCATTATGTATCACTGCTATATCATGACATGGAAACAGATGACAGTTATACATAAGGGTTTCATACTGTTTTTGTCAACGATGCATTTAATACCAAGTTAAACAACTTATTGCTGACTGGCACATGGCAACAAAAACAAAGGAAACACCAACCCTTCATTCTTAAGCCCAGAATAGATTAAATAAGAGGTGAAATGAGGAGGTATTAAAATCTGAAAGTATACTAGACTTTGAAAGTTAAAAATATTTACCAAATGCGAACTCCAGAAATTATACTTAATACTGAAATTGATTATAAACAACATCAATATGGCAAATGATCCTCTCTAGCACAGGGCCACAACCAAAAAAAAAACCAAGATCCCTTCCATCCATGTACCCATTGTCTCCCTTTAGGATCCCTCTTCAATGAAGAATATAAGGATTTGTTGTCTGGTTTTGTTGTCATTTTTCAGTGGCGACTTGCCTCAGAACTACTTTCAGTGTTTCAATATCCTCTGGAGACAAGATCTAATTCATCTCCTTCCCTTCAGGGCTTTCTCCAGGGAGAGCAAGGCATTCTGACCTCTCGACCATGCTTCCATCCCCCTGGTTGTTCCTCCCTACATGAGGAAGGCCTTGTTTGGCCTCATGGGACAAAGTCTCACTATTTGTCACCATGTTGTGAATCTCAAGAGAAGATCTAATTTCAAGTTTTCCTCAACGGACCTCTCTCCAACCACTTACACTCTTATTCTACTCAATGCTCGATGGATAGCAAACTCCCATAAACTTATACTTGCTCCATTCCAAAGATTCGGAACCCCAGGCTGATGATGCACAAACCCTATTGCTTACCCTCAACTTATTATTCTCTCGTGCTTATCCTCCTCTACCTTATCCCTATAATATTGGATTCCATATGTGCTAACCCCCACCCCTAACACTGTGCCCTTCGTAATGCCTGCTCCACAGTGAATATACTTCCTTTTACCTTAAACTCTCTTCCTTTTTCATTCCTTCTGTCATCTGCTCTCTGAGAGCTGGCTACCTACCACTTTCCTTGCCACCATCCCAGTATTTCTTACTCTTTAGCTTATATTTGTCATGGTAATTAATTTAAATTTGAAGACTCCTTTTTTGTTATGTCAAGTAAGCAGGTACTTAGCCCTTAGTTAAGGGCTAAGGGCTAAGTGCCTCTGCAAAAGAAACAGAAGGTGTGAACTCTGTCTCCTGTTGCTGACATAACAGGAAGGAGTTGGCTGAGTCAGAAAGCCAATGTGTTTGTGTGTATGTAAGAAGAGCCCCAGAGAAGAGACAGTCCGAATCAAGAATTTTTTCTTCTGGTGGCTCCTGGTGGAGGAAGCAGAATTTTCACAGCGTATGGAAGCTGGGCTGCTACTTGCTGGACTGAGAACTGAATTGGAGTTTTCTATGAGACCAGAATCTGGAGAAAGCTGAAGTTGCTGTTAAGAAGACTGCCTGGAAGGCAGAGATTTCTTGCCAAGAAGGCCACCTGGGGACAAGGACCAGAGAGCTGTCTGCCTCTGAATCCAAGTGACTGGTGGATTCAAGTAGGAGCTGGGACCATGGAAGGGGATGCAGGGAATCTGAGAGACCACCGTGAGTCAAGATGAAGAAAAGGCCTCTCCTTGGATACTGAATGTGTGATGAAATTGAAGTTTACTAGACACCAAGGGGTGGAGGGTTTGTGTATTTTCTAATGACTGTATTTAGTGATTAAGATACTTAGTGACTGATTGCTAGATAAGTGACTGATTAAGTTAACCTACGATTGCCCCATGAGTGGAAGACTGACTTGTATTGTGAAATGATTGAATGATTAAGAAAGGAGACAAACCCCCTTAGGGATACCAGATGATTATTCTTTTGTTCTTTGTTCTAAATACTGTTACCACTTTGGTGAAAACTATGTGGCCACTTTAATGTTAAACTGTTGTGAACACTATGTTGTGATTTTCTGTGATAAGATGTAATGTTCTGAATATTATATTGTTATTTGTTGTGAACTTTCACCTTGATTTGTTATGGAATAAATGGAGTGTTCACTATACTGTGTAATCAGAACCTTAAAAGCTTTTCACAGTAGCATTCTTTTGGGAAGCTGCTCATGCATGGTGTTACAATATTATACTCCTGTTCTCCTTCCCTTTCTCCATCCCACCTAACTAAAAGATTACAGTGGAGGTAACTGAAATACTCCTTGTTCTCCAATGCCATCATTAGAATGTTCCTTTATCCCCTTCACTAAATAGTCTCTCTTTCTGTGAGGTTTATGCTATTTAAATTTATCTTGGTGGTTTTAATATATCAACCTTCAGAGCAGCTAACAGTCTTTCTTTCTTTCCCATTTCCTGACTTCATATTAGGATACATCAAAATACATGCTGACACTTCCTCAAATACTTTAACTTCCCATCTGCTCAATTCCAACAAACTATTTCTCGACTCTACCTTAGCTCCACACAGAGATGGTCTTATCTTTGATCTGGCCATTATCCACAAGCAGCCCACTTGCTTGTTCACAAACAGGAGTAGTAGCTAGGTGGCACAGTGGATAAATCACTGGGACTACCGTCAGAAAGGCCTGAGTTCAACCCCAGGCTCAGAAACTTACTAGTTGTATGACACTGGGCAGTTCACTTAACCTCTATTTGCCTCAGTTTCCTCATCTATAAAATAGGGATAATAATAGTACCTACCTCCAGGGTTGTTGTAAGGATCAAATGAGATGATAATTGAAAAGTGCCTAGCATAATGCCTAGCACATAACAGGCACTATATAAATGTTATCTATTATTATTATTGTTGTTATTAAACTCTGAAATTCCCTTGTGATAATAATTTTTCTTTTTTTTTCTTTTTTGAAGGTGGAAGGCAGGGCAATTGGGGTCAAGGACTTGCCTAAGGTCACATGGCTAATGAGTGTTAAGTGTCTGAGGTAGGATTTGAACTCAGGTCCTCCTGACTCCAGGGCCAGTGCTCTGTTCACTGTACCACCTAGCCACCCCCATGATAATTTTTTATTCTTCCATCTTTCCCCAATATTTTATGACTGCTTTATTCTGTGTCCTCATTGTGACCTTCATTATTTGTACCCCTTAGTCCTTTGCCAGGCCATTGTATCTGCACTGGCTAAACTCTTCTTTCCCTATGTCAATCCCTCCATGAGTAATAATACACTAAGTTACTTTTTATTCTCAAGTCCTTTCACTCTCATCCTATAGCTGATGACAGCATTGTAAAGCTCTGATCTCGGATTATTCCCTCAATCCATCTCCTCTGTATTCACATGCCGCTGAATGGAACTGGAAAAAATCATGAAATTGTACTAATTGGGTCACTACAATTTTATGTTATTTAATCTCAACAATACCTTTTGCAGTAGGCAGTCTATTCCCACCCAACTAATTTACTAGATCATTCCTCATAGTGGCTGTTCTAAATTTTGTCTCTCCACAAGACTTCCATGGCATAACCTAGCTCTATTTTTTAGCTGAGGACCTTGCTTCATAAAAACTGGAGGCTGATAATTCTCCCTTCTCCCCTCCTCATCTCAGATCATTCATAAAATTCACTATACTACACCCTTCATTCTAATCTTGAATGAGGTGGCACTTTTCCTATTCAAAGCAAATGTCTCTACAAGCATCTTTGATCCTATCCCTCCAGAGTTCTATAGTAAATTGACCCCATTCTCATACTGACTTTCATTAATCTTCAAACTTTCCCTATCTCCTATTTCCCTACTGTCTACAAACATGTCGATGTCTTTGTAATCCATAAGAAAATCCTCATTCGATCCTATCGTCCCTGCTAGTTATTATCCTGTATCTTTCCTCCTCCTTAACTCCTTGAGAAAGTTATCTATATTAAGGTACTTTTCACCTCCTTTTCTCTAATTGTCTTCTAAATACTCTGCAAATTGTCTTTCAAACCTGCTCCCTATGATCATGAACTAAAACTACTCCCTCTAAGAAGGCTAACAGTAATCTGTGAAAGAATGGTCCTTTTTGCAATCCTGATGCTTCTGGCCATCCTCCTGCCTGACTGATCTCTAAGTATCTTTTATTGTTTCTTCATCTATGTCATCCCCACTAACTTGGGTGTCCCCAAAGGCTGTGTTCTAGACCATTTTCTCTGCTCTTTCTATACTACCTTATTTGGTGATTCCATCAATATTTGTGGATTCATTTGTGATCTTTATGCAGATGATAACCAGAACTACCTGAGATCTTTCCTGAGATCTATTTGCATCAACAATTGTCTTTTTAACATCTCAAACTGGGTGTCTCACAGGCATTTCAAACTCAACATATCTAAATCAGACCTCATGTCCTCTCTCAAATTTTCCTAATACTGTCAAGGACACCACTAGCATCCCTTGTTACCAAGGCATCCTCCTTGACTCTCTCACTCACCACACATATTCAATCCGTTGCCAAATCTTGTGTGTCTGGGCAGCATAACTGCAAACTTGTTCCTAGTTGAAGCTACAGAAAACTTCTGGTGGCTCTAGGTCTTTTCAACTACCTTGAAGACTCTGACAGTTCAGAGAAACAAAACTGCAGGCTCTGCTGTGGTCAGAAGGTCTGGCCTGGCTGCTTGGCTGTAGGTCTCGGCTAGGATAGAGGCTGAATCTCTAGATTCAATCTAAGGTCACAGTCATGTATTTATCTTTTTCTCTTCCTCCTCCTGGCCTAGACTCAGGCCTGGTCTAAGCTGTATTTGCTGAATGGGTAACTATTCAATCAACAGAATGTACTGACACTGGATGAGATACATATTTCTGTTGCTCTGTCTGTTCCTGGATTGGTATTGAGGATGCTTTTAGTGAGCCTACAGAAGATGAGCCTATATCCTCAAACTGTTATTTGACTTTAAAAACCCCCAATTATTTTATCTACCTGTACAGCAGTCTTTAGGATAATAATATAAAAGAATAATGGATGGATAACAACTTGTTTCAGGATTGTTTCTATCTAAATCCCACTGTAAGAGATTAGAAGAAAGAGAAGATGATGATGACAGTGAGGATGACAACATCTGTTGAACTATATTGCTTTGTTTGTACAAAGAGGGAGTGATGATGGAAAGTCAGGACCAAGCCAGTTCCACTGAAAACACAGAAGGGTCATTCTTAGGAAACCTGGATTTAGTGATCAGCATACATTTTGCAAGGAACTGGTGAAGGCTATACAATACATCATTCAACTGCAAATTTAGCACCTTTTAAATATCTAGAGTAAAACACAACTTAATGGCTATAATTAACCATAGAAACTTCTTATAGTTATTGAGATAATGATAAAAAATAATAACAATTGGCATTTATGTAGTACTTTAAGTATGGAGTAGCTGATAGAGAGATAGAGTCAGGAAGACCTGAATTCTAGTACATTCTTCCATATATATTGTCTCTGTGATTCTAGACTAGTTACCTAACCTTTCAGTGCTCAAGAAAACTCTCTAAGGTATAAAAAAACTATAGAGAATGTGTTGATCTGCATTGTTAGAGGGAGTCCATCACCAGGAGCTCCCTACACCAATAAAACACATTTCAGGGAAAAAAATAGATATACATATCTGCATGCATATATACATATATTTAAAATGAATTATAGACATTATTTCATTGGATCATCTCATTCACCCTCTGAAATAAGTACCATATGTCTTATTATCCCCCTTTTTAAGATAAGGAAATGGGTTGATAGAGGATAAGTAATTTGCCCAGCTCACACATTTTAATATATGAAGTGGGATTCAAACCCAGGCCTTGATCACAGACAGCACAGTACTTTATTTACAACACCACATTGTCTCTCAGTCATGATAACTGTAAGAACTAGCAGAGTCGGATGGAAAATGCTACTGCACTGAAAAAGTGCAGGGCTAGTTCTGCTTCTGTCTTGAATAATATAGAAATTTTAGGACATGTTTCTCTCTTTGTGATCCAGTTCCTTCCATCTGAAGGTGGGGATAATATTTCTTGACCCCTCCTGAGTTCACAAAATTTTCAAATGGGCACACATGAAGGCATTTAGGACATAAATATGTTCTAGAAATAACAAAGTGTTAGACTATCATTATTATCTTTCTTATTGCCAATATTAGCCTCAAATAGGAAAGTAGAGAGGGAATGTACATAAAGGGATGAACAGAACTGAGAGTACTTTAGAATAGTTAAGACTTAAAAGTGATTCTGGTCCTGAATTGTACCCAATTAGCTTTCTATTGTCTTCATGTGAAAATAGATTAATTGTTCTGGGCCACATAGCCCACATTTTCAAATGGATGGTCCATTAGAATTCTGGATTCTTTTGGCTCAACTTCTATGGTATAACTTTCATTCTTTAATAGCTGATAAAGCAGTTAAGCTTACTAAGCATTCAGTCAGTTAAGGAATTTTAAATGCTAGATGGAATAACTAAATTGAAAAAAATTTGTTTTATTCAGTCAGTATCCACCTTCTTGTCCTCCCATTCCATTCAATTGAGAATATAAGAGGAAAAAATTCATTATGAACATGTCTAGTCAGTAAAAAAAATTTTTCAAAAACAAAATTTCTCTCATTTTGATTCCTTTGCCTCTCTGCCCAGAGGTGCATAGCATGTTTTGCCATTAATACTCTGGAATCTTGCTTAGTTATTACTTTGATAAGAATTCACCACAATGGTACTTGATCACATTGATGTACCATAGTGTGTTAATATATTCCCCAATTTATGGGTACCTCCTAAGAATCTCATGTTTTGCCACCTCAAGAAGAATTATAAATATTTTTGTATATTCTTTGTTTTGCTCAGGACTAAGCCCTCCCTTAACATACACTTCCCCCCAATTTCCCCTCCTTGTTTCTCTCCATTCTCTCCTATTTCTCCGTTAAGTGAAATGTATATCTGTACTAAATCACTAAATACTAAAGTATTCTTCCTTTTTTTGACCAGTTCATATGAGAGTGAGGTTCAAGTGTCAGTTGCGACACTCCATCCGCTTCTTGTTTGTATAGATATCTCCTTGTGCTCCAAGATTATGTATGATAATTTTCCCTAATCGACCTTTCTTTCCCTTCCTACTCAGTATATTCCTCTCCTCTTTTCTTTCCATTCTCAAGATCATCAAAACAGAATGTAGGCTTTATCCATCTGAACTTCCTCTAGGAATCTTGATAACGACCTAGAGCTCAGAGAAGGCGTAAGTGCCATTCCCCACATTCGAATGTAAGTACTTTATAGTTGTTTAGTTCTTCATCATTTTTCATTTGTTTTTACCTTTTTAAATGTTTTTCTTCACTTCTGCTTTTAACTTCAAAGTTTCTCTGTAGATTTGGTCTTTTCATCAGGAATATTTCATTGAAAGGTCTATTCCCTTCCTCCTGTCCCCGCAACCCCCCACAGCATAATACTCAGTTTTGCTGGGTCAGATACTCATAGCTGTAAGATCATATTCTTTGCCTTCCGGAATGTAATGTCCCAAGTTCTCTGCTATTTCACATTGGCAGCTGCTATATCACATGTGATCTTGACTGTATCTCCTTAGTACTGGAGTTCTTTCTGGCTGCTTGCGGCATTTTTTCTTTTATCTGGAAGCTCAAGAATTTGGTTACGGTGTTCCTGAGAGTTTTCATTGGGTGTTCTTTCAGGAAGAGACGAGTGGATTCTTTCTATTCCTACTTTGCCCTCTGGTTCTAGGATTTCTGAGTAGTTTCCTGTGAAGATTTCTTGAAATATGAAGCAGACTCTTTTTTTATTATGGTGTTCAGATAGTCAGTGATCCTGAAATTTTTTCTCCTTGATCTGTTTTCCAGGTCAGCTGTTTTTGTTATGAGTTAATTTACATTTTATTCTCTTTTTTTCTTAGCCTTTTGCCTTTGTTTTAGTATCTTCTGCATTTGTTCTGAGCATCTCTGTCACCATAACAGCTCATTATGATGGAGTTATTTTTGTCCATTCTTCCAGCATACTTCCTGACTTTAGAATTTATATCACCATTGAGCTCTGCCACACTTTTGAAAAGGTCTGGGTTGGTCCTGCAGCTGATTTCTTGGGGTATGGAATGTTGTATTATTTGATGATCTGAGACAGTCTGGGGATCTTTAAACTTCAAGTGTTCCCAAAGGGGTCTGATTATGCACATTTTGATTGCCATTTCCTCCCCTGCCCCAACCCTGGTTCAAACTCCACAAATTCCTAATCCGGGTTTGAGTCTGTGTGAGAGTAAACTGCTGCTGGACTGACTACCCCATCAACAAGCTCAAAAATTCTCTTGGGTTCAGAGAGGCATAACTGTAAGTTTCCCTTTGGTCTAGGATTCCTATTTTGTTTTTTCCTTTGCATGCTGGACTAGATGATAGACGTAAGATCCTGATCTGACTTGGGGTCTAAGTCACACCACTGCTGATGCTAGTTTCTGAACTTCACCTTTCTCAGTACACTGCCCAGGGCCTTCCTGCTCAGGAATAACATTCTTCTACTCGAGTCCTTTTTTTTTTTTTGAGTCCACCTTGAATCTGTGACTCAGAACTGGATAGTAGCAAGAAAGCTGTCAGTTGAATTTTATTTCCATCACAGTGCCCTTATATAGGACTATGAGTACCCTGTGAGAATTTTGAACCCCTTCTTGCACTGGTATACAGCCTCTCCTTTAGCCCTACAGTATGAGGTGAATTCTTTCCCTTCTCCACAAGTCTCCCTTTCTTTCTTCCTTTGTCAAGTTTGTATAACCACATGACTTAACTGTGACTTTTCCTGGACTTCCCCATAGGGATTATGTCTGGTGCATTTTCTGGTTTTTGTAGAGTGATGTTCACCACAATGCTTCCCATCACTCAGCCATCTTGGCTCTTCTTCAATGACTCAGTTTTTAAAGGAGAGTCTAGAAGTGCTGTCATGGACTACAACATAACTATTATGGTTAGATCAGTATTTTTGCCCAGAATAAAACCTTCTGGATTAGCAACAGCCTTCTATGTTGTGTCTCTGTCGCAAATTTCTTCCTTTTGCTAACCATTCCCCATGGAGCTGACAAAATGATATTCCTAAAGCACAGTTATAACTGTGCCACTCATGTCAACAATCTTGAGTAGTCCAGCATTAAATACAACCTCCTCTGTTTGTATGTAAAGTTTATATAATTTGTCTCCAATACACCTTTCCAGGCTTATTGCACATTATTTCCCTTCATTCACTTTACATTTCAGACAGACTGGCTTTTATGCTGTTCCTTACATATGACCTTCTATTTCTTGTCTCTGTGTCTTTGTATAGTCTATCCTCCATGCCTGTAATATCTTCCTCTTTTGCTTCTTAGAATCCCTAGCTCCTTCAAAACTCAGTTCCATAGGTACCCTATGAAATCTTTTCTAACTTACTTAGGTATTAGTGCCTCCTCCCAAAACTGTCTTGGATTTATCGTGTAAATATTTTGTTTAAATGGCAAGATGGAGAGAGAAAGAGAGAGAGAGAATGAGAAAGAGAAAGAGAGAGAGAGAGAGACAGACAGACAGATGGAGAGGGAGAGAGAGAGAGAGGGTGTTTACTCAGACAGAAGTGACTTTCTTTTTTGTCTTATGCCCCCACATAGAGCACAATATCTGGCACACAGTAGGCAATTAATAAATACTTGTTGATTGATTAATTGATTTTAGTCTAAAACCAAAGGCAATAAATTTCACTTCTACTTCCTTTCCCTTTTACCCCAAATCCATAGCAAGTGTGCATATGCAAATTCCATACTCTCTGATGCTAAGAAAAAAGTTAACATTTCTAGAAGTGAGCATTTCCTTGACTGGTATAAAAAACATTGTAGCAGTAACAGCAGCTGCTGCCTCCTTTTCCACTGACCTCCACAAACCTCAGGAAATTGCTGCTCTCAAATAATGAATGTTCTTGGAATGGTAAGTCTGTCACTTAGATGCATTGGGAAGATTTCCAAGATTCAACCCTTTAATGTTCTTTGGCTCTTCTTTTCCTGACAATTGTTAGTTGGATGAAAATCCCTACCTTGTCACAAGCCCATTTGTCATGTGAATGCTCAGCATACTTGGTGACCACATATTCCAGTTTTTCAGGAAGAGAATAGCTGAAAGAGAGAGGGAAAAAAAGTGCCATCATATCACCAGGCAAAAGTGGAGAGAGTGGGAGCAATTCTGAACTGTCAGAATGTTTCCTCTTTAGATAGAAACAGGGAGTTGGGGTTAATAATACTGGGACCATACATATAATTTAGCAGAGTTCTAAAACATCAGGGCAATTAGCAACATCACCCAGTGGCTTCCCATGTACCAAGGAATGGGTAAAGGACAAAAAGAGAATGCTGAAGAATCAGATACAAATTCACCTTTATTTCTTTTCACTGGGCTTGTTGATAAAAGAGCTATGCTTGGTGAAATCTATTTAGCTTTAATCAAGAGTGTTGTTTAGTAAAGGTGGTGTTCAGAAGTAATGTTCAATTCCTCTCTGAGGGAAAATCCATTAAGAAGATTCTTTTTGGGTGAAATTTATGTCGCATAGGTAATATGCCTGTGATGTGCTGATATATGTACGTCTGTGTCTATGACAGAATTTTTAAGAACACACTCTTAGTAGACTTTGTATTAATCCTACCTGACTCTAGTTCTCACAATAACACTCATTTTTAATCTGCTTAATGGCAACTGATGACATCTTACCTTTCTGTTTTCACTGACTTTTGTTCCATTTCTGTTTCTCTTGTCTCCACTATTCTATTGTAAGTACCTTGAGGAGAGGACCCAAGTGTCTTTATATTCCTTTGCAATCTCTCCTCAAAGTCCTTTGTCCCTAGTGTTTTAATTATTAGCATAAATGAATGACTAGATTAGGTAATGTAAAGCACACATCAGAACAGGCCTAAACAAGAAAAAGAGACCTTTAGGCATGTGTAGATAAGGGTTATGAGATGAAGACCTTTCACCCAAAGCACCCCATCTGTCATCCTCATGGCTCCAATCTGGAACTGTCATAAATTTCAACACATCTCTGGTGTTGAAGAATGCTAAAAATAAAAAAGCCCTTTCTAAGGTTCTAGTATTATGGGTTCAACAGACATGAAGTCAATTTTATTTTTATCACTAAATACACTTATTTTTATTTTTTATAATTAATTGATTTTTAGTTTTCAACATTCACTTCCATAAGATTTTGAGTTTTGCATTTTCTCCCCCTCTCTCTTCTTCCCCCTCCCCAAGATGACATGCAATCTGATAATAGGGTCTACTTACACATTCATATTAAACATATTTTCACATTAGTCATGATGTAAGGAAGAATTAGAATTAATGGGAAGAACTATGAGAAAGAACAAACAAAACAAAACAACAAAAGAAAAGGAGAGCAAATGGAATGCTTCCATCTACATTCAGATTCCAAAGTTCTTTCTCTGGATGTGGATAGTATTTTCCATCATGAGTATTTTGGAGTTGTCTTAGATCCTTGCATTGCTGAGAATCTATCAAAAGTCAGTTATTGCACAATGTGGCTGTTACTATGTACAAAGTTCTGGTTCTGCTCATTTTGCTCAGCATCTGTTCATATATGTCTTTCCAGGTTTTTCTAAAGTCTACCTGCTCATCATTTTCTTATATCACAATGGTATTCCATTACATTCATATACCACAACTTGTTAAGCCATTCCCTAGTTGATTGACATTCCCATAATTTTCAATTCTTTGCCACCACAAAAAGAGCTGCTATAAATATTTTTCTACATGTGGGTCCTTTTCCTGTTTTTATGATCTCTTTGGGATACAGACCTAGAAGTGGTATTACTGGGTCAAAGGGTATGCACAGTTTTATAGCCCTTTTCCAAAATGCTCTCCAAAATGGTTGGATCAGTTCACAACTCTACCAACAATGAATTAGTGTTCCAGTTTTCCCATCTTCTTTTGTATGTATTATTTTCCTGTTTTGTTATGTTAGCCAATCTGATAGGTGTGAGATGGTATGTCAGAGTTGTTTTGATTTACATTTTCCTGATCTATAGTGATTTAGAGCATTTTTTCATATGACTATAGAGAGCTTTAATTTCTTCCTATTTTCTAAAATTCTACTCATCTCCTTAACTTCTTTCTTGATTATTTTGTGGTTAGTTTTATCTAGTTCTGAGAGGGGGAGGTTGAGGTCTCTCACTAGTATAGTTTTGTTATCTATTTTTTCCTGTAACTCACTTAATTTCTCCTCTAAGAATATGGATGCTATACCACTTTGTGTGTATATGTTTAGTAATGATATTACTTCATTGTCTATCCTACCTTTTAATAGGATGCAGTTTTCTTTTCTTATCTCTTTAATTAGCTCTACTTTTGCTTTTGCTTTGTTTGAGATCAGGATTGCTACCCCTGCTTTTTTTTTTAACTTCAACTGAAGCATTATATATGCTGCTCCAGCCTTTTACCTTTATTCTTTGTGCATCCCTCTGCTCCAAATGTCTCATGTAAACAACATATTGTAGTATTATGGATCTTAATTCCTTCTGCTATCCTCTTCTGTTTTATGGAAGAATTCATCCCATTCCCATTCATTGTTATGATTACTATCAGTGACTTTCCTCCACCCTTTCCCCACCCTGTTTATACTTCTCTCTTTTGTTTCTCCCTTTCCCTCCTCACTAGAGTTTTGCTTTTGACAACCTCCCTTCCTCAGTCTGCCCTCCCTTTTCTTTCCCTTTCCCCTTACTACTTCTTCACTTTCTTTTTTCCACCCCCTCCCTTTTCATTCCCCTTTCCCCTCTTACTTCCTATTGGGTAAATTAGATTTCTATATCTATGTTATTGCCTCTTTGAGCCAAATCCGATGAGAATAAGGTTCAAATAATACTCATCTCCCTTCCTTCTTTCCCTCTACTATAATAGGTTTTTGTGCCTTTTCATGTGATATAATTTACTCCTGTCTGCCTCCTCCTTTCCTCCTCTCCCAGTGCAATCCCTTTTCACCACTTAATTAGATTTTTTTTTATCATCACATCAAAGTCAACTTATACCCACACCCTTGGTCTACATATACCCCTTTCAAATATTATAATAATGATATGGTTTTCAAGAGTTACAAGTTACATCTTCCCGGGTAAGCATGTAAAGAATTTGCCCTTATTAATAACATATTATTGTTTTTTTCCTTTCCTGTTTACCTTCTTATGCCTCTCTTGAATCTTATATGAAAATCATATTTTCTGTTCAGCTCTGGTCTTTTCATCAAGAAGGTTTGGAAGTCCCCTATTTCAATGAATATCCATCTTCTTCCCTGAAAGATTATGTTCAATTTTGCTGGGCAGCTGATCCTTGGTTGTAATCCAAGTTCCTTTGCTTTATGGAATATTGTATTACATGGCCTATGATCTTTTAATGTAGAAAGGTGCAAAGTCCTGCATAATGATAACATGATATTTAAATTGTTCCTTTCTGGCTGCTTGCAGTATTTTCTCTTTGATCTGGCAATTTTGGAATTTGGCTACAGTATTCCTTGACATTTTCAATATGGGATCTCTTTTAGGAAGTGACTGGTAGATTCTTTCAATGACTATGTTAACTTCTCAGGACAGTTTTCCTTGATGATTTTGTAAAAGATACTATCCAGGCTCTTTTTTTCATTATGGTTTTTGGGTAGACCGATAATTTTTAAATTGTCTCTCCTGGATCTATTTTCTAGGTCAGTTGTTTTTACCAATGAGGTACTTTATGTTTTCTTCCATTTTTTCCTTCTTTTGTTTCTGTTTGACTGATGCTTGATTCTCAGAGTCATTAGCTTTCACTTGCCCAATTCTAATTTTTAACAAATTGTTTTTTTCTATTGGATTTTTGTACCTTCTTTTCGATTGGGCCAATTCTACTTTTTAAGGAGTTGTTTCGTTCAGAGTACATTTTATTTTTCCATTTGGCCAATTGTATTTTTTAAGGATTTGTTTTCTAGAGTCAATTTTTGTCCTTCTTTTTCTAAGCTATGGACTCCCTCTTGCATACTTCTCAATTATTTTCCCAATTTCTCTTCTACTTTTATTATCTGACTTTTAAAATCCCTCTTGAGTTTTCCAAGAAGGCTTTTTGGGTTTGAGGACAGTCTATTTTCCCCTTTGAGATTTCAGATGTGGGTATATTGACAATGGTGTCCTCTTACGAATTTATGCCTTCATCTTCCCTGTCCTCATAATAAGAATCTATGGTCATTGTCCATTTCTGCTTTTTGCTCATGGTGTTTGCCTATTTCCTGGCTTTTAAAGTTGAGCTCTCCTGCTAAAGCGCAGAAGGCATTAACCCAAACTTCTTGTGTTGGGAGCCTGGGACCTAGTCATTGGCTTTGTATGCTGGGGCCTGAAGTGCTGGCAGCTGGAGGCTGTAGGGATCTGGCAGCTTTCTTAGCGCTGAGCCAGGGTTGTCAACATTGGAGTTCTTGGGATTGAGAGGGAGTCTGGTCCCTGGGGAATGCCTGCTCACCTAGGCTTCTTTAAAGCACTTGAATGTTTGGCTGCCGGAGAATATGTGCCTGTCTGGAGCTATGGTTTCCTTGGAGTTGTACTTCCTGGAATTCTGCTGAAGTACTGGGAGATTTGGCTGCTGGAGAATGCTGGCCCATGTGGTGGTTTTTCGAGCTGGTGTCTACTGGTTCCCCTACCTGTGTGGAGACACTTAGGGTCCTCATGTTGGTGCTTGCCTGCTCTGCCACCTTGGGGCTGAGGATCTCCCATTGGTTTGCTGAGGTAGGGCTTGCTGCTGGCTTGCTGGGATGTCTCCCCTCCTGTACTGCTCTCCCTCCCCCAGAGTGAGAGGGACATTTCCTGTTAATCTCCCAAGCTTCCTGGGCTACAAGATTGCTGCACCCCTGTCCTACATTTTTCTGAGGCCTCAATAAATTTGTTTACATATCCCGCACTTAGCATACAGTGCACTACAGACAGCAAATGTTTAGTATATGATTGTTGAATGGAAATTGAATTGAATGTTAACGGATTTATTTTGATTTATTATACTATTGAAACTAACAATACTAATTTACAAACTAAATGAAGGTTTTGTCAAAAACCATTAATAAACTAATTGCATCATTTATCAGGGAAGTTGACTTAGGGCTTTAAGCTATATTTACTCAGTGGAAAGAACTCATCTTTTTATTTTATCATGAAGAAAACCAAAGAGTGATAATGTAGTACATGATCAGATATAAATTAATTATATTTTAAAATGACATAAAAAATATGGTGCCCTGGAAAAATGACTTATACTATTTAGGGTTGCAAGGAGAGGTACTAGCCAGAGAGATAAGTCAAATCTTCATGAGCTAGTGCCTTTGGAAAAAAGAATAGCCATATCACAAAAACATTAATTTAGAAAATATTTTGGACTCACTTGATGGTATTGATAGGTTTGGGGTCAAAGTTGCCTTCTGCATCCACTGAGGTCTGCTTTTCCAATGTGGCTGTGATTCTGGTGTCTAAATAATCAGGTGGCAAGGCCCCAGCTATGGCACTGAGACAAGGTAAGGCCATTCGGAAGAGATCTGTTTCATATTTCTGTGGGAAAGATAGGAACTAGTTGGAAAATCTAATTTAAAATACACATAACATGTTAGTAAGTGAATCACAGCCATAATGCAGAAGCATCAGAAGAAATAAGAATGTAACCAAGTTCACTTATTTTCCAGAAAAAGAAAGGAGTGCCCATCTGCTACTTAATAATTTGTGGTAGATTCTGTGGGGATATCATTGGAAACTGAAGTGACATGACAAATAAAGCTATTATGTCCTTGTCCATATGGATACAACAAAATAAACTGATGGTCAAAATTTTGTAATGGCTAAGTTTTAAGTAATGGTAGAATGTAACGGTTCTTTCTTTTCCCTTGGGCCTGCCATCTAACCCAAATCATGAGGGCCTCTATTTATATATTTTTGGTACTTACTGAAACTGATGCAACACAGAAGCTATGGTCAGTTTTTTAAAAAAGTTTTATGAGGAATCCACTTTGAAATCTTAAAGTGTTAAATAAATATGAATTATTGCTTTCATTAGTAACAGGAATAGGAATAATTATATGGGTCTTATAAATTATTAGCCAACTGCCCAGTTGTACATTTGTGTTCTGTTGGTTCCACCTTAGAGTGAGGAATGGTAAGCTAATACTGCTAGGGATATGGTTACAATAAAAACATGAAGCTCAGATGGCCAAAAAATGCTAAAGGGAAGGGAGGCAGTAAACAAACTATAACTGAGCTCCAGGTTTTACCAAGGAAAACTAGGAATACCCAGATCTATTCTTCTGAGCATGGTGATATCAAGACCCACAAAAAAAAGTGGCAGAGGGAAATAGCAAAATTTGGAAACCAGGGGTCTATCTCAACTAACTTGGTCCCCTAAGAATGAGGAATTAGATAAATTATTGCTAAATCGGCAAACCTAAAATTGTCTCTAAGTGGAAAAGAGATTATTATTATTAGAGGACAGTTTTCATTTCTGCTTTGAATAAAATAAGGGCTTATTAACAAGGACTACAAAAAGTAGTAAAACTGAGTAGATAGAGGTTGTGAAATGGTTTCTCAAAGCATATCAATTTTGAGAGATACTGGACATGGGAATCAGGAGACCTGGGCTCAAATCTTACCTCAGACACTTACTAGTTAGGTGACCACAGGAAAATCATTTAACCTCTCAGGGAAATAGTTTCTTCATTTGTAAAATTGCGATAATAATATAATGATGCTTACATTGCAAAGTTTGTAGCGAGTAAGGAGGTTTGCAAACATTAAAATACTATAAAAATGCAAACTGTTATTCTTATGGGGTGGCTGGGTTATGGCTCAGTCCAACAAAAGGAAGAAAGGGGTAAAGGAAGTAACAGCAGCCCGTTGGGTCAATACATCCCTCTGATGACTTTCACTGTGTATTTTGTATGGGAGGGGAAAAAATAATTTAACAATGAAGGGTTATAGCCTCAGTGAAAAGAATGAATATGTCTTTGGTCAGAGCATTGAAAACAAAGACCAAGTTTAGGAACCCTTGTCTGTATTCTTCCTAACCAATTCCTTGGACCCCTGCGTCCCTCACCTCCTTTAATGACATAGTCATTACCTTATGAGAGAGAGAGTCAAAAATCCCCCAGAAGAGCTTCTCCGTCAAATGTAATTCTTCTTCCACTGCCAAGCCATAGCCGCCCCATCCTGAAGGAAGGCAGTAATACTTCCAGCACTGTTCATAATGATTTGTCAAAAGCTAGGAAGTTGGAACAAAAGAGTACTGTCAGGGTGAAGCAGAGAAAATTCACCAATGCTTTGTAATACACACAAAATTATTGTTGCGCAAAAATAGCAAGTCAGTATGATGAGAACAGTACTAAAAATAAATAGTAAAAGGAACAGCAGAAAGATCTTTAAAAGGTATAAGAAAAAGATGTCTTTCATATTTTAACCAGCTGTATGGACCTGGTTGAATTTGTTTAACTATGATTCTCCTAGCATACCTTTGTCTAAGTTATAAGTGAAAAAAAAAAAGTAGAGTTAATTTCTTTATTTTACACTACTGACCCATTAGGGGTGGGAGTGATATGGCCTGAATGCTCTGACTCTAAATGTGCTTTGTTGTTGTTCAGTCATGTTAGGGATGTCCAACTCTTTGTGACTCCATAAATGTGTTAGTTCCCATGCAATTCTCAGGATGAGGGTTTGGAAGAGTCTAGGTCAGGCCTGTGCAACCTGTGGCCTGCAGGCTGGTTGTACCTGCAAAGGATGTTTTTCCTCTACATTTTTCTTGAGCCATCTGAAATCCTGTGGAATGCAGCAAGTGGCCCAAGGACCATAAACAGCCGCTACCCTAGGTTGTACAGGCTTGGTCTAGGTGTTCCTCTTGCCTCCTTTTTTGTCTAAGTCATCTTGACCTGTTAGTGCTAGAAGAGATCCAGGGCTGAGTAGTTCTGACATCTCCTGCCCAGGAGAGGGCAGCAGGACATTACAAATATCTTAGGAATTTGTGTTGTAAGAAAAGGGTTGACTGGTATAGGACCTGTGCCTGTGCCAGACAGCAAGGAGAGGTTTGAAGTCCTGGGAACTCTAAGATGCAGCCTTTAGTTTGACTTTCTACAGGCATGAGAAAAGCATTATTTCTTGCAGTGGAAAATGTTTTGGTCTTAGAATATTGGGTCTTAAATCCTACCTCTACCACTTCCTATCCCAAACTCTGGAAAAAAGTGAGGTCAATGGGGGATTTAAATGAACAACAGGGAATCCAGGGGCCATGACTGCCACCTCTTTGTCTGCTAAGAACTTGCTGCACGACAGACAATTAAAGAATGACTTTGGGCCTCAGTTCTATCATGTATAGTAACACTGGGTAAAAACTGATTTCATATCAATTCACTTTTAAAAAATGATTTAAGTGAGGGGCAAATTAGCATAGGGGATAAAATGATAGAATTAAGGAGTGAGTTCAAATAAAGGCACTAGCTGTATGACTATGGGCAAGACACTACCTACAAAAAGACTCAGTTTCCTCATCTGTAACAATCAAATAAGACAATGTATATAGGATTAAAAATATTAAAGAGCTATATAAATGTTAGCTGTTGAATAACAACAATAATAAAAACTAAAAAGACTGTTACAGAAAAAGCAGAGGGATCTCAGATTTCAATCTTAGGAGATCTTAGATTCTTAGAGACTGTTATCTAGTATAACACCTTCATTTTACAGATCAGGTAATTGCAATTCAGAGAGGTTTACTGACTTGTTTAATTAGGGGAAAAAATAAATTTAAAATAAAAGATATGACTCTCTTGTCCTCAGTGCTTACTAAAGAAAAACAACAAAAGTGATTTTGAAACAGGATTTGTTATGCTTCTCCCAAAAATTTGGAAATAAAGTATAAGAACATAAGACTTAGAAAAACCAGTATTTTACTGCATAATTGTCGCAGAGTTTTATGCCATTTTTTTTTTGCAAAAAGGAGGGTACAACCACTATATGAAGTATTTTAAAATTGTGTAGGTACTACTTAAAAATAAATTATTACTGTCTTTGGTGCAAGATTAGGATGCATGGAATACTCACAAATGTACATTAAAATTGGGAAGATCAAGTCTTGCCATACCATGTGACTTATTCATGGAAGCTTTACCTGTCTGCTCACTCGCCCTGCTCCTACGGATCTTCACTGGGCTGAGTGACAATACATGGTTAGTACTGCAGCACTCTGAACAAACCAACCAAGTTGGCTTTTGGAAATATATTGACAACGTGAATGCACTGAGAATTCTAGGCTCCAGGCTTAAATGCTTGAGAGGCAAATGCACATCCATATGCCCCTGGCGAATACATTGCTGCTCTGTTTACCTTTTAAGTGGCATGACTCACAGAATTATATACTATGTGATGATTACTAGATAAAAGGTTATAAGCCAACTTTTGGACTGGAACAAAAAGGTGTGACAATTACGTGGTAACAATAATTATGCTGTGAAATATGGCATCAAATACAAAAGAACCAATGTACTGTAGTTTAAAATTGAGGTTGGAAGACAGTCAAAAGCATCTTGAATTATCTCTTATATAAGAAATTATTAATGCAATCGAAATAAGCAACTAATAAAAATATCTAAAGAAAATCAAACAAGTCAACTGAATTTTGCATATTTGCCATCCTTACCCTTAAGAATGGAGGTAAACTTTTGCTAGTCACGTCCTAGTTGCTAACTACTAACTTAAAGGAATGAAGTCAATTTCACAGATTCCTTTCTTCTGAAAATGGTGAAAACAGTTCGTTTTGTGATACTTTCTGTGGCACAGACTGGATTTAACTGCTAGAAAGGATATTTACCTTAAGCGGCATTTTACAGTACTCATTGAGGAGTGGTACATCAAAAACAAGACGGCGCAGGAGCTGTTGTAACATGGAAGGCCGTAAATGACTGGGGTGTGGAAAAGGGGAAAAAAATACATTATCAGTACATTATGAGAAGTCTCAAAGCAATTACATACAAAAATAAAAGTTCTTCAATGTATTCTAGTTCATGAGGAAATACTAAATGACCTTTAAAAAGTATAGACTTCTACTAGAAAGTGAAGGGAACTTATTTTTTGGTGCTAAACTTTTATGAAGAGTAGTCTACACTTTCTGCCTCTACATGCTCCCCACCCATTCATTATTTAATCACTTGGTTTTCTAACCTGACATTCTATTGAAACCATTCTTTTAAAGGCTACCAATGATCTGTCAAATCCAACAACCTTTCCTCAATCCTCATTCTCCTTGATTTTTCTGTACCATTTGATGCTGACTGCTACCTTCTCTTTTTGGATGTGTTCTCTTAGCTTCAACAATACTGTTATCTCAGGTTTTCTTCCTATCTGACTGCTACTCATCTTCTTTGCTGGAATATTGTTCTCCCACCACCACACCTAAGACCCTATTCACTGTCTTTTTCTCTGTCAATATTTTTCTTAATCTCCATCTTGCCCATAGCTTCAATACTGCTAGGTGGATGACTTAAAAATCCATAATCTCTTTGGGATACAACCCCAGAAGTGGTATTACTGGATCAAAGGGTATGCAATTATTTATAGCTCTTTAAGCATAGTTCCAGATTGCTCTCCAGAATTGTATCAGTTCATAGCTCTACCAACAATGCATTAGTGTTCCAATTTTTCCACATCTTCTCCAGCATTTGTCATTTTCCTGTTTTGTCATTTTAGCCAATCTGACTGGTGAGATGTGGTACCTCAAAGCTGTTTTGATTTGCATTTCTCAAATCAGTAGTGATTTAGAGAATTTTTTCATATGCTTATAGATATCTTTAATTTCTACCTCTGAAAATTGCCTGTTCATATCCTTTGACCATTTATCAATTGGGGAATGACTTGTATTCTTATAGATTTCACTTAATTCCCTGTATATTTTAGAAATGAGTCCTTTATCAGAGACACTGGTTGTAAAAATTCTTTCCTGATTTCCTACTTCCCTCTGAATCTTGGTTACATTGGCTTTGTTTGTACAGAGGCTTTTCAATTTAATGTAACTGAGATTATCCATATTGCATTTTATAATGCTCTCCAACTCTTCTTTGGTCATAAAGTCTTCCCTACTCCATAAATCTGACAGGTAAACTATTCCTTGCTTTCCCAGAGATCAGAGAAGTGGGAGGAAGACCCATATGTACAAAAATATTTATTGCAGCCCTCTTTGTGGTGGTAAAAAACTGGAAATTAAGGGGATGCCCATCAATTAGGGAATGGCTAAACAAGTTGTGGTATATGAATATAATGGAATACTATTGTGCTATAAGACATGGGGAGGAGATGGACTTCATATTCCCCTGGAGAGGCTTATACAAACTGATGCTAAGTGACAAGAGTAGAACCAGGAAAAATTTGTACACAATCACAGATTCATTGTATGTGTGACGACCAGCTTTGATAAACTGGTCTCTTCTCAACAATGCACAGTTATAAGACAACTCTACAAGTCTCAGGATGGAAGGAGATATTTACATTCAGAGAAAGATCTAGAAAGAACAGAGTTTAAATGGAGACTGAAGCAATCTACATGCTATTGTTCTTTTTCATGTTTGGTTCTCTTTCTTTTTTCCCACTGCTCACTCCATTGGTTACAATCCTTCTATACAACCAGATTAATGCCCAATGTGAAAGTATTTGCAGATCCTATACTTGATTGTATGCTGTCATGGTGCGGGGGAGAGAGGGAGGGGAGAAAATTTGAAACTCAAGGGACTGTGGAACTGAATCTTGTAAACTAAAAGTAAACAAACAAATCAATTAAAAAAAAGAAAAAAAAGAAGAAAAAATCCATAATCAAACGCAGTTCTTTTGAGTTCTTATTCCACATTTATAACTGTCTAGGGGACATTTTTACCTGGCTAACTACTCAGTTCTCCCATAGGGAATCATTCCTGCACTAGTTGCTTTCTCTTCCTTTCCCTCTTCTTACCTCTTCGCTGATCAAGTCAATACTACTCTATCTTCCACTCTCAACTCCTTTGCGCCCTTCTCTTATTGCCAATTATGCCTTGCCAAAACTCAACCACTCTTTACTTTTACCATCTTCCACCTTTGCACTTATTCTAGTGCTGTTGAATGGAGCTAAAGAAAATCATTAAACTCTGTTCACTATAAATTTATGTATCCACTACAAATCTGTCATATAATCTCAGCTAACCAACATTACTAACCTTATTTAATCCTATTATTTTTATGCTAGCTAAGTTTGGACTACTATTCTCCAATTTTGCCAGATATAAGTTTCATTTCCATATGTTTTAATTTCCCAAGACTAGAACTTAATCTTTCTTTGTCTCCTTCAAGGTATAGCTCATTAGTTATTTTTTCATAAAACTCCTCCAAACCCACCAGTTGAGCTCTCCCTCTTTGTATTTTCTTAGAGCATTTGCCTGGATCTCTACTTTGGACAGATCACATTTTACCTTGCAGCATTCTTGTCTGTGTTCATATCAAATCCCTGTTAGATTTTAGACTTCTTGAAGACGAGGTCCATGTTATTTTTTTACTTTAATCTTCTCCAGGACCTAACAAAATGCCTAATACACATATTTCATATTTAACACACCTCTGTTGAGTTAAACCAAATCTATTTATGATATCTAGCAGAAGAAAGTGTTAAAGTATGCTCAAGAAATGCTCAAATGACTTTGGATAAGCCACTTGGCCTCTTTAGGACTCAATTTTCCTCACATCTAAGTAAGTAGATTAGTTTAGGTATCTCTCAGGTTCATTCTCAATAACCTCTCCTCTTTTGAGAGTCATTAAATTTATCAAGATTCTGGTGATGTTAGCTACCAACTCCCAGTTGGATTTTTTTTCCTCTGACAACTAAGTGTTCATAATCTTTGACTATTTATCAATTAGGAAATAATTCATTCTTATATATTTGAATCAGATCCCTACCTATCTTGGATATGAGAACTTTATCAAAGAGTCTTGTAGCAAAGATTTTTCCCATTTCAGTGTACCCTGAATATGATTTTTTTGTGTGTGCAAAGTCTTTTTATTTTCAAATACTGAAAAGTGTCCATGGAGTTTCTGTCCACATTAAATATAATGCCAGTCCTTGGTATTATTATAATTATTTTAAACTAAATTTTATTTCTCCCCCCAAAAGTCTGCCTTTGCTTCTCTGGAACCTTTCCTATGCCCAACTGAGGAGGCAAGAAAAACATAATCCCTGGCTAAAAGACAAACAAAAACATGTATAGTTAAATCCCCACATTTACCATATCCAGAAAAAAAAAATCTCAATTCTCACTCTCAGTCTATCACTTCTTTATAAGGAGCTGGTTAGTGTGTTTCATGAGTCCTTTGGCATTGTGATTGGTCAGAGTGTTGATTACAGTTACAAGACTTTCAACATTGTTTATGATATTGTTGTTATATAAATTCTTCTCCCGGTTCTTCTCACTTTACTCTTCATCAATTCATACAAGTCTTCCAGGATTCTTTGAAACCACTGTCTTTATCTATTCTTACAACACAATAGTGTTCTATCACATTCATATATAATAAATTATTCAGCCATTCCCCAATTGATGGGTAGCCCTTTAGTTCCTAATTCTTTTAGTTCTTAATTCTTTGTTAAAGGGGCTATATCAAATGGGTCCTTTCCTATTTGATCTTTTTGGGGTGCTGACTAGTAGTGATATCTCTGAGTCACAGGCTATCCATGGTTAAATACCTTTTTTTGGCATAGTTCCAAATTGCTTTCTGAATGGATGGACCAGATTATAGTATATTAATGTATACTTTCCCATAGTCCATCAGGACTTGTTTTCCCTTTTTGGAAAACTTTATGAAAAATATACTTTTATTAAGGAAAGGTTTACTTATTGCTATATTTTCTAGTGTTCTTCTTTTCAAGCAGATAGGCTTTATATTTTGTCAAAAGTTTTTTCTGTGTCTATTGATAAAATCATATGATTTTTGTTGTTTTTTTATTAATATGATCTATTATATTTGTTTCCTGATATTGAACCAATCCCGCATTGCTGGTATAAGTAAAACCTGGTCATAGCATTATCTTTCTGATATGCTATAGCAACTTTGCTAACACTTAAAAAATTTAAAAATTAAATTTATAAATTAAATTAAATTAAAAATTTCTAGTCAATTTTCATTAGGGATATTGTTCTATAGATTTCTTTCTCTGTTCTGACTCTCCCTTGGTTAGTTATCAATATGATACTTTGGATCATATAAAGAATTTGGTAGAACTTCTTACTTTCCTATTTTTTAAATAGTGTACATAATAGAATCATTGTTCTTGAATCTTCTGTAGAATTCCCTTATACATCCAACTGGTCTTGGGATTTTTTTCCTTTGGAGTTCAGTTATGGTTTGTTCAATTGCTTTTTCTGAGACTGGGTCATTTTTACTCTATTTCTTGTTCTATTAATCTAAATTAGTATTTGTTTTGGTAAATACTCATCCATTAGGTAGTTTTACTGGCATAAATTTGCTATCTATTCACTTATTCACCAACTCAAAAAATATTAAAACCTTCATATGTGTGAGATCACAGGAGATAGACATGAGTAAGACAGAATCCCTGTCCTCAAAGAGTTTATAGTTTGATAGTGTGCTCAAGGCTGCCCTATAGAAAGGAAGTATGAAATTGCCTGACAATATTTTTAGTTTAAAATGCAATTCTCTCTCATTTTACTTTCCTACTTAACTGAGAGAGATACTGACATTTGAAAAAAGGAAATTAGAGAATGCTCTTGACACAGCCAAGGCTTTAAAAAGGCTAGCATCTTTCTTTATCTTATATTTGAAGAGCAGGTTGTGGAAGACCAACTTTGGATGAGAATTTATGAGGAATATGTTTCTGAAAAAGTTATCCCTTTTAATCAACCCATACCTAGTTTTGATCTTAAACCTTTTCCAATGTCTAGTCTGTAGAAATCCAAGAAACTGAGTATTAGCACTAAAGCCCTTATATAGTACCTGCGTATACTTAGGTGTGCAATGCAAAATTCATTTTTAAATACTTTTAAATATAAACACAGCCTCAGTTAGGCATCCTATTAGGTTGCTTTTCTTAACCTTACTGACTCTCTAGCTATACAATAGCTACTCTAATTCTCCTACTTTTTCCTTCTTAGCATATAAATTCTACTATTTACATATTATGATAAGTAGATAATCATCTCCTACTTTAGAGTGAAGAGTGAGCTCAACTGATGTGAGTTTACTTAATCTCTTCTCTCTTCACCCTTCCAAACCCCTCTATTCATTCTTTTAAACCTCTGAGTCTTTTCCCATTTTCTCTTCCTTCCCTCCTATCTTAAAGGATGAAAGAGATGGTTCCCTCCCTTGCTAAAGCCAATCCCTGTATCTGAGGCTTTGATCTCATTTCCTCCCATTTTCATTATGCCTTTGGCTCCATCAATTTTCTGTTCCCTGTCCCCTTATACATCTTCAATCTTTACCTACTGGTCCCATTCCTTCCTCCTACAGACATGCCTTCTGTACCCTAAAAAAAATTCCCTTAATATTGTTATATTCTCAAGGTGCTGCTCTCTTGCCTTCACTTCTTTAAATCTACTTGTTCTTCAGTCTAATTTGCTTCTCTTCTCTTTAATGTACACTTCATACTGCTGGTTTGTGAAATCTATGATCGCATCATTTATCTCCCTGGGTTTCTTTAATCCCCAACTAAAATCCCCGACCTTCTACAGGAAGCCTTCCTCAACTCTTCTTAATTGGCTTCTCTCTGTTAATTACTTCCTCTTAATTGTATATGGCTTATTTGTAAATTTTTGTTTGTCTTGTTGTATCACCCATTAGACTGTAAGTACCCTGAGGACAGAGATTATCATTAGCCTCTTTTAATATCCTTAGGCACAGTGACTGGCATGTATTAGGTACTTAATAAATATCAGTTGACTAATAGAGGGAGAAACTTGCGCCAACATTATCCCAGATTTCATGATTTTGTACAAAGTACTGAAGAAATTTGTGTCTTATTTCCCCAGCTAGACTGTCAGCCAATCCCTAAGGGCAGAGGCTGTATCATTTCATCTTTGTAGCTCCAGCCCCTAAACCATGGCAAGAACTTATTAATACATATTTGCTGAATTCAAATGAATTATATTTGAGAAGCTTACCCCCATAGCTGGGGACCTTCAAGTAACTCAGATAGTATTAGTCTTACTAACATCAAACAAGTCCTAGCAACGCAAATCTTGTGTTGGCTAAGGAGGTGGTAGTCTGACTGTTCGTCTTATACAATGTGGGGTCTTAGGTACCTTATCTTCAGTACTCTAGTCAGTACTGACAACCATCTTGTGGTAGTCAAATAACAGCCAGTCAGAGGAATGAGGTAATAATGGGAGGCAATTGATTGGAGAGACAAAATGAATAGGGGATGGAATAAAGAGGGTTTTTGGAGAAAGTATACAAATTTATAGGAAGATGTCCCAGACTTCAGGTTCTCATATGTACAGTTGTATTCACGTGCACACTTACATGAAATTGAATTCAAATGAATAAATATGAATGAGAAATACACAAGGATAGCACTTACTTGCAGATAGCAAGCAGGCATTCTTCAATAGTGTCTCTCTGTGCTTTGGTAAGGGAACGTCCCTTGGAGAGTCTATAGATGGTTTGAAGTGTGGAGTCAATCAGAGAGATATAATGCTCTGTTCCAGCAAACAAAGGAGCATGTCTTGTGAGGAGAGGGAGCACAGCAGAACACAGATATCTATTCAATGCAAGTGCTGCCTCTGTGGTACTCAGAGAAACCTAGGGAAAAGAGAAAGAGAGAATGATCAGTCTTATTTGGAGATGCTCAGCAACGCATAACAACACTCACCATATGATTCTGTGCCTTAGGTATGTCTTACACATTTTAGTGATTCACAGAACATAAAGCAACAGAGAGTATGACTGTTCACTTTGTCACTAGAGGTACTATTTTGCACGTAAAATGAAATGAATTAAGTCAAAAGTAAAAAAAAAAAACCGAACAAAATAAAAAAATGAAGACAAAAGTGCAACCAAACAAAAGGCTGCCTGTTAGTGAATTAACTCTGAGGCAAAAACTGACAGGCTGCCTTCTTCACTCTGGGTTCTGCTAAAATATACATACTTCATTATAAGATGAAACATAACCACCTTACTGAAACCAGTAAGAGAACTTTATTCTATACATGTTGTAACGATACTGGGATTTGAAGATCTTCCACGCCCCTTGAGCTTGCTGATGTAGCAGGAAGGGGTGGAGCAAGAGAACGCCGGAACCAAGCTAGTCGCTGTGCGGTGCTGACTGGAAGCGGCGGCAGAGGCAGTGG